>OY856414.1:848181003-848708503 GCA_963693085.1 Alisma plantago-aquatica
CCTTTTTGTTGGATCTCCCTTCTGAAGTGGTTTAAATATGCAATTATTCCTGCAATGTCTTGTTTACTTTCCTCTATATTATCAATAATTTTATCTTGCTTCTGGATCATCTCTACTAATTCTACATAATTTTCTTGTAACAAATTACAATTTCTCTGCAGTCGAGCTTCTAATTCTGCAAGTTTTTTGTCAACCTGCTCCATTGTATTCTCTTGATAAGAAATTTGCAAGAACGTTAGTTTCTCCTTTAATAATTTCTATATCAAAAATATATTCTGCAAAGAATGTTTGCCATCTACTTAGTCTTCTATATTCTGGTGTAGATGGTAGATTATTTTTAATAAATGTTTTTACTTGGGTATTGTCTACTCGTACTAGGAATATTTTGGGTAATAAAAAATAGGAAATTTTTTTAATTCCCTTTTTTAATGCTAATAATTCTTTTTCGTTTGAGTGATATCTTTTCTCTGTATCTGTAAATGTTCCGGACGTATATCTACATACTTTTTCCTTTTGTTCATCTTTCTTTTTTAAGACTGCTCCCCAAAATTCTTCTGAGGCATCAGTTTCTATTATTAAGTCGTCATTTTCTAAGGGAAGATCTAATCTTGGAAAATTTTTGCATTTTTCTTTTATAAATCTAACATGATTTATAAGTTCCTCCGTCATGAGAAAAATAGCATTTTTCTTTAATAATTTTTGTAAGGGATTCCTCAATTTTGCCAAGTTTTCTATGAATTGTTCAGCGTAATTCAAATATCCCAAAAATTTTGTAATTGTTTTTTGTCTCCTATTTTATCTGGAAACTTAACAATTTTTTCTACAATATGTTCCTGTAATTCTATTCCACTTGAGTCTAATTTTAGTCCTAAGAATTCTATTTTAGATTTACAAATTTCTATTTTCTTCTTAGATAATACTATTCCTACCTTTTGACAAAGAAGAGAAAATATTTGTAAATGTTTATAATGTTCTTCCTCATTTTTACTCGCTATTAAAATGTCATCAACATATACTAGACAAAAAGAGTTATATGGTTCAAATACCTTATCCATTCTTCTTTGATATATCTGTGGAGCATTTTTTAATCCAAAGGGCATTACCATCCATTTATAATTTCCTTGTGGAGTGCTAAATTCCGTTAATGGTATACTTTTTTCATCTAATCGTATTTGGTAAAATCCTGATTTACAGTCAAATTTTGAATAAATATTTTTTCCTCTTGTCATATTTATTAAGGTTTCTTTATGTGGAAGAAAATATCCATCAAACTTGGTATATTGATTTAGTTGCTTATAATTTACTACCATTCTAGCTTTTCCTCTTTTTATTTCTGCATGGTATCTTACCATGAATGCTGGACTAGAATGTGGGCTTTTTGATTTTTGTATTAATTGTGATGTTTCTAATTCTTGTAATTGGGTACGGAATTCCTCAATATCAACATGATTATATCTCATGGGTTTTACTCTGATTATTTTATTTTCATCAATTAGTTCGATTGTAGCCCATTCTTGACTGATATTCCAAAGGGCTAATGGATTATCACTATAGTTCTTTTCAAATAATGCCTCAATATCATGTATATTGAGTTGTGCAATGATTCTCCCTGTTATTGGTTGTTTTTTATTTGTAATATAATCACCACATTTGCTGTGAAAATTAAATTTGTTTCTTTTATATGCTTTTTGTATTCTTTTTACTGTAATCCAATGGTCACAGGGTGTTAATAACTGAATATAATTTTGATGTTGTATATATAATTTAAATTTTTGTGTGAAGTTATTTCCTAATAATATATCTTGTTGTGCATATTCAGGGGTATAAAATGGTGGACATGTAATTATATAATTTCCTAAAATGATTTTAGGTTTTTTAACTCCATGAGTTAATTCATGTCTTTTTCCCGTAAAATCTTTTCCATATAACGTAGGTAGTGTTGTGATATATTTTTCAGGAAAACATTGTCTTCGCGCGATGCAAGTTCCTGCACCTGTGTCTATAAATGCATGAAAATATTCTGTTTTATATTCCTCATATATAATTCCTACTACTATGTAGACACTATATATACTAGTCATTGTCTTTTTTCCAAAAATATTCTTTGTTATTATATGTAAAATATAGTCCTTCCCTTTGTAGTGAAAATGGTTCCATTTGTTGTAATGCACTCATTCCTAGTATAATTTCTATGTCGTCATTACGACTATCTGATTGTACATATAGCGTAATATCAATTTTTATATCTTGTATTTCAATTGGAACAATGGCCTGATGTGTGATTTCATATTCTTGTCCATCAAAATTCGTATATGCATAAGGTGATCCTATGGGTATTTTTTCTAAGTAAGGTATCATTCCTTGTTGAATAAATGAAGCTCCTGCCCCTGAATCTATTAATATTGTAGTCATATTCCATTCTTGTCCATTGAAATATTTTCCATATAATTTATAATTTCTAGCATTTCTATTGTCCTGCTAAAATTCTTAAACTTGTCGTTCTTGGCAAATTTCTTAATATTGGTCGTAATCTTCCGTTATATCTATCTGTGCTTGCTCTAGCTTCTTCTATTCTATCTCCATTTGTTAATTGTAATTGATTTCCCAAGAAGATTACGATATGAGGGAAATCAATTACAATTAACAAATGGAGATAGAATAGAAGAAGCTAGAGCAAGAACATATAGATATAACGAAAGATTACGACCAATATTAAGAAATTTGCCAAGAATGACAAGTTTAAGAATTTTAGCAGACAATAGAAATGCTAGAAATTATAAATTATATGGAAAATATTTCAATGGACAAGAATGGAATATGACTACAATATTAATAGATTCAGGGGCAGGAGCTTCATTTATTCAACAAGGAATGATACCTTACTTAGAAAAAATACCCATAGGATCACCTTATGCATATACGAAATTTGATGGACAAGAATATGAAATCACACATCAGGCCATTGTTCCAATTGAAATACAAGATATAAAAATTGATATTATGCTATATGTACAATCAGATAGTCGTAATGATGACATAGAAATTATACTAGGAATGAGTGCATTACAACAAATGGAACCATTTTCACTACAAAGGGAAGGACTATATTTTACATATAATAACCAAGAATATTTTTGGAAAAAAGACAATGACTAGTATATATAGTGTCTACATAGTAGCAGGAATTATATATGAGGAATATAAAATAGAATATTTTCATGCATTTATAGACACAGGTGTAGAAACTTGCATCGCGCGAAGACAATGTTTTCCTGAAAAATATATCACAACACTACCTACGTTATATGGAAAAGATTTTATGGGAAAAAGACATGAATTAACTCATGGAGTTAAAAAACCTAAAATCAGTTTAGGAAATTATATAATTACATGTCCACCATTTTATACCCCTGAATATGCACAACAAGATATATTATTAGGAAATAACTTCACACAAAAATTTAAATTATATATACAACATCAAAATTATATTCAGTTATTAACACCATGTGATCATTGGATTACAGTAAAAAGAATACAAAAAGCATATAAAAGAAACAAATTTAATTTTCGCAGCAAACGTGGTGATTATATTACAAATAAAAAACAACCAATAATAGGGAGAATCATTGCACAACTCAATATACAGGATATTGAGGCATTATTTGAAAAGAACTATAGTGATAATCCATTAGCCCTTTGGAATATCAGTCAAGAATGGGCTACAATCGAACTAATTGATGAAAATAAAATAATCAGAGTAAAACCCATGAGATATAATCCTGTTGATATTGAGGAATTCCGTACCCAATTACAAGAATTAGAAACATCACAATTAATACAAAAATCAAAAAGCCCACATTCTAGTCCAGCATTCATGGTAAGAAACCATGTAGAAATAAAAAGAGGAAAAGCTAGAATGGTAGTAAATTTGTAACATCCCTGACCTGGGTTATGATTTAACCCTAGATTGTTTTGCTTAATAAGGTTAAGTAGATTCTTAATCTTATCTTGTGAAAAGTAATTAGGGCTCATGAGAAACTTATGTTTCAATTTTGGTCTTGTTGAATAATGTTGAAGCAATGTTTGCTTATTTTGGACTAAAGTGCAAATTACCCAAGTTGAGGGGTTAACTTGCAAATTTCATATGATAAGATGTTCCTCTGATATTTAGACATCATAAGGATGAATATGATGTAGTAGTATGGTTTCCACAAGCCTGGACACCAAGATAGAGCTTGTTGGACAATGTTGTGCATTAAAAACCTAGTTTTGGAGTAAAGTGCAATTTACCCAAAATCTAGGGTTCAATATGAAAATTACCACTTCAACAAGGTCCCTAATGTTTCTTGGCATCATTTAGAGTAAATGAAATGAGATGGGTGCCTCGTTTGAATTAAGTTGGAGGAGAGAGAATCTTGATATTAAAATAATCAAGATTAATGCCTAATTGAAATCCTAATTTGATTTAGGGCAAAAATGAATAAAAATAATTGAAGGGCTTTCAACCAAAATGTTTTGGGTTGATTTTGAATAAGGATGGACGTTCCTTTGCCAAGATAAGGAACGAAAATATCCTAAGTAGGTGAAATTCCACTCACCTTATTATAAGAAAAAGAAAACCCACTCACATATGGATATTAATATAATAAGCATTAAGGTGCTTAATTTGATTTTCTTTAAATCAAGGATAATGAAGGAGAATTAAAGGCAAAGGAAGGTGCCTCGTCCTTAAGGGATTTGAGGGGGAAGAGGCGGCCATATTTTTGGAATTTAATGCATTTTAATAATGCATTTTCTCTCTCATCAATTTCCTTATAAAAGTGCCTTTTTCAAGCCAAATGAAAGGCTATTTCGGATTTTCTTCTTCCCCATGCTTGAAAAACCGACCAAGGAGCTAGGGAGGAGCAGGGAGCACGTCCCCAACCTGTGGGTGAGCCCTTGACCTTCGTTCGCCTTGATTTCATGGTGGAAATCGAAAATAAATTATGGATTCCTTCTTATTTCGATCTCCTCTTCAACCCTAGCCAACTTTTGCAATCAAAAGATTGAGGACGAGCCTAGGGGGAGTTGCAAGAGCTTCATCCACCATTAATGGAGTGAGCTTGGAGCTTTGGAGCTCAATTGGAGGTGGGTTTTATAACTCAAACCCTTAAACATTGCTATTGCATCAATTCTCTATGCTTTGTTGATTGATTTCTTCAATTTGATGCACTCTTGGTTCTTGCTGCAATTTCCATCAAGAACGGTTGCTTTTCTTGGTTGTTCGAAGAAAGGGGATGATGACATCATCCTATATGCTTATCCAAAGAAAATTACCAAGAAAAACCGTTTTGATAGCTACTCCAAATCATTTTAATTTGATTGGCTATGCGGTTTCAGCAAACCGTTTAAGGGCAAACGGTTTGAGACCGTTTGGGAGAAAACGGTCTCAAGACCGTTTGAGATGGTTGACCAAGAGTTGACCGTTTGGGAATTTTGTTCCTAATTATGTAGGCTGATAACCCTCCAAATTTGAGGGATTAACTCCAAAGTAATCGAGAGTTGAAGGCCAATCAATTAGGCAATCGAATTGAATTATGTGCTGATTTTGAACCTGATTAACTTGACCTGCTTGGGCAAACGGTCTCAAGACCATTTGCGTGCGTAGACCAAGCATTGACCGTATGCGATTTTTGATACTAATTATGTTGGCTAATGACTCACCAATTTTTATGGGTTAACTCCCAAGGAATCGTGGGTTGAAGCCTAATCAATTAGGGAAACCTAATTGGATTAAGTGCTGATTTTCAACCTGATCAACTTGACCTGCTTGGGAAAATGGTCTCAAGACCGTTTGAGTGCGTTGACCAAGCGTTGAACGTATGATATTTCTGTTCCTAATGATGTTGGTTAATGACCCTCCAAATTTGAGGGGTTAACTCAAACGGTATCATGAGTTGAAGGCTAATCAATTAGGCAAACCCTAATTGAAAATAGTGCTGAAATTCCAATGAGTTAAGTTGAGATTTTGGGTTGATTAGCCCAAACGGTCTCAAGACCGTTTGGGGATCACCCCAAGACCGTTTGGAGGTCTGGGGTCAAGTATAGTTGACCAATTGAAGGTCCAAAGGTACTAATCATATTGCAATGTAGTGCTGATTTGTTGATCAACTTGATAGACCAATCCATGATGATTTTTCACTAGAGTCCAAAGGTTGGATGGGCAAACGGTCTCAAGACCATTTGGAGGTCATCCAAACGGTCTCAAGACCGTTTGGTGGTCACCCAAGACCGTTTGGAGGTCTAGGGTTGAGTATAGTTCAGTTGTTGAAGGTCTAAAGATATCAAGTTGATCTGCAATAGATTGCTGATTTGGTGAGCACTTCAATGAACCAAACCCTAATTAGATTGCTTGGATTGGAGTGATATGATGGTCAAACGGTCTCAAGACCGTTTGGAGCTCATCCAAATGGTCTCAAGACCGTTTGGTGGTCACCCAAGACCGTTTGGAGGTATAGGGTTGAGTATGGTTAGGTGTTTGAAGGTCTAAAGGTACCAAGCTGTTATACAATGCAATGCTGATTTGGTGATCAATCCAATGATCCAAACCTTAATTGGATGGCTTGGATTTGAGTGATATGATGGGCAAACGGTCTCAAGACCGTTTGTAGGTAATCCAAACGACCTCAAGACCGTTTGGGGTCAGGTCATACCCAACTTGGATGATGGTTCAATGGTTTCAAAGCAACTAGTCTTACATTGATTAGTGTTGTTGAATCATCGATTCCAAACCCTAATTCAATTGAATCAAACCCTAATTGATGACCAATTGAGGGTTAATTAAGGGTCAAATAAGTTGAAGGTTGACCTATTTAAACTCAATTGAAGTATGGGTATAGGTCCAATTGATGATTGGTTCCATGAATCCAATGATTGAAGGAATCAACATTGGAAACCCTAATTCAATTGGATACCTTATGTCATTAAAGGTCCAATGGATCAAACCTTTTTGAAAACCTAATGTGATTAGGTGGGAGATACCTTTAATGGTACTAGTCATTAATGCATAACAAATGCATGGATCCAATACATGATGTAAACCCTAATTGAGGCCGATTTCATGTATAACCCTATTAAGAGGTTGCCTACATGTGAAATCACTAATTAGGATGAATAGTAAACCCTAATTCCTTTGGATACCTTATGTAATGGAGGTCCAATGTGATGATGAATGTACTATTGATCCAATTATGGTTAGTAATGTTAACCAATGAAGGAACAAAGGTTAAAACCCTAATAGTACCTAAGTGATTAGTGTCAATTAAGGGATGAACCCTAATTGCTGATAAGATCAATGACTTGGTACACTATGTAAATCATAGTTGTATGTACTTGATTGAAGGGTTGATATGACCTAATCAAGTTAAGAAGATGATAGCATGAATTCATACATGAATATGAATCATGTGGTGTATAAGGGTTATGATCCTTAATCAAAGAGATCATGAAACCTAAACATGAACATAAACCCTAATTGACAGGGTTATTGAATTCAACCCTAGTTGAGGGTGATTCCATGTGAAACCCTAGTTGAGGGTGATTCCATGTGAAACCCTAGTTGAAGGTGATTCAATGTGAAACCCTAGTTGAGGGTGATTCCATGTGAAACCCTAATTGAAGGTGATTCAATGTGAAACCCTAATTGAGGGTGCATCCATGTGAAACCCTAATTGTGGGTGATTTCATGAGAAACCCTAATTGGGAATGCATCCCTAATTGCTTATAGGACCAATGACTTGGTACCCTATGTTAATCATAGTTGTATGCATATGATTGAAGGGTTGATGTGACCTAATCAAGTTGAAAGGATCAAATAATAGAATTCATATATAAATATGATTCATGTGATGATCCTATGTAGCACGACCGTGCAAGGCAGCACGGCCGTGGCGACTTTACTCAGCACGACCGTGCAAGGTAGCACGACCGTGGTAGCTTTACTTTGCACGACCGTGCAAGGTAGCACGGCCGTGGTGGTCTATGCTTGACTTAGAGCTGAATTGAAAGTGACCTAACATGGTCGTTTTGTTAATTCTCAACTTAAGGATGAGAGAGATACTCATACCTTGTGATGATAATCATTTAATGATAATTGATGAGAATAAATAAGTATGATTGAATACTTATGGTATAAATGTTGGCTCCTAGATGTGGGGAGCAATGAACTAGGGTTTGATCATTGATAATATGATCTTGAAAACCTAAATGGTTAATAACGGAAAACCCTATTCTTAATGAAGGGTAATGATATGTGAGAGAAAGCCCTAATTGATGGTAAACCCTAACCCTGGTAAGGGAATAGTGGTATTACCCTATATTGCATGATGTGTTGTGAACTTGATAAGTCTATTATCATGTGTGAAAATCATGCAGGTCTCATGAGTTGATGATCATAGCCAGGTATGCGCTATGATGTTTATTTGATAAGAATTGATTGGCCATATGTGCCATTATGTTTTTGTTACTGAGAAAGAAGTAACAAGATGAGTTGGGCTTGTAAGCCTTTGTTTTAAGTTGTTGCCTAGTGAGAGGTGACAAGATGTGAATGGCCTTGTGCGCCATGTGAATAAAGTTGTTGCCTAGTGAGAGGTGACAAGATGTGAATGGCCTTGTGCGCCATGTGAATAAAGTTGTTGCCTAGTGAGAGGTGACAAGATGTGAATGGTTTTGTGAGCCATGTCAATAAAGTTGTTGCCTAGTGAGAGGTGACAAGATGTGAATGGCCTTGTGCGCCATGTGAATAAAGTTGTTGCCTAGTGAGAGGTGACAAGATGTGAATGGCCTTGTGCGCCATGTGAATAAAGTTGTTGCCTAGTGAGAGGTGACAAGATGTGAATGGTTTTGTGAGCCATGTGAATAAAGTTGTTGCCTAGTGAGAGGTGACAAGATGTGAATGGACTTGTGCGCCATGTGAATAAAGTTGTTGCCTAGTGAGAGGTGACAAGATGTGAATGGTTTTGTGATCCATGTGAATAAAGTTGTTGCCTAGTGAAAGGTGACAAGATGTACAGTGTTCTGATGAGCTATGTGTGATGGAAATCCAAATCCTCGTAAAGGATTAAGGGTAATACCCTTGAATTATTAATACATTGTTTTTGCATGGTATTGATAGATAATTGATGTACTGCTATTATATGTGCTAACCATGCAGGTATTATGAGATGATGAGCATAGCCAGGTATGAGCTATGATGTATTATTAGTTTGAATTGTTAATTGGGCCTTGTGTGCCATAATATACCTTGTGCCTGGTAAGAGGTGGCAAGAGAGTTAATGTGCATCAAGTGCCATGATGGATGCTTGTGTAGCAAGTATCATACTTACCTTGGTCAAATGACCTAAAGGTGTTAGTTACCTGAGAAAGAGGTAACAGTGCTCAAGTGATGAACAAAGGGTTTGAATACCCAGGATTTCATGGTTATGGTATTGAAATTGTAAAAGGATGAGAAAAACCCAGTGGTGAAGTGAGGGATTAAGATCCCAACACTTATGAAAAGAGTACGGCTACTGGCCATGACTCCACATTGATAATGCCAGGCTTTAGATATATGATCTAAGCCTGAAGAAAGTTAATGCAGTGGTAATGATTCTGTTGTTTGAATAGATGTTATACATGTTCTTCCTATTCATTAAAGGTTAAGTGACATGTTAATTCTATCAAGTAATAACTGCAATGCTTCTGATATAGAATAATGTTCTAATCTGTTAGACATTAAAATATTTGCTGTCAAATAGATATGATTCTCATGTTCATATTCATCTTCTCAAGTTGCAATAATAATGTTTCTGGCGGAGAGTTATATCTCTCACTGGGGCAATTTTTATAATTGTCTCGCCCCCGTGGGAACCACATTTTTAGGTGGACGCGGACGAGGAGACAGGAATCCTTCAGGAGGTGAAGGACATCAGCAGTAGCAGGGACAATAGTAAGATCTCAGGTGGAGATATTGTCTGTCATGTCATGTTCAGATGTATATAGAAGTCCTATGTGTCGTCTTTGTACTCTCAGGTCCTTGGAGTAGTAGTTAATGATTTCGAGATTTTGTCTTAGTGCCTCGAGGGTTTTATACTACCTGTGTACAGTTAAGACAGAGTAGTTAATATTTGTATTCCTTGAGAAGCAAAAGTACATGAGATGTATATATATGAACCAGGATGTAAAGTTTTACTTTAGTTCTGAATGAAAGAGTTTTCCTATGAATGGATCTCTTTGCAAAAAGTTTAAATTTTTAGTGATTTTCGCTAATCCGCTGCTTGATGAACGCTTCCGCATTAGTTAATCCTGTTTTCGCGAGACGGTCGTCACAATTTAGTGGTATCAGAGCCCTAGGTTCACTGAGTCTACAGAGACATAGGACTAAGGTTGTAGAGTTTGTTCTAAGCATCTTCCAGTGTATTTGATAGTATCTTCTGCTCACATAGGAGAAGAAGAACTTGAAATTGACTGGAGAACACGAGGAACACAATGCTAAGGGCAATGTTGCTGCACCAGGAGAGGGTGCATGGGACCAGGCAAGAGGAGAACAAGTGCCTGAGAATCCCCATTAAAGACCTGATCATGATAGAGAATCCTATGATCATGCTCTTATTGGGCAGATTAGGGCAACAATAATGCATATAGGGGACTGGATACTAGCTTTACAATCTAGGTTATCAGTCCTTAATACAGAAAGTTTGAGCTTTAAAAGAGTTCCTAAATGACTTAGTCATGTTGGAACAAGGGAAAATCATGTGTGTATAATGATATGAATAGCAAGGAATATGATAGCATGTAAGTGCATACTACTTGATCTCAGTATTTGTAAACCCTGTCCAGGTATACAACTATTGATGAAAAAGTAAGTATGGAAACTCTTAGATTGATATCTTTTTGATTGCCCTGATCAAGCAGTCATTCTAATACAATCTAATGAGTATCATGAAATAAGAAATATGGAACTAATGAAGGAAGATGCTTTGTGCAATTCCAATATGGGAAGATGCTTTGCCATTTCCAACAAAGGAAGATGCTTTGTGCAATTCCAATAAAGGAAGATGCTTTGTGCAATTCCAAAAAGGAAGATGCTTTGTGCAATTCCAATAATGGAAGATGCTTTGTGCAATTCCAACAAAGGAAGATGCTTTGTGCAATTCCAATAAAGGAAGATGCTTTGTGCAATTCCAATAAAGGAAGATGCTTTGTGCAATTCCAACAAAGGAAGATGCTTTGTGCAATTATAATAAAGGAAGATGCTTTGTGCAATTCCAACAAAGGAAGATGCTTTGTGCAATTCCAACAAAGGAAGATGCTTTGTGCAATTCCAATAAAGGAAGATGCTTTGTGCAATTCCAACAAAGGAAAATGCTTTGTGCAATTCCAATAAAGGAAGATGCTTTGTGCAATTCCAATAAAGGAAGATGCTTTGTGCAATTCCAATAAAGGAAGATGATGTGTGCAATTCCAATAAAGGAAGATGATGTGTGCAATTCCAATAAAGGAAGATGCTGTGTGCAATTCCAATAAAGGAAGATGTTGTGTGCAATTCCAATAAAGGAAGATGCTGTGTGCGATTCCAATAAAGGAAGATGCTGTGTGTGATTCCAATAAAGGAAGATGCTTTGTGCAATTCAAATAAAGGAAGATGCTTTGTGCAATTCCAACCCTAAACAAAAAGGGAAGAGCTATGTGTCATTCCCAATCAAAAAGGGAAAGCTATGTGTCATCCCCAACAAAAAGGGAAGAGCTATGTGTCATTCCCAATCAAAAAGGGAAAAGCTATGTGGCATTTCCAACTAATAAGAAGAACTATGTGAACAATCCCAATTACATAGAGTTCGTTAAAGGATTACTGAGTAAATTATCTCTGTTAGATATATATGTTTCTCTTTTGGTATATATTCTTGAGTAATGATTGAAGTATGTTCTTTTATGTTTCTTCCTTTCAATAATATGGACATCATATGTTAGGGGTTTATGCTCTGCATAAACATTGATGAGGTTGAGCTAATGAAAGGAGCTTTGTGTGGAATCACAGAGTTCATGATATCTCCATGATATTAAGATGATATGTGGAGACTTGAGGGCATGATTAATGAATAATCTGTTCCTCCTTTTGTCTAGGATTTCGAGGACGAAATCCTTGTTAGGGGTTTATAATTTGTAACATCCCTGACCTGGGTTATGATTTAACCCTAGATTGTTTTGCTTAATAAGGTTAAGTAGATTCTTAATCTTATCTTGTGAAAAGTAATTAGGGCTCATGAGAAACTTATGTTTCAATTTTGGTCCTGTTGAACAATGTTGAAGCAATGTTTGCTTATTTTGGACTAAAGTGCAAATTACCCAAGTTGAGGGGTTAACTTGCAAATTTCATATGATAAGATGTTCCTCTGATGTTGAGACATCATAAGGATGAATATGATGTAGTAGTATGGTTGCCACAAGCCTGGACACCAAGATAGAGCTTGTTGGACAATGGTGTGCATTAAAAACCTAGTTTTGGAGTAAAGTGCAATTTACCCAAAATCTAGGGTTCAATATGCAAATTACCACTTCAAAAAGGTCCCTAATGTTTCTTGGCATCATTTAGAGCAAATAAAATGAGATGGGTGCCTCATTTGAATTAAGTTGGAGGAGAGAGAATCTTGATATTAAAATAATCAAGATTAATGCCTAATTGAAACCCTAATTTGATTTAGGGCAAAAATGAATAAAAATAATTGAAGGGCTTTCAACCAAAATGTTTTGGGTTGATTTTGAATAAGGATGGACGTTCCTTTGCCAAGATAAGGAACGAAAATATCCTAAGTAGGTGAAATTCCACTCACCTTATTATAAGAAAAAGAAAACCCACTCACATATGGATATTAATATAATAAGCATTAAGGTGCTTAATTTGATTTTATTTAAATCAAGGATAATGAAGGATAATTAAAGGCAAAGGAAGGTGCCTCGTCCTTAAGGGATTTGAGGGGGAAGAGGCGGCCATATTTTTGGAATTTAATGCATTTTAATAATGCATTTTCTCTCTCATCAATTTCCTTATAAAAGTGCCTTTTTCAAGCCAAATGAAAGGCTATTTCGGATTTTCTTCTTCCCCTTGCTTGCAAAACCGACCAAGGAGCTAAGGAGGAGCAGGGAGCACGTCCCCAACCTGTGGGTGAGCCCTTGACCTTCGTTCTCCTTGATTTCATGGTGGAAATCGAAAATAAATTATGGATTCCTTCTTATTTCGATCTCCTCTTCAACCCTAGCCAACTTTTGCAATAAAAAGATTGAGGACGAGCCTAGGGGGAGTTGCAAGAGCTTCATCCACCATTAATGGCGTGAGCTTGGAGCTTTGGAGCTCAATTGGAGGCGGGTTTTATAACTCAAACCCTTAAACATTGCTATTGCATCAATTCTCTATGCTTTGTTGATTGATTTCTTCAATTTGATGCACTCTTGTTTCTTGCTGCAATTTCCATCAAGAAAGGTTGCTGTTCTTGGTTGTTCGAAGAAAGGGGATGATGAAATCATCCTATATGCTTATCCAAAGAAAATTACCAAGCAAAACCGTTTTGATAGCTACTCCAAATCGTTTTAATTTGATTGGCTATGCGGTTTCAGCAAACCGTTTAAGGGCAAACGGTTTGAGACCGTTTCGGAGAAAACGGTCTCAAGACCGTTTGAGATGGTTGACCAAGCGTTGACCGTTTGGGAATGTTGTTCCTAATTATGTAGGCTGATAACCCTCCAAATTTGAGGGATTAACTCCAAAGGAATCGAGAGTTGAAGGCCAATCAATTAGGCAATCGAATTGAATTATGTGCTGATTTTCAACCTGATTAACTTGACCTGCTTGGGCAAACGGTCTCAAGACCGTTTGAGTGCATTGACCAAGCATTGACCGTATGAGATTTTTGATCCGAATTATGTCGGCTAATGACTCACCAAGTTTTATGGGTTAACTCCCAAGGAATCGTGGGTTGAAGCCTAATCAATTAGGGAAACCTAATTGGATTAAGTGCTGATTTTCAACCTGATCAACTTGACCTGCTTGGGCAAACGGTCTCAAGACCGTTTGCGTGCGTTGACCAAGCGTTGACCGTATGATATTTCGGTTCCTAATGATGTTGGTTAATGACCCTCCAAATTTGAGGGGTTAACTCAAAAGGGATCATGAGTTGAAGGCTAATCAATTAGGCAAACCCTAATTGAAAATAGTGCTGAAATTCCAATGAGTTAAGTTGAGATTTTGGGTTGATTAGCCCAAACGGTCTCAAGACCGTTTGGGGATCACCCAAACAGTCTCCAGACCGTTTGGGGATCACCCCAAGACCGTTTGGAGGTCTGGGGTCAAGTATAGTTGACCAATTGAAGGTCCAAAGGTACTAATCATATTGCAATGTAGTGCTGATTTGTTGATCAACTTGATAGACCAATCCATGATGATGTTTCACTAGAGTCCAAAGGTTGGATGGTCAAACGGTCTCCAGACCATTTGGAGGTCATCCAAACGGTCTCAAGACCGTTTGGTGGTCACCCAAGACCGTTTGGAGGTCTAGGGTTGAGTATAGTTCAGTGGTTGAAGGTCTAAAGATATCAAGTTGATCTGCAATAGATTGCTGATTTGGTGAGCACTTCAATGAACCAAACCCTAATTAGATTGCTTGGATTGGAGTGATATGATGAGCAAACGGTCTCAAGACCGTTTGGAGCTCATCCAAACGGTCTCAAGACCGTTTGGTGGTCACCCAAGACCGTTTGGAGGTATAGGGTTGAGTATGGTTAGGTGTTTGAAGGTCTAAAGGTACCAAGTTGTTATACAATGCAATGCTGATTTGGTGATCAATCCAATGATCCAAACCTTAATTGGATGGCTTGGATTTGAGTGATATGATGGGCAAACGGTCTCCAGACCGTTTGTAGGTCATCCAAACGACCTCAAGACCGTTTGGGGTCAGGTCATACCCAACTTGGATGATGGTTCAATGGTTTCAAAGCAACTAGTCTTACATTGATTAGTGTTGTTGAATCATCGATTCCAAACCCTAATTCAATTGAATCAAACCCTAATTGATGACCAATTGCGGGTTAATTAAGGGTCAAATAAGTTGAAGGTTGACCTATTTAAACTCAATTGAAGTATGGGTATAGGTCCAATTGATGATTGGTTCCATGAATCCAATGATTGAAGGAATCAACATTGGAAACCCTAATTCAATTGGATACCTTATGTCATTAAAGGTCCAATGGATCAAACCTTTTTGAAAACCTAATGTGATTAGGTGGGAGATACCTTTAATGGTACTAGTCATTAATGCATAACAAATGCATGGATCCAATACATGATGTAAACCCTAATTGAGGCCGATTTCATGTATAACCCTATTAAGAGGTTGCCTACATGTGAAATCACTAATTAGGATGAATAGTAAACCCTAATTCCTTTGGATACCTTATGTAATGGAGGTCCAATGTGATGATGAATGTACTATTGATCCAATGTTGGTTAGTAATGTTAACCAATGAAGGAACAAAGGTTAAAACCCTAATAGTACCTAAGTGATTAGTGTCAATTAAGGGATGAACCCTAATTACTGATAAGATCAATGACTTGGTACACTATGTAAATCATAGTTGAATGTACTTGATTGAAGGGTTGATATGACGTAATCAAGTTAAGAAGCTGATAGCATGAATTCATACATGAATATGAATCATGTGATGTATAAGTGTTATGATCCTTAATCAAAGAGATCATGAAACCCTAAACATGAACATAAACCCTAATTGACAGGGTTATTGAATTCAACCCTAGTTGAGGGTGATTCCATGTGAAACCCTAGTTGAGGGTGATTCCATGTGAAACCCTAGTTGAAGGTGATTCCATGTGAAACCCTAATTGAAGGTGATTCAATGTGAAACCCTAATTGAGGGTGCATCCATGTGAAACCCTAATTGTGGGTGATTTCATGAGAAACCCTAATTGGGAATGCATCCCTAATTGCTTATAGGACCAATGACTTGGTACCCTATGTTAATCATAGTTGTATGCATATCATTGAAGGGTTGATGTGACCTAATCAAGTTGAAAGGATAAAATAATAGAATTCATATATAAATATGATTCATGTGATGATCCTATGTAGCACGACCGTGCAAGGCAGCACGGCCGTGGTGACTTTACTCAGCACGACCGTGCAAGGTAGCACGGCCGTGGTAGCTTTACTTTGCACGACCGTGCAAGGTAGAACGGTCGTGGTGGTCTATGCTTGACTTAGAGCTGAATTGAAAGTGACCTAACATGGTCGTTTTGTTAATTCTCAACTTAAGGATGAGAGAGATACTCATACCTTGTGATGATAATCATTTAATGATAATTGATGAGAATAAATAAGTATGATTGAATACTTATGGTATAAATGTTGGCTCCTAGATGTGGGGAGCAATGAACTAGGGTTTGATCATTGATAATATGATCTTGAAAACCTAAATGGTTAATAACGGAAAACCCTATTCTTAATGAAGGGTAATGATATGTGAGAGAAAGCCCTAATTGATGGTAAACCCTAACCCTGGTAAGGGAATAGTGGTATTACCCTATATTGCATGATGTGTTGTGAACTTGATAAGTCTATTATCATGTGTGACAATCATGCAGGTCTCATGAGTTGATGATCATAGCCAGGTATGCGCTATGATGTTTATTTGATAAGAATTGATTGGCCATATGTGCCATTATGTTTTTGTTACTGAGAAAGAAGTAACAAGATGAGTTGGGCTTGTAAGCCTTTGTTTTAAGTTGTTGCCTAGTGAGAGGTGACAAGATGTGAATGGCCTTGTGCGCCATGTGAATAAAGTTGTTGCCTAGTGAGAGGTGACAAGATGTGAATGGCCTTGTGCGCCATGTGAATAAAGTTGTTGCCTAGTGAGAGGTGACAAGATGTGAATGGTTTTGTGAGCCATGTGAATAAAGTTGTTGCCTAGTGAGAGGTGACAAGATGTGAATGGCCTTGTGCGCCATGTGAATAAAGTTGTTGCCTAGTGAGAGGTGACAAGATGTTAATGGCCTTGTGCGCCATGTGAATAAAGTTGTTGCCTAGTGAGAGGTGACAAGATGTGAATGGTTTTGTGAGCCATGTGAATAAAGTTGTTGCCTAGTGAGAGGTGACAAGATGTGAATGGCCTTGTGCGCCATGTGAATAAAGTTGTTGCCTAGTGAGAGGTGACAAGATGTGAATGGTTTTGTGAGCCATGTGAATAAAGTTGTTGCCTAGTGAAAGGTGACAAGATGTACAGTGTTCTGATGAGCTATGTGTGATGGAAATCTAAATCCTCGTAAAGGATTAAGGGTAATACCCTTGAATTATTAATACATTGTTTTTGCATGGTATTGATAGATAATTGATGTACTGCTATTATATGTGCTAACCATGCAGGTATTATGAGATGATGAGCATAGCCAGGTATGAGCTATGATGTATTATTAGTTTGAATTGTTAATTGGGCCTTGTGTGCCATAATATACCTTGTGCCTGGTAAGAGGTGGCAAGAGAGTTAATGTGCATCAAGTGCCATGATGGATGCTTGTGTAGCAAGTATCATACTTACCTTGGTCAAATGACCTAAAGGTGTTAGTTACCTGAGAAAGAGGTAACAGTGCTCAAGTGATGAACAAAGGGTTTGAATACCCAGGAGTTCATGGTTATAGTATTGAAATTGTAAAAGGATGAGAAAAACCTAGTGGTGAAGTGAGGGATTAAGATCCCAACACTTATGAAAAGAGTATGGCTACGGGCCATGACTCCACATTGATAATGCCAGGCTTTAGATATATGATCTAAGCCTGAAGAAAGTTAATGCAGTGGTAATGATTTTGTTGTTTGAATAGATGTTATACATGTTCTTCCTATTCATTAAAGGTTAAGTGACATGTTAATTCTATCAAGTAATAACTACAATGCTTATGATATAGAATAATATTCTAATCTGTTAGATATTAAAATATTTGCTGTCAAATAGATATGATTCTCATGTTCATATTCATCTTCTCAAGTTGCAATAATAATGTTTCTGGCGGAGAGTTATATCTCTCGCTGGGGCAATTTTTATAATTGTCTCACCCCCGTGGGAACCACATTTTTAGGTGGACGCGGACGAGGAGACAGGAATCCTTCAGGAGGTGAAGGACATCAGCAGTAGCAGGGACAACAGTAAGATCTCAGGTGGAGATATTGTCTGTCATGTCATGTTCAGATGTATATAGAAGTCCTATGTGTCGTCTCTGTACTCTCAGGTCCTTGGAGTAGTAGTTAATGATTTCAAGATTTTGGCTTAGTGCCTCGAGGGTTTTATACTACCTGTGTACAGTTAAGACAGAGTAGTTAATATTTGTATTCCTCGAGAAGCAAAAGTACATGAGATGTATATATATGAACCAAGATGTAAAGTTTTACTTTGGTTCTGAATGAAAGAGTTTTCCTATGAATGGATCTCTTTGCAAAAAGTTTAAATTTTTAGTGATTTTCGCTAATCTGCTGCTTGATGAACGCTTCCGCATTAGTTAATCCTGTTTTCGCGAGACGGTCGTCACAAAATTATAAGAAACTAAAAGCATATTCAGTTATTAACACCCTGTGACCATTGGATTATAGTATAAAGAATACAAAAAGCATATAAAAGAAACAAATTTAATTTTCGCAGCAAACGTGGTGATTATATTACAAATAAAAAACAACCAATAACAGGGAGAATCATTGCACAACTCAATATACAGGATATTGAGGCATTATTTGAAAAGAACTATAGTGATAATCCATTAGCCCTTTGGAATATCAGTCAAGAATGGGCTACAATCGAACTAATTGATGAAAATAAAATAATCAGAGTAAAACCCATGAGATATAATCCTGTTGATATTGAGGAATTTCGTACCCAATTACAAGAATTAGAAACATCACAATTAATACAAAAATCAAAAAGCCCACATTCTAGTCCAACATTCATGGTAAGAAACCATGCATAAATAAAAAGAGGAAAAGCTAGAATGGTAGTAAATTATAAGCAACTAAATCAATATACCAAGTTTGATGGATATTTTCTTCCACATAAAGAAACCTTAATAAATATGACAAGAGTAAAAAATATTTATTCAAAATTTGACTGTAAATCAGGATTTTACCAAATACGATTAGATGAAAAAAGTATACCATTAACGACATTTAGCACTCCACAAGGACATTATGAATGGACGGTAATGCCCTTTGGATTAAAAAATGCTCCACAGATATATCAAAGAAGAATGGATAAGGTATTTGAACCATATAACTCTTTTTGTCTAGTATATGTTGATGACATTTTAATAGCCAGTAAAAATGAGGAAGAACATTATAAACATTTACAAATATTTTCTCTTCTTTGTCAGAAGGTAGGAATAGTATTATCTAAGAAGAAAACAGAAATTTGTAAATCTAAAATAGAATTCTTAGGGCTAAAATTAGACTCAAGTGGAATAGAATTATAGGAACATATTGTAGAAAAAATTGTTAAGTTTCCAGATAAAATAGGAGACAAAAAACAATTACAAAGATTTTTAGGATGTTTGAATTACGCTGAACAATTCATAGAAAACTTAGCAAAATTGAGGAATCCCTTACAAAAATTATTAAAGAAAAATGCTATTTTTCTCATGACGGAGGAACTTATAAATCATGTTAGATTTATAAAAGAAAAATGCAAAAATTTGCCAAGATTAGATCTTCCCTTAGAAAACGCCGACTTAATAATAGAAACTGATGCCTCAGAAGAATTTTGGAGAGCAGTCTTAAAAAAGAAAGATGAACAAAAGGAAAAAGTATGTAGATATACGTCCGGAACCTTTACAGATACAAAGAAAAGATATCACTCAAACGAAAAAGAATTATTAGCATTAAAAAAGGGAATTAAAAAATTTTCCTATTTTTTATTACCCAAAAAATTCCAAGTACGAGTAGACAATACCCAAGTAAAAGCATTTATTAAAAATAATCTACCATCTACACCAGAATATAAAAGACTAAGTAGATGGCAAACATTCTTTGCAGAATATATTTTTGATATAGAAATTATTAAAGGAGAAACTAACGTTCTTGCAGATTTCTTATCAAAAGAATACAATGGAACATGTTGACAAAAAACTTGCAGAATTAGAAGCTCGACTGCAGAGAAATTGTAATTTGTTACAAGAAAATTATGTAGAATTAGTAGAGATGATCCAGAAGCAAGATAAAATTATTGATAATATAGAGGAAAGTAAACAAGACATTGCAGGAATAATTGCATATTTAAACCACTTCAGAAGGGAGATCCAACAAAAAGGATTAGAAAGGACGGATAAAATGACAGGTAAAAGGCCAATAGATATATCCCTCCAGATTTCTGATTCTGTCGGAAAAACCACTGAAAATACAAGCCTGATGGCAAAAGAAAGCATCTTTAAAACTGCTAAGACCAGCTTCACAGCTGAAAATACTATCTCCACGGAAAAAGATAATAGCTAAGTGGCAAGAAGCAGTTTTCAAACTGCTATTTCTTCAGAAAATAGCTCCCGCTTAACCGCGGAAAATACAATCTCTTCGGAGAAAGAACACCGCAATACAGCGGATAATATCAAATTGATGCCCGAAAGGATATTTATATTTCGGGTATCTCAGAACGGGCAGGAATATGACCTGCAATTGAGCTTTGCAGAGTTCTTAACAAAAAATGAAAATGAATATAGAACCTTATTAGAGATTGTTTACAATCTCAAAACAACGGAAACGTGTGTTCCAGATCATACGGGGATATATCCCAGAATTAACTTTGATAAAAGAGCTGATCCAAGAATCATCAGAGATTGTTTCAGAATCGGAGCAGCGAATTTAATATATCTAAGCCAAGATCTTGGGGAAATACAAGTACTGTCCCAAGATATTGCCAGATCAGTCAGAGAATTCAAAAATAATAGTCCACTAGTAAAACCTACTAGTGACATTTATATCAAGATTTTCTCAGCATCAGAGGACTGGGAAAAATTAAAGAAATTTAGTCCAATACACTGCATTCAAATTGGAGTATCCTCCCCAGAATATGTCAAAGAGATTGACGCAGATTATAGAAAAGAATTTGAAGAGAACAAGGTCAATAAGGAATTTGTTGAAACAAAAAGGGCATTAGGATTAAAAATCCTTTGCCAAGTACTAGAAAAATTAATTAATGAAAACCGAAGTTGGCTTCATAAGGCTTCGGATAGCACAATCATTCTATACAATACAAGAAGGACTAATACCTCTACAAAAATTAATTTAGAAAGGTTTCTAAGAAGAATAGAAACCAGACAAATTAAATCAAGAAACAGATGTCAGCAGATATTTTGCCAACTCAGAAGGCATGAGGGAAAAATATGTCCCGCATGTCAAGATAAGATGGAAAGAGACAGCCACAACAGCACAAGCTGATAAAAAGCATTCTAGAAGAAGACACGTCATCAATGACGTAAGGAGACACTGGCAAGAAGCAAAGAACGACAAAGAACCCTCCACCGGACAAATTTACGTTGGGGAAAGATTTCAAAAAGAAGAACGCTCGCCACCGGACAAGTGTTCGATAAACATGTAAAGAAAAAGAGAAGCATCAATGCAATGTAACCAAGAGAGTCTCTATATAAACTCTCGAGGGATAGTAGTAGGGGCACTCGTAGTTGGAGGGAGTCCCAAAGGGTAGCTATGTATGTAAATTAGGTCCTGCAATAAAAGAGCAGAGGCTCGATTTCCTAATTCTATTCCAGATTCCATTTCAAGTTCTTGAGATGATTCTTGCGTGCTAATTCCATAAGTGTAGGAAACAAGCTCCAGCTTGAAGATCATAATCCTTCTACTATCATAGAATAGGAAAGATAGTGTGTAACCCGTTACACCCCCAGTTCTTCTATCTTAATAAGTCGAGGGATATCTCTCCCTTATTCCATCCCGGAGGCCATCGTCCAGAAGTACGATCAAGCAAAAGAGTGCATAAGGACACAGGGACATGAAGGCTATAGGATGATGAGGAGTCTGAGATCCGGAACGTCGAAGTCTAAGGAGTACTTCTCTTAGAAATCGTTAAGAGAAGATCGGCTGGCGATTGAAGATAAGAGGAAGCGAGGTGGGCAACATAGGTATACAGATTATCTTGCTATCTATGATACTCAGAGTGTTATCGTCTTCTTTTTGGATGCTAGTTTCTTACACTATGAATTTAATTATGCGAAAACCTCATAATACAAAGAAGAAGATATTAAGAATCCGGTCTAAAAAATGTAATAATTATAGACAAAATGATAAAGCTGAGAAAGCATACAACACCCATAAGGGCAGTTCGAGTATGTTTTCAAAGCATGATAACAGAATCAAAAATTTCTGCACCATCGAAGTGGTATCAGAGCCATGCAACAATCCAAAACTCAAAGATAAAATTTTGGAGAATGAATTTAACGATTTAGAAGATAATAACATATACGAAGCTTTAGATCTGGAATTTGAAGTTAATATTGAATAATATATATAAGAAACTAGAAGTATAGGTTCATGAAAACAATTCAAAGAACTTTCAGAAGATCCAAGAAATGATAGTGGAATTACAAAGAACAATGGAATATTTGTATGAAAAACAAAATAACGAATGTTTATAAAAAATAAACCTATTCCAAACAAGTGGAAATGAAATAAGTTTATGTCCTCTTCAGATAGAAGAAACAGACGACTTTAAAATCAAATAATTAGAAAATAGATACTTAGAAGTCGAAGCAGAAGAATTAGACAGTCTAAGTCAAGAAATAGTAAGATTAACAGAAAAAGTTAGAACCGTAAACAGGAAACCACTACAGGGAGAAAGTTCTGGAAGTCAAGTAACCATGCCTATTCCTACAACTGTCCCTAGCAGACAAGGCAGTAGAAATGAAACACCAGAACAACCAGGGGCGAGATACTGGTCAGATCCTAGCTTTAGAAGAAAACCTACTGATAGAAATAGATACGAAGGAATAAATTGGACATCTGATAGAAGACCAAGTAATATTGCTATAGAAACCCCAGTTGATTATATAAATCAAGAATATATTAGTTCTAACGGAATTTATTTAAATTTAAATTGTGTAAGAAATATAGATGAAGCCATAACAAGATGGGCAAAAGCCACATATTTATCAGTTACATCACAAAGTTATGATATTGAAACAACATCAAGATTTTGTCATTTAACCTTCCAAGGAATCGTAGCAGATTGGTGGAAAGGATTAACTGACAACGATAAAGAAGCAGTAAAAGGAACATCAACCACATTAGCTCAAGTAGTAAACAACTATGAAAATAAATTAAGAAGAGAATTTTTAGGAGAAACATGGAATGTAAATAAAGACACAGAAAAAGAAAAAGAAAAACAGAGATTTATCTTTTTATTATATAACTTAAAACTCTGTGATATGTGCCAAATTGATGAATATATATGTAAATTTCATGAATATTTTTATAAAATATATGACAGAACGGATAAAGAAAATGTTACTAGCAAGAGTTTATTAAATTTATTTTATACCAAGGTACCCGACCCATGGGGATTTAAAGCGATGCAATTATATCCCCAATACATCGGACAAAGAGCAGATACATTAGGAGGACGAATAGAATTTTTAAGAATGAAATTAGAAGAATGGTGTGCAGAAGCCACACTAAGTAGAAAAACAAATAAAGTAGTAAAACAAGGACTTTGTTGTTCCCAATTAACTCATCCAATAACCATAGGATGTGAGCCAATGAGGTACAATAGAAGAAACAAATATAAATTCAAGAAAAGGAAAAGGTTTGGATTTAAACCTAAACCGAAACAAAAATATTACAGAAGAAAGAAAAATTATAATAAAAAGAAACCAAAAGAATGTAAATGTTTTATATGTCAAGAAATAGGACATTATGCTAATGAATGTCCAAAAAGAGGATCTAAGAAGATTAATCAAAAGTAATTTGAGGAAATTATAGAAGAAGCACTTTCTGAGATCGAAAATATTCAAGAATTTGTTCAAACAACTGATGATGAGCAATCCGATGGATCAATCTATTATTTCTCAGACACAGAATCAGATTGAAGAAGAAATAATAGAAGAATATCAGGAAGAAGAAGGAAATTTCTTGCAAGAAGTATTAATAGATAGAAAATTATTTAATAGGGTAAGAAACACCGAATTAAGATTAGAAAATTCTGATGGATTTAAAACATCAATTTTTGAGAAAATTACCCAAAGAAAACATATTTTTTATTATGGAGTAACTAATAGAGAAATGCCTATGCAAATAGAATATACTAGAAATAGAATAAATATACCTTTACTACGAAAGGAGGACTTAATGAGAAAAATGGAAAAAATAAAAGATAGATCTAAAATAGGATGGATTCACATAGGAGCCATTCAAATGATGATTAAAGCAACTTTTAGAGAAGGAATGGATTCACCTATAAATATTGTATTAATGGATAATAGGATTAATGATAGAAGAGATGCTACGTTAGGAATATTACAGGGAAATCTTAGTCATCAGAAACTAATCTTTAATATTTATCTAAAGATAAGTGTAAATATTAGAGATAATAATATAAATAGAACCTTAAGTTTAATACAGGATTTTCAAAGAATAGAATTTATGAAAAAAGGATCCATTCCTTATTCGATAACATATATAATAAGCTATGCTCTTAGTAATACACATCACTCTGAAAAATTTGAAGATAAAGATATTATAATGCTTCCTAATATATTTAAAGACATAGGAAAAATTACTAAGCCAGATATAATATCAGAAATAGATATACCCGAAAACATAAATATAGATGTTTCAGAGAAACCCCTAGTAACAGATAATAAAAACCCAAGAAGATTACGATATGAGGGAAATCAATTACAATTAACAAATGGAGATAGAATAGAAGAAGCTAGAGCAAGCACAGATAGATATAACGGAAGATTACGACCAATATTAAGAAATTTGCCAAGAACGACAAGTTTAAGAATTTTTGCAGACAATAGAAATGCTCGAAATTATAAATTATATGGAAAATATTTCAATGGACAAGAATGGAATATGACTACAATATTAATAGATTCAGGGGCTGGAGCTTCATTTATTCAACAAGGAACGATACCTTACTTAGAAAAAATACCCATAGGATCACCTTATGAATATACGAATTTTGATGGACAAGAATATGAAATCACACATCAGGCCATTGTTCCAATTGAAATACAAGGACTGCCCCAAGATATTGCCAGATCAGTCAGAGAATTCAAAAGAAATAGTCCACTAGTAAAACCTACTAGTGACATTTATATCAAGATTTTCTCAGCATCAGAGGACTGGGAAAAATTAAAGAAATTTAGTCCAATACACTGCATTCAAATTGGAGTATCCTCCCCAGAATATGTCAAAGAGATTGATGCAGATTACAGAAAAGAATTTGAAGAGAACAAGGTCAATAAGGAATTTGTTGAAACAAGAAGGGCATTAGGATTAAAAATCCTTTGCCAAGTACTAGAAAAATTAATTAATGAAAACCGAAGTTGGCTTCATAAGGCTTCGGATAGCACAATCATTCTATCCAATACAAGAAGGACTAATACCTATACAAAAATTAATTTAGAAAGGTTTCTAAGAAGAATAGAAACCGGACAAATTAAATCAAGCAACAGATGTCAGCAGATATTTTGCCAACTCAGAAGGCATGAGGGAAAAATATGTCCCGCATGTCAAGATAAGATGGAAAGAGACAGCCACAGCAGCACAAGCTGATAAAAAGCATTCTAGAAGAAGACATGTCATCAATGACGTAAGGAGACACTTGCAAGAAGCAAAGAACGACAAAGAACCCTGCACCGGACAGATGTACGTTGGAGAAAGATTTCAAAAAGAAGAACGCTCGCCACCGGACAAGTGTTCGACAACCATGTAAAGAAAAAGAGAAGCATCAATGCAATGTAACCAAGAGAGTCTCTATATAAACTCTCGAGGGATAGTAGTAGGGGCATTCGTAGTGGGAGGGAGTCCCAAAGGGTAGCTATGTATGTAAATTAGGTCCTGCAATAAAAGAGCAGAGGCTCGATTTCCTAATTCTATTCCAGATTCCATTTCAAGTTCTTGATATGATTCTTGCGTGCTAATTCCATAAGTGTAGGAAACAAGCTCCAGCTTGAAGATCATAATCCTTGTACTATCATAGAATAGGAAACATAGTGTGTAACCCGTTACACCCCCAGTTCTTATATCTTCATAAGTCGAGGGATATCTCTCCCTTATTCCATCCCGGAGGCCATCGTCCAGAAGTCCGATCAAGCAAAAGAGTGCATAAGGACACAGGGACATGAAGGCTATAGGATGATGAGGAGTCTGAGATCCGGAACGTCGAAGTCTAAGGAGTACTTCTCTTAGAAATCGTTAAGAGAAGATCGGCTGGCGATTGAAGATAAGAGGAAGCGAGGTGGGCAACACAGGTATACAAATTATCTTGCTATCTATGATACTCAGAGTGTTATCATCTTCTTTCTGGATGCTAATTTCTTACACTATGAATTTAATTATGCGAAAACCTCATAATACAAAGAAGAAGATATTAAGAATGCGGTCTAAAACATGTAATAATTATAGACAAAATGATAAAGCTGAGAAAGCATACAACACCCATATGGGCAGTTCAAGTTTGTTTTCAAAGCATGATAACAGAATCAAAAATTTCTGCACCATCGAATACCATGTCCCTAGCGGACAAGGAAGTAGAAATGAAACACCAGAACAACCAGGGGCGAGATACTGGTCAGATCCTAGCTTTAGAAGAAAACCTACTGATAGAAATAGATATGAAGGAATAAATTGGGCATCTGATACAAGACCAAGTAATATTGCTATAGAAACCCCAGTTGATTATATGAATCAAGAATATATTAGTGCTAACGGAATTTATTTAAATTTAAATTGTGTAAGAAATATAGATGAAGCCATAACATGATGGGAAAAAGCACATATTTATCAGTTACATCACAAAGTTATGATATTGAAACAACATCAAGATTTTGTCATTTAACCTTCCAAGGAATCATAGTAGATTGGTGGAAAGGATTAACTGACAACGATAAAGAAGCAGTAAAAGGAACATCAACCACATTAGCTCAAGTAGTAAACAACTATAAAAACGAATTAAGAAGAGAATTTTTTGGAGAAACGTGGACTGTAAATAAAGACACAGAAAAAGAAAAAGAAAAACAAAGATTTATCTTTTTATTATATAACTTAAAACTCTGTGATATGTGCTGAATTGATGAATATATATGTAAATTTCAGGAATATTTTTATAAAATATATGACAGAACAGATAAAGAAAATGTTACCAGCAAGAGTTTATTAAATTTATTTTATAACAAGGTACCCGACCCATGGGGATTTAAAGCAATGCAATTATATCCCCAATACATCGGACAAAGAGCAGATACATTAGGAGGACGAATAGAATTTTTAAGAATGAAATTAGAAGAATGGTGTGCAGAAGCCACATAAGTAGAAAAACAAATAAAGTAGTAAAACAAGGACTTTGTTGTTCCCAATTAACTCATCCAATAACCATAGGATGTGAACCAATGAGGTACAATAGAAGAAACAAATATAAATTCAAGAAAAGGAAAAGGTTTGGATTTAAACCTAAACCGAAACAAAAATATTACAGAAGAAAGAAAAATTATAATAAAAAGAAACCAAAAGAATATAAATGTTTTATATGTCAAGAAATAGGACATTATGCTAATGAATGTCCAAAAAGAGGATCTAAGAAAATTAATCAAAAGCAATTCGAGGAAATTATAGAAGAAGAACTTTCTGAGATCGAAAATATTCAAGAATTTGTTCAAACAACTGATGATGAGCAATCCGATGGATCAATCTATTATTTCTCAGACATAGAATCAGACTGAAGAAGAAATAATAGAAGAATATCAGGAAGAAGAAGGAAATTTCTTGCAAGAAGTATTAATAGATAGAAAATTATTTAATAGGGTAAGAAACACCGAATTAAGATTAGAAAATTCTGATGGATTTAAAACATCAATTTTTGAGAAAATTACCCAAAGAAAACATATTTTTTATTATGGAATAACTAATAGAGAAATGCCTATGCAAATAGAATATACTAGAAATAGAATAAATATACCTTTACTACGAAAGGAGGACTTAATGAGAAAAATGGAAAAAATAAAAGATAGATCTAAAATAGGATGGATTCACATAGGAGCCATTCAAATGATGATTAAAGCAACTTTTAGAGAAGGAATAGATTCACCTATAAATATTGTATTAATGGATAATAGGATTAATGATAGAAGAGATGCTACGTTAGGAATATTACAGGGAAATCTTAGTCATCAGAAACTAATCTTTAATATTTATCGAAAGATAAGTGTAAATATTAGAGATAATAATATAAATAGAACCTTAAGTTTAATACAGGCTTTTCAAATAACAGAATTTATGAAAAATGGATCCATTCCTTATTCGATAACATATATAATAAGCTATGCTCTTAGTAATACACATCACTCTGAAAAATTTGAAGATAAAGATATTATAATGCTTCCTAATATATTTAAAGACATAGTAAAAATTACTAAGCCAGATATAATATCAGAAATAGATATACCAGAAAACATAAACATAGATGTTTCAGAGAAACCCCTAGTAACAGATAATAAAATCCCAAGAAGATTACGATATAATGGAAATCAATTACAATTAACAAATGGAGATAGAATAGAAGAAGCTAGAGCAAGCACAGATAGATATAACGGAAGATTACGACCAATATTAAGAAATTTGCCAAGAACGACAAGTTTAAGAATTTTCGCAGACAATAGAAATGCTAGAAATTATAAATTATATGGAAAATATTTCAATGGACAAGAATGGAATATGACTACAATATTAATAGATTCAGGGGCAGGAGCTTCATTTATTCAACAATGAATGATACCTTACTTAGAAAAAATACCCATAGGATCACCTTATGCATATACGAATTTTGATGGACAAGAATATGAAATCACACATCAGGCCATTGTTCCAATTGAAATACAAGATATAAAAATTGATATTACGCTATATGTACAATCAGATAGTCGTAATGACGACATAGAAATAATACTAGTAATGAGTGCATTACAACAAATGGAACCATTTTCACTACAAAGGGAAGGACTATATTTTACATATAATAACCAAGAATATTTTTGGAAAAAAGACAATGACTAGTATATATAGTGTCTACATAGTAGCAGGAATTATATATGAGGAATATAAAACAGAATATTTTCATGCATTTATAGACACAGGTGCAGGAACTTGCATCGTGCGAAGACAATGTTTTCCTAAAAAATATATCACAACACTACCTACGTTATATGAAAAAGATTTTACGGGAAAAAGACATGAATTAACTCATGGAGTTAAAAAACCTAAAATCATTTTAGGAAATTATATAATTACATGTCCACCATTTTATACCCCTGAATATGCACAACAAGATATATTATTAGGAAATAACTTCACACAAAAATTTAAATTATATATACAACATCAAAATTATATTCAGTTATTAACACCCTGTGACCATTGGATTACAGTAAAAAGAATACAAAAAGCATATAAAAGAAACAAATTTAATTTTCGCAGCAAACGTGGTGATTATATTACAAATAAAAAACAACTAATAACAGGGAGAATCATTGCACAACTCAATATACAGGATATTGAGGCATTATTTGAAAATAACTATAGTGATAATCCATTAGCCCTTTGGAATATCAGTCAAGAATGGGCTACAATCGAACTAATTGATGAAAATAAAATAATCAGAGTAAAACCCATGAGATATAATTCTGTTGATATTGAGGAATTCTGTACCCAATTACAAGAATTAGAAACATCACAATTAATACAAAAATCAAAAAGCCCACATTCTAGTCCAGCATTCATGGTAAGAAACCATGCAGAAATAAAAAGAGGAAAAGCTAGAATGGTAGTAAATTATAAGCAACTAAATCAATATACCAAGTTTGATGGATATTTTCTTCCACATAAAGAAACCTTAATAAATATGACAAGAGGAAAAAATATTTATTCAAAATTTGACTGTAAATCAGGATTTTACCAAATACGATTAGATGAAAAAAGTATACCATTAACGGCATTTAGCACTCCACAAGGACATTATGAATGGACGGTAATGCCCTTTGGATTAAAAAATGCTCCACAGATATATCAAAGAAGAATGGATAAGGTATTGGAACCATATAACTCTTTTTGTCTAGTATATGTTGATGACATTTTAATAGCCAGTAAAAATGAGGAAGAACATTATAAACATTTACAAATATTTTCTCTTCTTTGTCAAAAGGCAGGAATAGTATTATCTAAGAAGAAAATACAAATTTGTAAATCTAAAATAGAATTCTTAGGACTAAAATTAGACTTAATTGGAATAGAATTACAGGAACATATTGTAGAAAAAATTGTTAAGTTTTCAGATAAAATAGGAGACAAAAAATAATTACAAAGATTTTTGGGATGTTTGAATTACGATGAACAATTCATAGAAAACTTGGCAAAATTGAGGAATCCCTTACAAAAATTATTAAAGAAAAATGCTATTTTTCTCATGACGTAGGAACTTATAAATCATGTTAGATTTATAAAAGAAAAATGCCAAAACTTGCCAAGATTAGATCTTCCCTTAGAAAACGACGACTTAATAATAGAAACTGATGCCTCAGAAGAATTTTGGGGAGCAGTCTCAAAAAAGAAAGATGAACAAAAGGAAAAAGTATGTAGATATACGTCTGGAACATTTACAGATATAGAGAAAAGATATCACTCAAACGAAACAGAATTATTAGCATTAAAAAAGGGAATTAAAAAAATTTCTTATTTTTATTACCCAAAAAATTCCTAGTACGAGTAGACAATACCTAAGTAAAAGCATTTATTAAAAATAATCTACAATCTACACCAGAATATAAAAGACTAAGCAGATGGCAAACATTCTTTGCAGAATATATTTTTGATATAGAAATTATTAAAGGAGAAATTAACGTTCTTGCAGATTTCTTATCATGAGAATACAATGGAGCAAGTTGACAAAAAACTAGCAGAATTAGAAGCTCGACTGCAGAGAAATTGTAATTTGTTACAAGAAAATTATGTAGAATTAGTAGAGATGATCCAGAAGCAAGATAAAATTATTGATAATATAGAGGAAAGTAAACAAGACATTGCAGGAATAATTGCAGATTTAAACCACTTCAGAAGGGAGATCCAACAAAAAGGATTAGAAAGGACAGATAAAATGACAGGTAAAAGGCCAATAGATATATCCCTCCAGATTTGTGATTCTGTCGGAAAAACCACTAAAAATACAAGACTGATGGCAAAAGAAAGCAGCTTTAAAACTGCTAAGACCAGCTTCACAGCTGAAAATACTATCTCCACGGAGAAAGATAATAGCCAAGTGGCAAGAAGCAGTTTTCAAACTGCTATTTCTTCAGAAAATAGCTCCCGGTTAACCGCGGAAAATACAATCTCTTCGCAGAAAGAACACCGCAATACAGCGGATAATATCAAATTGATGCCCGAAAGGATATTTAAATTTCAGGTATCTCAGAACGAGCAGGAATATGACCTGCAATTGAGCCTTGCAGAGTTCTTAACAAAAAATGAAAATGAATATAGAACCTTATTAGAGATTGTTTACAATCTCAAAACAACGGAAACGTGTGTTCCAGATCATACGGGGATATATCCCAGAATTAACTTTGATAAAGGAGCTGATCCAAGAATCATCAGAGATTGTTTCAGAATCGGAGCAGCGAATTTAATATATCTAAGCCAAGATCTTGGGGAAATACAAGGACTGCCCCAAGATATTGCCAGATCAGTCAGAGAATTCAAAAATAATAGTCCACTAGTAAAACCTACTAGTGACATTTATATCAAGATTTTCTCAGCATCAGAGGACTGGGAAAAATTAAAGAAATTTAGTCCAATACACTGCATTCAAATTGGAGTATCCTCCCCAGAATATATCAAAGAGATTGACGCAGATTACAGAAAATAATTTGAAGAGAACAAGGTCAATAAGGAATTTGTTGAAACAAGAAGGGCATTAGGATTAAAAATCCTTTGCCAAGTACTAGAAAAATTAATTAATGAAAACCGAAGTTGGCTTCATAAGGCTTCAGATAGCACAATCATTCTATCCAATACAAGAAGGACTAATACCTCTACAAAAATTAATTTAGAAAGGTTTCTAAGAAGAATAGAAACCGGACAAATTAAATCAAACAACAGATGTCAGCAGATATTTTGCCAACTCAGAAGGCATGAGGGAAAAATATGTCCCGCATGTCAAGATAAGATGGAAAGAGACAGCCACAGCAGCACAAGCTGATAAAAAGCATTCTAGAAGAAGACACGTCATCAATGACGTAAGGAGACACTTGCAAGAAGCAAAGAACGACAAAGAACCCTCCACCGGACAAATTTACGTTGGGGAAAGATTTCAAAAAGAAGAACGCTCGCCACCGGACAAGTGTTCGATAAACATGTAAAGAAAAAGAGAAGCATCAATGCAATGTAACCAAGAGAGTCTCTATATAAACTCTCGAGGGATAGTAGTAGGGGCACTCGTAGTTGGAGGGAGTCCCAAAGGGTAGCTATGTATGTAAATTAGGTCCTGCAATAAAAGATCAGAGGCTCGATTTCCTAATTCTATTCCAGATTCCATTTCAAGTTCTTGAGATGATTCTTGCGTGCTAATTCCATAAGTGTAGGAAACAAGCTCCAACTTGAAGATCATAATCCTTGTACTATCATAGAATAGGAAAGATAGTGTGTAACCCGTTACACCCCCAGTTCTTCTATCTTCATAAGTCGAGGGATATCTCTCCCTTATTCCATCCCGGAGGCCATCGTCCAGAAGTCCGATCAAGCAAAAGAGTGCATACGGACATAGGGACATGAAGGCTATAGGATGATGAGGAGTCTGAAATTTTTGATTCTGTTAAAAAAAAATAATATTCCACTTCGATGGTGCAGAAAATTTTGATTCTGTTATCATGCTTTGAAAACATACTCGAACTGCCCTTATGGGTGTTGTATGCTTTCTCAGCTTTATCATTTTGTCTATAATTATTACATTTTTTAGACCGGATTCTTAATATCTTCTTCTTTGTATTACGAGGTTTTCGCATAATTAAATTCATAGTGTAAGAAACTAGCATCCAGAAAGAAGATGATAACACTCTGAGTATCATAGATAGCAAGATAATTTGTATACCTGTGTTGCCCACCTCGCTTCCTCTTATCTTCAATCGCCAACCGATCTTCTCTTAACGATTTCTAAGAGAAGTACTCCTTAGACTTCAACGTTCCGGATCTCAGACTCCTCATCATCCTATAACCTTCATGTCCCTGTGTCCTTATGCACTCTTTTGCTTGATCGGACTTCTGGACGATGGCCTCCGGGATGGAATAAGGGAGAGATATCCCTCGACTTATGAAGATAGAAGAACTGGGGGTGTAACGGGTTACACACTATCTTTCCTATTCTATGATAGTACAAGGATTATGATCTTCAAGCTGGAGCTTGTTTCCTACACTAATGGAATTAGCACGCAAGAGTCATCTCAAGAACTTGAAATGGAATCTGGAATAGAATTAGGAAATCGAGCCTCTGCTCTTTTATTGCAGGACCTAATTTACATACATAGATACCCTTTGGGACTCCCTCCAACTACGAGTGCCCCTACTACTATCCCTTGAGCGTTTATATAGAGACTCTCTTGGTTACATTGCATTGATGCTTGTCTTTTTCTTTACATGGTTGTCGAACACTTGTCCGGTGGTGAGCGTTCTTCTTTTTGAAATCTTTCTCCAACGTACATCTATCCGGTGGAGGGTTCTTTGTCATTCTTTGCTTCTTGCAAGTGTCTCCTTACGTCATTGATGACGTGTCTTCTTCTAGAATGCTTTTTATCAGCTTGTACTGCTCTGGCTGTCTCTTTCCATCTTATCTTGACATGCGGGACATATTTTTCCCTCATGCCTTCTGAGTTGGCAAAATATCTGCTGACATCTGTTGCTTGATTTAATTTGTCCGGTTTCTATTCTTCTTAGAAACCTTTCTAAATTAATTTTTGTAGAGGTATTAGTCCTTCTTGTATTGGATAGAATGATTGTGCTATCCGAAGCCTTATGAAGCCAACTTCGGTTTTCATTGATTAATTTTTCTAGTACTTGGCAAAGGATTTTTAATCCTAATGCCCTTCTTGTTTCAACAAATTCCTTATTGACCTTGTTCTCTTCAAATTATTTTCTGTAATCTGCGTCAATCTCTTTGATATATTCTAGGGAGGATACTCCAATTTGAATGCAGTGTATTGGACTAAATTTCTTTAATTTTTCCCAGTCCTCTGATGCTGAGAAAATCTTGATATAAATGTCACTAGTAGGTTTTACTAGTGGACTATTATTTTTGAATTCTCTGACTGATCTGGCAATATCTTGGGGCAGTCCTTGTATTTCCCCAAGATCTTGGCTTAGATATATTAAATTCGCTGCTCCGATTCTGAAACAATCTCTCATGATTCTTGGATCAGCTCCTTTATCAAAGTTAATTCTGGGATATATCCCCGTCTGATCTGGAACACACGTTTCCGTTGTTTTGAGATTGTAAACAATCTCTAATAAGGTTCTATATTCATTTTCATTTTTTTATCAACTCTGCAAGGCTCAATTGCAGGTCATATTCCTGCTCGTTCTGAGATACCCAAAATTTAAATATCCTTTCGGGCATCAATTTGATATTATCCGCTGTATTGCGGTGTTCTTTCTGCGAAGAGATTGTATTTTCCGCGGTTAAGCGGGAGCTATTTCCTAAAGAAATAGCAGTTTGAAAACTGCTTCTTGCCACTTGGCTATTATCTTTCTCCGTGGAGATAGTATTTTCAGCTGTGCAGCTGGTCTTAGCAGTTTTAAAGCTGCTTTCTTTTGCCATCAGGCTTGTATTTTCAGTGGTTTTTCCGACAGAATCAGAAATCTGGAGGGATATATCTATTGGCCTTTTACCTGTCATTTTATCCATCCTTTCTAATCCTTTTTGTTGGATCTCCCTTCTGAAGTGGTTTAAATATGCAATTATTCCTGCAATGTCTTGTTTACTTTCCTCTATATTATCAATAATTTTATCTTACTTATGGATCATCTCTACTAATTCTACATAATTTTCTTGTAACAAATTACAATTTCTCTGCAGTCGAGCTTCTAATTCTGCAAGTTTTTTGTCAACCTGCTCCATTGTATTCTCTTGATAAGAAATCTGCAAGAACGTTAGTTTCTCCTTTAATAATTTCTATATCAAAAATATATTCTGCAAAGAATGTTTGCCATCTACTTAGTCTTTTATATTCTGGTGTAGATTGTAGATTATTTTTAATAAATGCTTTTACTTGGGTATTGTCTACTCGTACTAGGAATTTTTTGGGTAATAAAAATAAGAAAATTTTTTAATTCCCTTTTTTAATGCTAATAATTCTTTTTCGTTTGAGTGATATCTTTTCTCTGTATCTGTAAATGTTCTGGACGTATATCTACATACTTTTTCCTTTTGTTCATCTTTCTTTTTTAAGACTGCTCCCCAAAATTCTTCTGAGGCATCAGTTTCTATTATTAAGTCATCGTTTTCTAAGGGAAGATCTAATCTTGGCAATTTTTTGCATTTTTCTTTTATAAATCTAACATGATTTATAAGTTCCTCCGTCATGAGAAAAATAGCATTTTTCTTTAATAATTTTTGTAAGGGATTCCTCAATTTTGCCAAGTTTTCTATGAATTGTTCAGCGTAATTCAAACATCCCAAAAATATTTGTAATTGTTTTTTGTCTCCTATTTTATCTGGAAACTTAACAATTTTTTTTACAATATGTTCCTGTAATTCTATTCCACTTGAGTCTAATTTTAGTCCTAAGAATTCTATTTTAGAATTACAAATTTCTGTTTTCTTCTTAGATAATACTATCCCTGCCTTTTGACAAAGAAGAGAAAATATTTGTAAATGTTTATAATGTTCTTCCTCATTTTTACTAGCTATTAAAATGTCATCAACATATACTAGACAAAAAGAGTTATATGGTTCAAATACCTTATCCATTCTTCTTTGATATATCTGTGGAGCATTTTTTAATCCAAAGGGCATTACCGTCCATTCATAATGTCCTTGTGGAGTGCTAAATGCCGTTAATGGTATACTTTTTTCATCTAATCGTATTTGGTAAAATCCTGATTTACAGTCAAATTTTGAATAAATATTTTTTCCTCTTGTCATATTTAGTAAGGTTTCTTTATGTGGAAGAAAATATCCATCAAACTTGGTATATTGATTTAGTTGCTTATAATTTACTACCATTCTAGCTTTTCCTCTTTTTATTTCTGCATGGTTTCTTACCATGAATGCTGGACTGGAATGTGGCCTTTTTTATTTTTGTATTAATTGTGATGTTTCTAATTCTTGTAATTGGGTACAGAATTCCTCAATATCAACATGATTATATCTCATGAGTTTGACTCTGATTATTTTATTTTCATCAATTAGTTCGATTGTAGCTCATTCTTGACTGATATTCCAAAGGGCTAATAAATTATCACTATAGTTCTTTTCAAATAATGCCTCAATATCCTGTATATTGAGTTGTGCAATGATTCTCCATGTTATTGGTTGTTTTTTATTTGTAATATAATCACCACGTTTGCTGCGAAAATTAAATTTGTTTCTTTTATATGCTTTTTGTATTCTTTTTACTGTAATCCAATGGTCACAGGGTGTTAATAACTGAATATAATTTTGATGTTGTATATATAATTTAAATTTTTGTGTGAAGTTATTTCCTAATAATATATCTTGTTGTGCATATTCAGGGGTATAAAATGGTGGACATGTAATTATATAATTTCCTAAAATGATTTTAGGTTTTTTAACTCCATGAGTTAATTCATGTCTTTTTCCCATAAAATCTTTTCCATATAACGTAGGTAGTGTTGTGATATATTTTTCAGGAAAACATTGTCTTCGCGCGATGCAAGTTGCTGCACCTGTGTCTATAAATGCATGAAAATATTCTGTTTTATATTCCTCATATATAATTCCTTCTACTATGTAGACACTATATATACTAGTCATTGTCTTTTTTCCAAAAATATTCTTTGTTATTATATGTAAAATATAGTCCTTCCCTTTGTAGTGAAAATGGTTCCATTTGTTGTAATGCACTCATTCCTAGTATAATTTCTATGTCGTCATTACGACTATCTGATTGTACATATAGCGTAATATCAATTTTTATATCTTGTATTTCAATTGGAACAATGGCCTGATGAGTGATTTCATATTCTTGTCCATCAAAATTCGTATATGCATAAGGTGATCCTATGGGTATTTTTTCCAAGTAAGGTATCATTCCTTGTTGAATAAATGAAGCTCCTGCCCCTGAATCTATTAATATTGTAGTCATATTCCATTCTTGTCCACTGAAATATTTTCCATATAATTTATAATTTCTAGCATTTCTATTGTCTGCTAAAATTCTTAAACTTGTCGTTCTTGACAAATTTCTTAATATTGGTCGTAATCTTCCGTTATATCTATCTGTGCTTGCTCTAGCTTCTTCTATTCTATCTCCATTTGTTAATTGTAATTGATTTCCCTCATATCGTAATCTTCTTTGGATTTTATTATTTGTTACTAGGGGTTTCTCTGAAACATCTATGTTTATGTTTTCTGGTATATCTATTTTTGATATTATATCTGGCTTAGTAATTTTTCCTATGTCTTTAAATATATTAGGAAGCATTATAATATCTTTATCTTCAAATTTTTCAGAGTGATGTGTATTACTAAGAGCATAGCTTATTATATATGTTATCGAATAAGGAATGGATCCTTTTTTCATAAATTCTGTTCTTTGAAAATCCTGTATTAAACTTAAGGTTCTATTTATATTATTATCTCTAATATTTGCACTTATCTTTGGATAAATATTAAAGATTAGTTTCTGATGACTAAGATTTCCCTGTAATATTCCTAATGTAGCATCTCTTCTATCATTAATCCTATTATCCATTAATACAATATTTATAGGTGAATCTATTCCTTCTCTAAAAGTTGCTTTAATCATCATTTGAATGGCTCCTATGTGAATCCATCCTATTTTCGATCTATCTTTTATTTTTTCCATTTTTCTCATTAAGTCCTCCTTTCATAGTAAAGGTATATTTATTCTATTTCTAGTATATTCTATTTGCATAGGCATTTCTCTATTAGTTATTCCGTAATAAAAAATATGTTTTCTATGGGTAATTTTCTCAAAAATTGATGTTTTAAATCCATCAGAATTTTCTAATCTTAATTCGGTGTTTCTTTCCCTATTAAATAATTTTCTATCTATTAATACTTCTTGTAAGAAATTTCCTGCTTCTTCCTGATATTCTTCTATTATTTCTTCTTCAGTCTGATTCTGTGTCTGAGAAATAATAGATTGATCCATTGGATTGCTCATCATCAGTTGTTTGAACAAATTCTTGAATATTTTCGATCTCAGAAAGTTCTTCTTCTATAATTTCCTCGAATTGCTTTTGATTAATCTTCTAAATCGTTAAATTCATTCTCCAAAATTTTATCTTTGAGTTTTGGATTGTTGCATGGCTCTGATACCACTTCGATGGTGCAGAAATTTTTGATTCTGTTATCATGCTTTGAAAACATACTCGAACTGCCCTTATGGGTGTTGTATGCTTTCTCAGCTTTATCATACCACTTTGATGGTGCAGAAATTTTTGATTCTGTTATCATGCTTTGAAAACATACTCGAACCGCCCTTATGGGTGTTGTATGCTTTCTCAGCTTTATCATTTTGTCTATAATTATTACATTTTTTTGACCGGATTCTTAATATCTTCTTCTTTGTATTACGAGGTTTTCGCATAATTAAATTCATAGTGTAAGAAACTAGCATCCAGAAAGAAGACGATAACACTCTGAGTATCATAGATAGCAAGATAATCTGTATACCTGTGTTTCCCACCTCGCTTCCTCTTATCTTCAATCGCCAGCAGATCTTCTCTTAACGATTTCTAAGAGTAGTACTCCTTAGACTTCGACATTCCGGATCTCAGACTCCTCATCATCCTATAGCCTTCATGTCCCTGTGTCCTTATGCACTCTTTTACTTGATCGGACTTCTGGACGATGGCCTCCGGGATGGAATAAGGGAGAGATATCCCTCGACTTATGAAGATAGAAGAACTGGGGGTGTAACGGGTTACACACTATCTTTCCTATTCTATGATAGTACAAGGATTATGATTTTCAAGCTGGAGCTTGTTTCCTACACTTATGGAATTAGCACGCAAGAATCATCTCAAGAACTTGAAATGGAATCTGGAATAGAATTAGGAAATCGAGCCTCTGCTCTTTTATTGCAGGACCTAATTTACATACATAGCTACCCTTTGGGACTCCCTCCAACTACGAGTGCCCCTACTACTATCCCTCGAGAGTTTATATAGAGACTCTCTTGGTTACATTGCATTGATGCTTCTCTTTTTCTTTACATGGTTGTCGAACACTTGTCCGGTGGCGAGCATTCTTCTTTTTGAAATCTTTCTCCAACGTACATCTGTCCGGTGGAGGGTTCTTTGTCGTTCTTGGCTTCTTGCAAGTGTCTCCTTACGTCATTGATGACGTGTCTTCTTCTAGAATGCTTTTTATCAGCTTGTGCTGCTGTGGCTGTCTCTTTCCATCTTATCTTGACATGCGAGACATATTTTCCCCTCATGCCTTCTGAGTTGGCAAAATATCTGCTGACATCTGTTGCTTGATTTAATTTGTCCGGTTTCTATTCTTCTTAGAAACCTTTCTAAATTAATTTTTGTAGAGGTATTAGTCCTTCTTGTATTGGATAGAATGATTGTGCTATCTGAAGCCTTATGAAGCCAACTTCAGTTTTCATTAATTAATTTTTCTAGTACTTGGCAAAGGATTTTTAATCCTAATGCCCTTCTTGTTTCAACAAATTCCTTATTGACCTTGTTCTCTTCAAATTCTTTTCTGTAATCTGCGTCAATCTCTTTGACATATTCTGGGGAGGATACTCCAATTTGAATGCAGTGTATTGGACTAAATTTCTTTAATTTTTCCCAGTCCTCTGATGCTGAGAAAATCTTGATATAAATGTCACTAGTAGGTTTTACTAGTGGACTATTATTTTTGAATTCTCTGGCTGATCTGGCAATATCTTGGGGCAGTCCTTGTATTTCCCCAAGATCTTGGCTTAGATATATTAAATTCGCTGCTCCGATTTTGAAACAATCTCTGATGATTCTTTGATCAGCTCCTTTATCAAAGTTTATTCTGGGATATATCCCCGTATGATCTGGAACACACGTTTCCGTTGTTTTGAGATTGTAAACAATCTCTAATAAGGTTCTATATTCATTTTCATTTTTTGTTAAGAACTCTGCAAGGCTCAATTGCAGGTCATATTCTTGCTCATTCTGAGATACCCGAATTCCTCATATATAATTCCTGCTACTATGTAGACACTATATATACTAGTCATTGTCTTTTTTTCCAAAAATATTCTTTGTTATTATATGTAAAATATAGTCCTTCCCTTTGTAGTGAAAATGGTTCCATTTGTTGTAATGCACTCATTCCTAGTATAATTTCTATGTCGTCATTACGACTATCAGATTGTACATATAGCGTAATATCAATTTTTATATCTTGTATTTCAATTGGAACAATGGCCTGATGTGTGATTTCATATTCTTGTCCATCAAAATTCGTATATGCATAAGGTGATCCTATGGGTATTTTTTCTAAGTAAGGTATCATTCCCTCTTGAATAAATGAAGCTCCTGCCCCTGAATCTATTAATATTGTAGTCATATTCCATTCTTGTCCATTGAAATATTTTCCATATAATTTATAATTTCTAGCATTTCTATTGTCTGCTAAAATTCTTAAACTTGTCATTTTTGGAAAATTTCTTAATATTGGTCGTAATCTTCCGTTATATCTATCTGTGCTTGCTTCTATTCTATCTCCATTTGTTAATTGTAATTGATTTCCCTCATATCGTAATCTTCTTGGGATTTTATTATCTGTTACTCGGGGTTTCTCTAAAACATCTATGTATATGTTTTCTTGTATATCTATTTCTGATATTATATCTGGCTTAGTAATTTTTCCTATGTCTTTAAATATATTAGGAAGCATTATAATATCTTTATCTTCAAATTTTTCAGAGTGATGTGTATTACTAAGAGCATAGCTTATTATATATGTTATCGAATAAGGAATGGATCCTTTTTTCATAAATTTTGTTCTTTGAAAATCCTGTATTAAACTTAAGGTTCTATTTATATTATTATCTCTAATATTTACACTTATCTTTGGATAAATATTAAAGATTAGTTTATGATGACTAAGATTTCCCTGTAATATTCCTAACGTAGCATCTCTTCTATCATTAATCCTATTATCAATTAATACAATATTTATATGTGAATCTATTCCTTCTCTAAAAGTTGCTTTAATCATCATTTGAATGGCTCCTATGTGAATCCATCCTATTTTAGATCTATCTTTTATTTTTTCCATTTTTCTCATTAAGTCCTCCTTTCGTAGTAAAGGTATATTTATTCTATTTCTAGTATATTCTATTTGCATAGGCATTTCTCTATTAGTTATTCCATAATAAAAAATATGTTTTCTTTGGGTAATTTTCTCAAAAATTGATGTTTTAAATCCATCAGAATTTTCTAATCTTAATTCGGTGTTTCTTACCCTATTAAATAATTTTCTATCTATTAATACTTCTTGTAAGAAATTTCCTACTTCTTCCTGATATTCTTCTATTATTTCTTCTTCCGTCTGATTCTGTTTCTGAGAAATAATAGATTGATCCATCGGATTGCTCATCATCAGTTGTTTGAACAAATTCTTGAATATTTTTGATCTCAGAAAGTTCTTCTTCTATAATTTCCTCAAATTGTTTTTGATTAATCTTCTTAGATCCTCTTTTTAGACATTCATTAGCATAATGTCCTATTTCTTGACATATAAAACATTTACATTCTTTTGGTTTCTTTTTATTATAATTTTTCTTTCGTCTGTAATATTTTTGTTTCGGTTTAGGTTTAAATCCAAACCTTTTCCTTTTCTTGAATTTATATTTGTTTCTTCTATTGTACCTCATTGGTTCACATCCTATGGTTATTGGATGAGTTAATTGGGAACAACAAAGTCCGTGTTTTACTACTTTATTTGTTTTTCTACTTAGTGTGGCTTCTGCACACCATTCTTCTAATTTCATTCTTAAAAATTCTATTCATCCTCCTAATGTATCTGCTCTTTGTCCGATGTATTGGGGATATAATTGCATCGCTTTAAATCCCCATGGGTCGGGTACCTTGGTATAAAATAAATTTAATAAACTCTTGCGGGTAACATTTTCTTTATCCGCTCTGTCATATATTTTATAAAAATATTCCTGAAATTTACATATATATTCATCAATTCGACACATATCACAGAGTTTTAAGTTATATAAAAAAAAGATAAATCTCTATTTTTCTTTTTCTTTTTCTGTGTCTTTATTTACATTCCACGTTTCTCCTAAAAATTCTCTTCTTAATTCGTTTTCATAGTTGTTTACAACTTGAACTAATGTGGTTGTTGTTCCTTTTTCGGCTTCTTTATCGTTGTCAGTTAATCCTTTCCACCAATCTGCTACGATTCCTTGGAAGGTTAAATGACAAAATCTTGATGCTGTTTCAATATCATAACTTTGTGATGTAACTGATAAATATGTGGCTTTTGCCCATCTTGTTATGGCTTCATCTATATTTCTTACACAATTTAAATTTAAATAAATTCCGTTAGCACTAATATATTCTTGATTCATATAATCAACTGGGGTTTCTATAGCAATATTACTTGGTCTTCTATCAGATGCCCAATTTATTCCTTCGTATCTATTTCTATCAGTAGGTTTTCTTCTAAAGCTAGGATCTGACCAGTATCTCGCCCCTGGTTGTTCTGGTGTTTCATTTCTAATGCCTTGTCCGCTAGGGACAGTTGTAGGAATAGGCATGGTTACTTGACTTCCAGAACTTTTCTCCCTGTAGTGGTTTCATGTTTACGGTTCTAACTTTTTCCGTTAATCTTACTATTTCTTGACTTAGACTTTCTAATTCTTCTGCTTCGACTTCTAAGTATCTATTTTCTAATTGTTCGATTTTAAAGTCATTTGTTTCTTCTATCTGAAGAGGACATAAACTTATTTCATTTCCACTTGTTTGGAATAGGTTTATTTTTTATAAACATTCGTTATTTTGTTTTTCATACAAATATTCCATTGTTCTTTGTAATTCCACTATCATTTCTTGGATCTTCTGAAAGTTCTTTGAATGGTTTTCATGAACCTGTACTTCTAGTTTCTTATACATATTATTCAATATTAACTTCAAATTCCAGATCTAAAGCTTCGTATATGTTATTTTCTTCTAAATCGTTAAATTTATTCTCCAAAATTTTATCTTTGAGTTTTGGATTGTTGCATGGCTGTGATACCACTTCGATGGTGCATAAATTTTTGATTCTGTTATCATGCTATGAAAACATACTCGAACTGCCCTTATGGGTGTTGCATGCTTTCTCAGCTTTATCATTTTGTCTATAATTATTACATTTTTTAGACCGGATTCTTAATATCTTCTTCTTTGTATTACGAGGTTTTTGCATAATTAAATTCATAGTATAAGAAACTAGCATCCAGAAAGAAGACGATAACACTCTGAGTATCATAGATAGCAAGATAATCTGTATACATGTGTTGCCCACCTCGCTTCCTCTTATCTTCAATCACCAGCCGATCTTCTCTTAACGATTTCTAAGAGAAGTACTCCTTAGACTTCGACGTTCTAGATCTCAGACTCCTCATCATCCTATAGACTTCATGTCCCTGTGTCCTTATGCACTCTTTTGCTTGATCGGACTTCTGGACGATGGCCTCCGGGATGGAATAAGGGAGAGATATCCCTCGACTTATGAAGATAGAAGAACTGGGGGTGTAACGGGTTACACACTATCTTTCCTATTCTATGATAGTACAAGGATTATGATCTTCAAGTTGGAGCTTGTTTCCTACACTTATGGAATTAGCACGCAAGAATCATCTCAAGAACTTGAAATTGAATCTGGAATAGAATTAGGAAATCGAGCCTCTACTCTTTTATTGCAGGACCTAATTTACATACATAGCTACCCTTTGGGACTCCCTCCAACTACGAGTGCCCCTACTACTATCCCTTGAGAGTTTATATAGAGACTCTCTTGGTTACATTACATTGATGCTTGTCTTTTTCTTTACATGGTTGTCGAACACTTGTCTGGTGGCGAGCGTTCTTCTTTTTGAAATCTTTCTCCAACATACATCTGTCCGGTGGAGGGTTCTTTGTCGTTCTTTGCTTCTTGCAAGTGTCTCCTTACGTCATTGATGACATGTCTTCTTCTAGAATGCTTTTTATCAGCTTGTGCTGCTGTGGCTGTCTCTTTCCATCTTATCCTGACATGCGGGACATATTTTTCCCTCATGCCTTCTGAGTTGGCAAAATATCTGCTGACATCTGTTGCTTGATTTAATTTGTCCGGTTTCTATTCTTCTTAGAAACCTTTCTAAATTAATTTTTGTAGAGGTATTAGTCCTTCTTGTATTGGATAGAATGATTGTGCTATCCGAAGCATTATGAAGCCAACTTCGGTTTTCATTAATTAATTTTTCTAGTACTTGGAAAAGGATTTTTAATCCTAATGCCCTTCTTGTTTCAACAAATCCTTATTGACCTTGTTCTCTTCAAATTCTTTTCTGTAATCTGTGTCAATCTCTTTAACATATTCTGGGGAGGATACTCCAATTTGAATGCAGTGTATTGGACTAAATTTCTTTAATTTTTCCCAGTCCTCTGATGCTGAGAAAATCTTGATATAAATGTCACTAGTAGGTTTTACTAGTGGACTATTATTTTTGAATTCTCTGACTGATCTGGCAATATCTTGGGGCAGTCCTTGTATTTCCCCATGATCTTGGCTTAGATATATTAAATTCGCTGCTCCGATTCTGAAATAATCTCTGATGATTCTTGGATCAACTTCTTTATCAAACTTAATTCTGGGATATATCCCCGTATGATCTGAAACACACGTTTCCGTTGTTTTGAGATTGTAAACAATATCTAATAAGGTTCTATATTCATTTTCATTTTTTGTTAAGAACTCTGCAAGGCTCAATTGCAGGTCATATTCCTGCTCGTTCTGAGATACTTGAAATTTAAATATCCTTTCGGGCATCAATTTGATATTATCCGCTGTATTGCGGTGTTCTTTCTCCGAAGAGATTGTATTTTCCGCGGTTAAGCGGGAGCTATTTTCTGAAAAAAATAGCAGTTTGAAAACTGCTTCTTGCCACTTGGCTATTATCTTTCTCCGTGGAGATAGTATTTTCAGATGTGAAGCTGGTCTTAGCAGTTTTAAAGCTGCTTTCTTTTGCCATCAGGCTTGTATTTTCAGTAGTTTTTCCGACAGAATCAGAAATCTGGAGGGATATATCTATTGGCCTTTTACCTGTCATTTTATCCGTCCTTTCTAATCCTTTTTGTTGGATCTCCCTTCTGAAGTGGTTTAAATCTGCAATTATTCCTGCAATGTCTTGTTTACTTTCCTCTATATTATCAATAATTTTATCTTGCTTCTGGATCATCTCTACTAATTCTACATAATTTTCTTGTAACAAATTACAATTTCTCTGCAGTCGAGCTTCTAATTCTGCAAATTTTTTGTCAACCTGCTCCATTGTATTCTCTTGATAAGAAATCTGTAAGAACGTTAGTTTCTCCTTTAATAATTTCTATATCAAAAATATATTCTGCAAAGAATGTTTGCCATCTACTTAGTCTTTTATATTCTGGTGTAGATGGTAGATTATTTTTAATAAATGCTTTTACTTGGGTATTGTCTACTCGTACTAGGAATTTTTTGGGTAATAAAAAATAGGAAATTTTTTTAATTCCCTTTTTTAATGCTAATAATTCTTTTTCATTTGAGTGATATCTTTTCTCTATATCTGTAAATGTTCCGGACGTATATCTACATACTTTTTCCTTTTGTTCATCTTTCTTTTTTAAGACTGCTCCTCAAAATTCTTCTAAGGCATCAGTTTCTATTATTAAGTCGTTGTTTTCTAAGGGAAGATCTAATCTTGGCAAATTTTTGCATTTTTCTTTTATAAATCTAACATGATTTATAAGTTCCTCTGTCATGAGAAAAATAGCATTTTTCTTTAATAATTTTTGTAAGGGATTCCTCAATTTTGCCAAGTTTTCTATGAATTGGAATAGCAAGATAATCTGTATACCTGTGTTGCCCACCTCGTTTCCTCTTATCTTCAATCGCCAACCGATCTTCTCTTAACGATTTCTAAGAGAAGTACTCCTTAGACTTCGACGTTCTGGATCTCAGACTCCTCATCATCCTATAGCCTTCATGTCCCTGTGTCCTTATGCACTCTTTTGCTTGATCGGACTTCTGGACGATGGCCTCCGGGATGGAATAAGGGAGAGATATCCCTCGACTTATGAAGATAGAAGAACTGGGGGTGTAATGGGTTACACACTATCTTTCCTATTCTATGATAGTACAAGGATTATGATCTTCAAGCTGGAGCTTGTTTCCTACACTTATGGAATTAGCACGCAAGAATCATCTCAAGAACTTGAAATGGAATCTGGAATAGAATTAGGAAATCGAGCCTCTGCTCTTTTATTGCAGGACCTAATTTACATACATAGCTACCCTTTGGGACTCCCTCCAACTACGAGTGCCCCTACTACTATCCCTCGAGAGTTTATATAGAGACTCTCTTGGTTACATTGCATTGATGCTTGTCTTTTTCTTTACATGGTTGTCGAACACTTGTCCAGTGGCAAGCGTTCTTCTTTTTGAAATCTTTCTCCAATGTAAATCTGTCCGGTGGATGGTTCTTTGTCGTTCTTTGCTTCTTGCAAGTGTCTCCTTACGTCATTGATGACATGTCTTCTTCTAGAATGCTTTTTATCACCTTGAGCTGCTGTGGCTGTCTCTTTCCATCTTATCTTGACATGCGGGACATATTTTTCCCTCATGCCTTCTGAGTTGGCAAAATATCTGCTGACATCTGTTGCTTGATTTAATTTGTCCGATTTCTATTCTTCTTAGAAACCTTTCTAAATTAATTTTTGTAGAGGTATTAGTCCTTCTTGTATTCGATAGAATAATTGTGCGATCCGAAGCCTTATGAAGCCAACTTCGGTTTTCATTAATTAATTTTTCTAGTACTTGGCAAAGGATTTTTAATCCTAATTCCCTTCTTGTTTCAACAAATTCCTTATTGACCTTGTTCTCTGCAAATTCTTTTCTGTAATCTGCGTCAATCTCTTTGACATATTCTAGGGAGCATACTCCAATTTGAATGCAGTGTATTGGACTAAATTTCTTTAATTTTTCCCAGTCCTCTGATGCTGAGAAAATCTTGATATAAATGTCACTAGTAGGTTTTACTAGTGGACTATTATTTTTGAATTCTCTGGCTGATCTGGCAATATCTTGGGGCAGTCCTTGTATTTCCCCAAGATCTTGGCTTACATATATTAAATTCGGTGCTCCGATTCTGAAACAATCTCTGATGATTCTTGGATCAACTCCTTTATCAAAGTTAATTCTGGGATATATCCCCGTATGATCTAGAACACACGTTTCCGTTGTTTTGAGATTGTAAACAATCTCTAATAAGGTTCTATATTCATTTTCATTTTTTGTTAAGAACTCTGCAAGGCTCAATTGCAGGTCATATTCCTTCTCGTTATGAGATACCTGAAATTTAAATATCCTTTCGGGCATCAATTTGATATTATCCGCTGTATTGCGGTGTTCTTTCTCCGAAGAGATTGTATTTTCCGTGGTTAAGCGGGAGCTATTTTATGAAGAAATAGCAGTTTGAAAACTGCTTCTTGCCACTTGGCTATTATCTTTCTCCGTGGAGATAGTATTTTCAGCTGTGAAGCTGGTCTTACCAGTTTTAAAGCTACTTTCTTTTGCCATCAGGCTTGTATTTTCAGTGGTTTTTCCGACAGAATCAGAAATCTGGACGGATATATCTATTGGCCTTTTACCTGTCATTTTATCCGTCCTTTCTAATCCTTTTTGTTGGATCTCCCTTCTGAAGTGGTTTAAATCTGCAATTATTCCTGCAATGTCTTGTTTACTTTCCTCTATATTATCAATAATTTTATCTTGCTTCTGGATCATCTCTACTAATTCTATATAATTTTCTTGTAACAAATTACAATTTCTCTGCAGTCGAGCTTCTAATTCTACAAATTTTTTGTCAACCTGCTCCATTGTATTCTCTTGATAAGAAATCTGCAAGAACGTTAGTTTCTCCTTTAATAATTTCTATATCAATAATATATTCTGCAAAGAATGTTTTCCATCTACTTAGTCTTTTATATTCTGGTGTAGATGGTAGATTATTTTTAATAAATGCATTTACTTGGGTATTGTCTACTCGTACTAGGAATTTTTTGGGTAATAAAAAATAGGAAATTTTTTTAATTCCCTTTTTTAATGCTAATAATTCTTTTTCGTTTGAGTGATATCTTTTCTCTGTATCTATAAATGTTCCGGACGTATATCTACATACTTTTTCCTTTTGTTCATCTTTCTTTTTTAAGACTGCTCCCCAAAATTCTTCTGAGGCATCAGTTTCTATTATTAAGTCGTCGTTTTCTAAGGGAAGATCCTATCTTGGCAAATTTTTGCATTTTTCTTTTATAAATCTAACATGATTTATAAGTTCCTCCGTCATGAGAAAAATAGCATTTTTCTATAATAATTTTTGTAAGGGATTCCTCAATTTTGCCAAGTTTTCTATGAATTGTTCAGTGTAATTCAAACATCCCAAAAATCTTTGTAATTGTTTTTTGTCTCCTATTTTATCTGGAAACTTAACAATTTTTTCTACAATATGTTCCTGTAATTCTATTCCAGTTGAGTCTAATTTTAGTCCTAAGAATTCTATTTTAGATTTACAAATTTCTATTTTCTTCTTAGATAATACTATTCCTGCCTTTTGACAAAGAAGAGAAAATATTTGTAAATGTTTATAATGTTCTTCCTCATTTTTACTGGCTATTAAAATGTCATCAACATATACTAGACAAAAAGAGTTATATGGTTCAATACCTTATCCATTCTTCTTTGATATATCTGTGGAGCATTTTTTAATCCAAAGGGCATTACCGTCCATTCATAATGTACTTGTGGAGTGATAAATGCCGTTAATGGTATACTTTATTCATCTAATCGTATTTGGTAAAATCCTGATTTACAGTCAAATTTTGAATAAATATTTTTTCCTCTTGTCATATTTATTAAGGTTTCTTTATGTGGAAGAAAATATCCATCAAACTTGGTATATTGATTTAGTTGCTTATAATTTACTACCATTCTAGCTTTTCCTCTTTTTATTTCTGCATGGTTTCTTACCATGAATGCTGGACTAGAATGTGGGCTTTTTGATTTTTGTATTAATTGTGATGTTTCTAATTCTTGTAATTGGGTACGAAATTCCTCAATATCAACAGGATTATATCTCATGGGATTTACTCTGATTATTTTATTTTCATCAATTAGTTCGATTGTAGCCCATTCTTGACTGATATTCCAAAGGGATAATGGATTATCACTATAGTTCTTTTCAAATAATGCCTAAATATCCTGTATATTGAGTTGTGCAATGATTCTCTATGTTATTGGTTGTTTTTTATTTGTAATATAATCACCACGTTTGCTGCGAAAATTAAATTTGTTTCTTTTATATGCTTTTTGTATTCTTTTTACTGTAATCCAATGGTCACAGGGTGTTAATAACTGAATATAATTTTGATGTTGTATATATAATTTAAATTTTTGTGTGAAGTTATTTCCTAATAATATATCTTGTTGTGCATATTCAGGGGTATAAACTGGTGGACATGTAATTATATAATTTTCTAAAATGATTTTAGGTTTTTTAACTCCATGAGTTAATTCATGTCTTTTTCCCATAAAATCTTTTCCATATAACGTAGGTAGTGTTGTGATATATTTTTTAGGAAAACATTGTCTTCGTGCGATTCAAGTTCCTGCACATGTGTCTATAAATGCATGAAAATATTTTGTTTTATATTCCTCATATATAATTCCTGCTACTATGTAGACACTATATATACTAGTCATTGTCTTTTTTCCAAAAATATTCTTGGTTATTATATGTAAAATATAGTCCTTCCCTTTGTGGTGAAAATGGTTCCATTTGTTGTAATGCACTCATTCCTAGTATAATTTCTATGTCGTCATTACGCCTATCTGATTGTACATATAGCGTAATATCAATTTTTATATCTTGTATTTCAATTGGAACAATGGCCTGATGTGTGATTTCATATTCTTGTCCATCAAAATTCGTATATGCATAAGGTGATCCTATGGGTATTTTTTCTAAGTAAGGTATCATTCCTTGTTGAATAAATGAAGCTCCTGCCCCTGAATCTATTAATATTGTAGTCATATTCCATTCTTGTCCATTGAAATATTTTCCATATAATTTATAATTTCTAGCATTTCTATTATCTGCTAAAATTCTTAAACTTGTCGTTCTTGGCAAATTTCTTAATATTGGTCGTAATCTTCCGTTATATCTATCTGTGCTTGCTCTAGCTTCTTCTATTCTATCTCCATTTGTTAATTGTAATTGATTTCCCTCATATCGTAATCTTCTTGGGATTTTATTATCTGTTACTAGGGGTTTCTCTGAAACATCTATGTTTATGTTTTCTGGTATATCTATTTCTGATATTATATCTGGCTTAGTAATTTTTCCTATGTCGTTAAATATATTAGGAAGCATTATAATATTTTTATCTTCAAATTTTTCAGAGTGATGTGTATTACTAAGAGCATAGCTTATTATATATGTTATCGAATAAGGAATGAATCCTTTTTTCATAAATTCTGTTCTTTGAAAATCCTGTATCAAACTTAAGGTTCTATTTATATTATTATCACTAATATTTACACTTATCTTTGGATAAATATTAAAGATTAGTTTCTGATGACAAAGATTTCCCTGTAATATTCCTAACGTAGCATCTCTTCTATCATTAATCTTATTATCCATTAATACAATATTTATAGGTGAATCTATTCCTTCTCTAAAAGTTGCTTTAATCATCATTTGAAATGCTCCTATGTGAATCCATCCTATTTTAGATCTATCTTTTATTTTTTCCATTTTTCTCATTAAGTCCTCCTTTCGTAGTAAAGGTATATTTATTCTATTTCTAGTATTTTCTATTTGCATAGGCATTTCTCTATTAGTTATTCCATAAAAAAAAATATTTTTCTTTGGGTAATTTTCTCAAAAATTGATGTTTTAAATCCATCAGAATTTTCTAATCTTAATTCGGTGTTTCTTACCCTATTAAATAATTTTCTATCTATTAATACTTCTTGCAAGAAATTTCCTGCTTCTTCCTGATATTCTTCTATTATTTCTTCTTCAGTCTGATTCTGTGTCTGAGAAATAATAGATTGATCCATCGGATTGCTCATCATCAGTTGTTTGAACAAATTCTTGAATATTTTTGATCTCAGAAAGTTCTTCTTCTATAATTTCCTCGAATTGCTTTTGATTAATCTTCTTAGATCCACTTTTTGGACATTCATTAGCATAATGTCCTATTTCTTGACATATAAAACATTTACATTCTTTTGGTTTCTTTTTATTATAATTTTTCTTTCTTTTGTAATATTTTTGTTTCAGTTTAGGTTTAAATCCAAACCTTTTCCTTTTCTTGAATTTATATTTGTTTCTTTTATTGTACCTCATTGGTTCACATCCTATGGTTATTGAATGAGTTAATTGGGAACAACAAAGTCCTTGTTTTACTAATTTATTTGTTTTTCTACTTAGTGTGGCTTCTTCACACCATTCTTCTAATTTCATTCTTAAAAATTCTATTCGTCCTCCTAATGTATCTGCTCTTTGTCCGATGTATTGGGGATATAATTGCATCGCTTTAAATCCCCATGGGTCGGGTACCTTGGTATAAAATAAATTTAATAAACTCTTGTTGGTAACATTTTCTTTATCCGTTCTATCATATATTTTATAAAAATATTCCTGAAATTTACATATATATTCATCAATTCGACACATATCACAGAGTTTTAAGTTATATAATAAAAAGATAAATCTCTGTTTTTCTTTTTCTTTTTCTGTGTCTTTATTTACATTCCACGTTTCTCCTAAAAATTCTCTTCTTAATTCGTTTTCATAGTTGCTTACTACTTGAGCTAATGTGGTTGCTGTTCCTTTTACTGCTTCTTTATCGTTGTCAGTTAATCCTTTCCACCAATCTGCTACGATTCCTTGGAAGGTTAAATGACAAAATCTTGATGTTGTTTCAATATCATAACTTTGTGATGTAACTGTTAAATATGTGGCTTTTACCCATCTTGTTATGGCTTCATCTATATTTCTTACACAATTTAAATTTAAATAAATTCCGTTAGCACTAATATAAGTTCTTTGAATGGTTTTCATGAACCTGTAATCAGAGCAGATACAAATAATCATCGCTTTAAATCCCCATGGTATTCCTCATATATAATTCCTCCTACTATGTAGACACTATATATACTAGTCATTGTCTTTTTTCCAAAAATATTCTTGGTTATTCATCGTGCAAAGACAATGTTTTCTTGAAAAATATATCACAACAATGATGATTAAAGTAAATTTCTGCACCATCGAAGTGGTATCAGAGCCATGCAACAATCTTTAATATGAAACTGATAATAATTACATGTCCACCATTTTATACCCCTGAATATGCATCCCCAATACATTGTACATAGAGCAGATACAAATAATCATTTACAGATACAGAGAATTCTTTGTTGTGGTCAGTTAATCCTTTCCACCAATCTGCTATGGCATCAGGCCATTGAATAATCATTTTCTTTATCCGTTATGTTATATATTTTATAAAAATATTCCTGAAATTTACATATATTTAATATTCCAATTGAAATACAAGATATAAAAATTGATATGAAAGCACACATCAGGTCATTGCTTCTTCTAGAATGCTTTTTATCAGCTTGTGCTGCTGTGGCTGTCTCTTTCCATCTTATCTTGACATGCGGGACATATTTTTCCCTCATGCCTTCTGAGTTGGCAAAATATCTGCTGACATCTGTTGCTTGATTTAATTTGTCCGGTTTCTATTCTTCTTAGAAACCTTTCTAAATTAATTTTTGTAGAGGTATTAGTCCTTCTTGTATTAGATAGAATGATTGTGCTATCTGAAGCCTTATGAAGCCAACTTCGGTTTTCATTAATTAATTTTTCTAGTACTTGGCAAAGGATTTTTAATCCTAATGCCCTTCTTGTTTCAACAAATTCCTTATTGACCTTGTTCTCTTCAAATTCGTTTCTATAATCTGCGTCAATCTTTTTGACATATTCTGGGGAGGATACTCCAATTTGAATGCAGTGTATTGGACTAAATTTCTTTAATTTTTCCCAGTCCTCTGATGCTGAGAAAATCTTGATATAAATGTCACTAGTAGGTTTTACTAGTGGACTATTATTTTTGAATTCTCTGACTGATCTGGCAATATCTTGGGGCAGTCCTTGTATTTCCCCAAGATCTTGGCTTAGATATATTAAATTCGCTGCTCCGATTCTGAAACAATCTCTGATGATTCTTGGATCAGCTCCTTTATCAAAGTTAATTCTGGGATATATCCCTATATGATCTGGAACACACATTTCCGTTGTTTTGAGATTGTAAACAATCTCTAATAAGGTTCTATATTCATTTTCATTTTTTGTTAAGAACTCTGCAAGGCTCAATTGCAGGTCATATTCCTGCTCGTTCTGAGATACCCGGAATTTAAATATCCTTTCGGGCATCAATTTGATATTATCCGCTGTATTGCGGTGTTCTTTCTCCGAAGAGATTGTATTTTCCGCGGTTAAGCGGGAGCTATTTTCTGAAGAAATAGCAGTTTGAAAACTGCTTCTTGCCACTTGGCTATTATCTTTCTCCGTGGAGATAGTATTTTCAGCTGTGAAGCTGGTCTTAGCAGTTTTAAAGCTGCTTTCTTTTGCCATCAGGCTTGTATTTTTAGTGGTTTTTCCGACATAATCAGAAATCTGGAGGGATATATCTATTGGCCTTTTACCTGTCATTTTATCCATCCTTTCTAATCCTTTTTGTTGGATCTCCCTTCTGAAGTGGTTTAAATCTGCAATTAATCCTGCAATGTCTTGTTTACTTTTCCTCTATATTATCAATAATTTTATCTTGCTTCTGGATCATCTCTACTAATTCTACATAATTTTCTTGTAACAAATTACAATTTCTCTGCTGTCGAGCTTCTAATTCTACAAGTTTTTTGTCAACCTGCTCCATTGTATTCTCTTGATAAGAAATCTGCAAGAACGTTAGTTTCTCCTTTAATAATTTCTATATCAAAAATATATTCTGCAAAGAATGTTTGCCATCTACTTAGTCTTTTATATTCTGGTGTAGATGGTAGATTATTTTTAATAAATGCTTTTACTTGGGTATTGTCTACTCGTACTACGAATTTTTTGGGTAATAAAAAATTGAAAAATTTTTTAATTCCCTTTTTTAATGCTAATAATTCTTTTTCGTTTGAGTGATATCTTTTCTCTGTATCTGTAAATGTTTCGGACGTATGTCTACATACTTTTAAATTTTGTTCATCTTTCTTTTTTAAGACTGCTCCCCAAAATTCTTCTGAGGCATCAGTTTCTATTATTAAGTCGTCGTTTTCTAAGGGAAGATCTAATCTTGGCAAATTTTTGCATTTTTCTTTTATAAATCTAACATGATTTATAAGTTCCTCCGTCATGAGAAAAATAGCATTTTTCTTTAATAATTTTTGTAAGGGATTCCTCAATTTTGCCAAGTTTTCTATGAATTGTTCAGCGTCATTCAAACATCCCAAAAATCTTTGTAATTGTTTTTTGTCTCCTATTTTATCTGGAAACTTAACAATTTTTTCTACAATATGTTCCTGTAATTCTATTCCACTTGAGCCTAATTTTAGTCCTAAGAATTCTATTTTAGATTTACAAATTTCTGTTTTCTTCTTAGATAATACTATTCATGCCTTTTGACAAAGAAGAGAAAATATTTGTAAATGTTTATAATGTTCTTCCTCATTTTTACTGGCTATTAAAATGTCATCAACATATACTAGACAAAAAGAGTTATATGGTTCAAATACCTTATCCATTCTTCTTTGATATATCTGTGGAGCATTTTTTAATCCAAAGGGCATTACCGTCCATTCATAATGTCCTTGTGGAGTGCCAAATGCCGTTAATGGTATACTTTTTTCATCTAATCGTATTTGGTAAAATCCTGATTTACAGTCAAATATTGAATAAATATTTTTTCCTCTTGTCATATTTATTAAGGTTTCTTTATGTGGAAGAAAATATCCATCAAACTTGGTATATTGATTTAGTTCCTTATAATTTACTACCATTCTAGCTTTTCCTCTTTTTATTTCTGCATGGTTTCTTACCATGAATGCTGGACTAGAATGAGGGCTTTTTGATTTTTGTATTAATTGTGATGTTTCTAATTCTTGTAATTGGGTACGGAATTCCTCAATATCAACAGGATTATATCTCATGGGTTTTACACTGATTATTTTATTTTCATCAATTAGTTCGATTGTAGCCCATTCTTGACTGATATTCCAAAGGGCTAATGGATTATCACTATAGTTCTTTTCAAATAATGCCTCAATATCCTGTATATTGAGTTGTGCAATGATTCTCCCTGTTATTGGTTGTTTTTTATTTGTAATATAATCACCACGTTTGCTACAAAAATTAAATTTGTTTCTTTTATATGCTTTTTGTATTCTTTTTACTGTAATCCAATGGTCACATGGTGTTAATAACTGAATATAATTTTGATGTTGTATATATAATTTAAATTTTTGTGTGAAGTTATTTCCTAATAATATATCTTGTTGTGCATATTCAGGGGTATAAAATGGTGGACATGTACTTATATAATTTCCTAAAATGATTTTAGGTTTTTTAACTCCATGAGTTAATTCATGTCTTTTTCCCATAAAATCTTTTCCATATAACGTAGGTAGTGTTGTGATATATTTTTCAGGAAAACATTATCTTCACGCGATGCAAGTTCCTGCACCTGTGTCTATAAATGCATGAAAATATTCTGTTTTATATTCCTCATATATAATTCCTGCTACTATGTAGACACTATATATACTAGTCATTGTCTTTTTTCCAAAAATATTCTTGGTTATTATATGTAAAATATAGTCCTTCCCTTTGTAGTGAAAATGGTTCCATTTGTTGTAATGCACTCATTCCTAGTATAATTTCTATGTCGTCATTACGACTATCTGATTGTACATATAGCGTAATATCAATTTTATATCTTGTATTTCAATTGGAACAATGGCCTGATGTGTGATTTCATATTCTTGTCCATCAAAATTCGTATATGCATAAGGTGATCCTATGGGTATTTTTTCTAAGTAAGGTATCATTCCTTGTGGAATAAATGAAGCTCCTGCCCCTGAATCTATTAATATTGTAGTCATATTCCATTCTTGTCCATTGAAATATTTTCCATATAATTTATAATTTCTAGCATTTCTATTGTCTGCTAAAATTCTTAAACTTGTCGTTCTTGGCAAATTTCTTAATATTGGTCGTAATCTTTCGTTATATCTATCTGTGCTTGCTCTAGCTTCTTCTATTCTATCTCCATTTGTTAATTGTAATTGATTTCCCTCATATCGTAATCTTCTTGGGATTTTATTATCTGTTACTAGGGGTTTCTCTGAAACATCTATGTTTATGTTTTCTGGTATATCTATTTCTGATATTATATCCGGCTTAGTAATTTTTCCTATGTATTTAAATATATTAGGAAGCATTATAATATCTTTATCTTCAAATTTTTCAGAGTGATGTGTATTACTAAGAGCATAGCTTATTATATATGTTATCGAATAAGGAATGGATCCTTTTTTCATAAATTTTGTTCTTTGAAAATCTTGTATTAAACTTAAGGTTCTATTTATATTATTATCTCTGATATTTACACTTATCTTTGGATAAATATTAAAGATTAGTTTCTGATGACAAAGATTTCCCTGTAATATTCCTAACATAGCATCTCTTCTATCATTAATCCTATTATCCATTAATACAATATTTATAGGTGAATCTATTCCTTCTCTAAAAGTTGCTTTAATCATCATTTGAATGGCTCCTATGTGAATCCATCCTATTTTAGATCTATCTTTTATTTTTTCCATTTTTCTCATTAAGTCCTCCTTTCGTAGTAAAGGTATATTTATTCTATTTCTAGTATATTCTATTTGCATAGGCATTTCTCTATTAGTTATTCCATAATAAAAAAATATGTTTTCTTTGGGTAATTTTCTCAAAAATTGATGTTTTAAATCCATTAGAATTTTCTAATCTTAATTCGGTGTTTCTTACCCTATTAAATAATTTTCTATCTATTAATACTTCTTGCAAGAAATTTCCTGCTTCTTCCTGATATTCTTCTATTATTTCTTCTTCAGTCTGATTCTGTGTCTGAGAAATAATAGATTGATCCATCGGATTGCTCATCATCAGTTGTTTGAACAAATTCTTGAATATTTTCGATCTCAGAAAGTTTTTCTTCTATAATTTCCTCGAATTGCTTTTGATTAATCTTCTTAGATCCTCTTTTTGGACATTCATTAGCATAATGTCCTATTTCATGACATATAAAACATTTACATTCTTTTGATTTCTTTTTATTATAATTTTTCTTTCTTCTGTAATATTTTTGTTTCGGTTTAGGTTTAAATCCAAACCTTTTCCTTTTCTTGAATGTATATTTGTTTCTTCTATTGTACGTCATTGGTTCACATCCTATGGTTATTGGATGAGTTAATTGGGAACAACAAAGTCCTTGTTTTACTACTTTATTTGTTTTTCTACTTAGTGTGGCTTCTGCACACCATTCTTCTAATTTCATTCTTAAAAATTCTATTCGTCCTCCTAATGTATCTGCTCTTTGTCCGATGTATTGGGGATATAATTGCATCGCTTTAAATCCCCATGGGTCGGGTACCTTGGTATAAAATAAATTTAATAAACTCTTGTTGGTAACATTTTCTTTATCCGTTCTGTCATATATTTTATAAAAATATTCCTGAAATTTACATATATATTCATCAATTCGGCACATAGCACAGAGTTTTAAGTTATATAATAAAAAGATAAATCTCTGTTTTTCTTTTTCTTTTTCTGTGTCTTTATTTACATTCCACGTTTCTCCTAAAAATTCTATTCTTAATTCGTTTTCATAGTTGTTTACTACTTGAGCTAATGTGGTTGATGTTCCTTTTACTGTTTCTTTATCGTTGTCAGTTAATCCTTTCCACCAATCTGCTACGATTCCTTGGAAGGTTAAATGACAAAATCTTGATGTTGTTTCAATATCATAACTTTGTGATGTAACTGATAAATATGTGGCTTTTGCCCATCTTGTTATGGCTTCATCTATATTTCTTACATAATTTAAATTTAAATAAATTCCGTTAGCACTAATATAAGTTCTTTGAATGGTTTTCATGAACCTGTAATCAGAGAAGATACAAATAATCATAGCTTTAAATCCCCATGGTATTCCTCATATATAATTCCTGCTACTATGTAGACACTATATATACTAGTCATTGTCTTTTTTCCAAAAATATTCTTGGTTATTCATCGCGCGAAGACAATGTTTTCCTGAAAAATATATCACAACAATGATGATTAAAGCAAATTTCTGCACCATCGAAGTGGTATCCGAGCCATGCAACAATCTTTAATATGTAACTGATAATAATTACATGTCCACCATTTTATACCCCTGAATATGCATCCTCAATACATCGGACAAAGAGCAGATACAAATAATCATTTACAGATACAGAGAATTCTTTATCGTTGTCAGTTAATCCTTTCCACCAATCTGCTATGGCATCAGGCCATTGAATAATCATTTTCTTTATCCGTTCTGTCATATATTTTATAAAAATATTCCTGAAATTTACATATATTTAATATTCCAATTGAAATACAAGATATAAAAATTGATATGAAATCACACATCAGGCCATTGCTTCTTCTAGAATGCTTTTTATCAGCTTGTGCTGTTGTGGATGTCTCTTTCCATCTTATCTTGACATGCGGGACATATTTTTCCCTCATGCCTTCTGAGTTGGCAAAATATCTGCTGACATCTGTTGCTTGATTTAATTTGTCCGGTTTCTATTCTTCTTAGAAACCTTTCTAAATTAATTTTTGTAGAGGTATTAGTCCTTCTAGTATTGGATAGAATGATTGTGCTATCCGAAGCCTTATGAAGCCAACTTCAGTTTTCATTAATTAATTTTTCTAGTACTTGGCAAAGGATTTTTAATCCTAATGCCCTTCTTGTTTCAACAAATTCCTTATTGACCTTGTTCTCTTCAAATTCTTTTATGTAATCTGCGTCAATTTCTTTGACATATTCTGGGGAGGATACTCCAATTTGAATGCAGTGTATTGGACTAAATTTCTTTAATTTTTTCCAGTCCTCTGATGCTGAGAAAATCTTGATATAAATGTCACTAGTAGGTTTTACTAGTGGACTATTATTTTTGAATTCTCTGACTGATCTGGCAATATCTTGGGGCAGTCCTTGTATTTCCCCAAGATCTTGGCTTAGATATATTAAATTCGCTGCTCCGATTCTGAAACAATCTCTGATGATTCTTGGATCAACTCCTTTATCAAAGTTAATTCTGGGATATATCCCCGTATGATCTGGAACACACGTTTCCGTTGTTTTGAGATTGTAAACAATCTCTAATAAGGTTCTATATTCATTTTCATTGGTTGTTAAGAACTCTGCAAGGCTCAATTGCAGGTCATATTCCAGCTCGTTCTGAGATACCCAAAATTTAAAATCCTTTCGGCATCAATTTGATATTATCCGCTGTATTGCGGTGTTCTTTCTCCGAAGAGATTGTATTTTCTGCGGTTAAGCGGGAGCTATTTTCTGAAGAAATAGCAGTTTGAAAATTGCTTCTTGCCACTTGACTATTATCTTTCTCCGTGGAGATAGTATTTTCAGCTGTGAAGCTGGTCTTAGCAGTTTTAAAGCTACTTTCTTTTGCCATCAGGCTTGTATTTTCAATGGTTTTTCCGACAGAATCAGAAATCTGGAGGGATATATCTATTGGCCTTTTACCTGTCATTTTATCCGTCCTTTCTAATCCTTTTTGTTGGATCTCCCTTCTGAAGTGGTTTAAATCTGCAATTATTCCTGCAATGTCTTGTTTACTTTCCTCTATATTATCAATAATTTTATCTTACTTCTGGATCATCTCTACTAATTCTACATAATTTTCTTGTAACAAATTACAATTTCTCTACAGTCGAGCTTCTAATTCTGCAAGTTTTTTGTCAACCTACTCCATTGTATTCTCTTGATAAGAAATCTGCAAGAACGTTAGTTTCTCCTTTAATAATTTCTATATCAAAAATATATTCTGCAAAGAATGTTTTCCATCTACTTAGTCTTTTATATTCTGGTGTAGATGGTAGATTATTTTTAATAAATGCTTTTACTTGGGTATTGTCTACTTGTACTAGGAATTTTTTGGGTAATAAAAAATAGGAAAATTTTTTAATTCCCTTTTTTAATGTTAATAATTCTTTTTCGTTTGAGTGATATCTTTTCTCTGTATCTGTAAATGTTCCGGACGTATATCTACATACTTTTTCCTTTTGTTCATCTTTCTTTTTTAAGACTGCTCCCCAAAATTCTTCTGAGGCATACGTTTCTATTATTAAGTCGTCGTTTTCTAAGGGAAGATCTAATCTTGGCAAATTTTTGCATTTTTCTTTTATAAATCTAACATGATTTATAAGTTCCTCCGTCATGAGAAAAATAGCATTTTTCTTTAATAATTTTTGTGAGGGATTCCTCAATTTTGCCAAGTTTTCTATGAATTGTTCAGCGTAATTCAAACATCCCAAAAATCTTTGTAATTGTTTTTTGTCTCCTATTTTATCTGGAAACTTAACAATATTTTCTACAATATGTTCCTGTAATTCTATTCCAGTTGAGTCTAATTTTAGTCCTAAGAATTCTATTTTAGATTTACAAATTTCTATTTTCTTCTTAGATAATACTATTCCTGCCTTTTGACAAAGAAGAGAAAATATTTGTAAATGTTTATAATGTTCTTCCTCATTTTTACTGGCTATTAAAATGTCATCAACATATACTAGACAAAAAGAGTTATATGGTTCAAATACCTTATCCATTCTTCTTTGATATATCTGTGGAGCATTTTTTAATCCAAAGGGCATTACCGTCCATTCATAATGTCCTTGTGGAGTGCTAAATGTCGTTAATGGTATACTTTTTTCATCTAATCGTATTTGGTAAAATCCTGATTTACAGTCAAATTTTGAATAAATATTTTTTCCACTTGTCATATTTATTAAGGTTTCTTTATGTGGAAGAAAATATCCATCAAACTTGGTATATTGATTTAGTTTCTTATAATTTACTACCATTCTAGCTTTTCCTCTTTTTATTTCTGCATGGTTTCATAAATTGGTAAGAAACCATGCAGAAATAAAAAGAGGAAAAGCTAGAATGGTAGTAAATTATAAGCAACTAAATCAATATATCAAGTTTGATGGATATTTTCTTCCACATAAAGAAACCTTAATAAATATGACAAGAGGAAAAAATATTTATTCAAAATTTGACTGTAAATCAGGATTTTACCAAATACGATTAGATGAAAAAAGTATACCATTAACGGCATTTAGCACTCCACAAGGACATTATGAATGGACGGTAATGCCCTTTGGATTAAAAAATGCTCCACAGATATATCAAAGAAGAATGGATAAGGTATTTGAACCATATAACTCTTTCTGTCTAGTATATGTTGATGACATTTTAATAGCCAGTAAAAATGAGGAAGAACATTATAAACATTTACAAATATTTTCTCTTCTTTGTCAAAAGGAAGGAATAGTATTATCTAAGAAGAAAACAGAAATTTGTAAATCTAAAATAGAATTTTTAGGACTAAAATTAGACTCAAGTGGAATAGAATTATAGGAACATATTGTAGAAAAAATTGTTAAGTTTCCAGATAAAATAGGAGACAAAAAACAATTACAAAGATTTTTGGGATGTTTGAATTACGCTGAACAATTCATAGAAAACTTGGCAAAATTGAGGAATCCCTTACAAAAATTATTAAAGAAAAATGGTATTTTTCTCATGACGGAGGAACTTATAAATTATGTTAGATTTATAAAAGAAAAATGCAAAAATTTGCCAAGATTAGATCTTCCCTTAGAAAACGACGACTAAATAATAGAAACTGATGCCTCAGAAGAATTTTGGGGAAATACAAGGACTGCCCCAAGATAATGCCAGATCAGTCAGAGAATTCAAAAATAATAGTCCACTAGTAAAACCTACTAGTGACATTTATATCAAGATTTTCTCAGCATCAGAGGACTGGGAAAAATTAAAGAAATTTAGTCTAATACACTGCATTCAAATTGGAGTATCCTCCCCAGAATATGTCAAAGAGATTGACGCAGATTACAGAAAAGAATTTGAAGAGAACAAGGTCAATAAGGAATTTGTTGAAACAAGAAGGGCATTAGGATTAAAAATCCTTTGCCAAGTACTAGAAAAATTAATTAATGAAAACCGAAGTTGGCTTCATAAGGCTTCAATTAGCACAATCATTCTATCCAATACAAGAAGGACTAATACCTCTACAAAAATTAATTTAGAAAGGTTTCTAAGAAGAATAGAAACCGGACAAATTAAATCAAGCAACAGATGTTAGTAGATATTTTGCCAACTCAGAAGGCATGAGGGAAAAATATGTCCCGCATGTCAAGATAAGATGGAAAGAGACAGCCACAGCAGCACAAGCTGATAAAAAGCATTCTAGAAGAAGACACGGTTGGCTAAATGGACATCTATAAATCCCTTTGTTTTGATAATGACAAACATTTCATTCTTATTGATCTAACATGCTACTTGAGTGTGCAGGAACAAGGTGGATGACAAAGTACTAGGGAAATCCATATGCTTACATATTTATATTTTCATGAAATGTAATCACTTTGTAAAAACTTGTACAAATATATAATGTACAAGTACTTAGATTTCATGTAAATCAAGCGTTAGATTCTCCCTAGCTAAACATCACATTTAGATAGGTCATCCCCTTCAATAGTGTCACATATGCACACTCATACACATACTTAGTGCTTTAATTGAAAAATTGAAACAGGGTCAACCTCGGTCGACTAACTCCTCGACCGACACACTCTCGGTCGACAATCTTCTCGACCGAGAAAGACCCAAGTAGCCGTTAGACACTGCTGAAAAGGTGGTTGGCAGTTGGAGATAAACGTTGCATACACATGACCCAGAGAGCATGTCGGTCGACAAAACTTCGACCGAGTAGGAGTCTCGGTCGACTATTTCTCGACCGAGATGGTCTCTGACAGCAACTACAGAATTAATTAATTAGTCATTACTAAAGCAACAAACTTGTACCTAACAGCTAGTTAAGCACTTAGAAACCCCTAGAAGGTGTCTAGAACGTCCTTAAGCACTTGTAGGACATTCCTATAAATAGGACATAGCTTAGGACACCCAAACACACTTACTTGTTACACTTGAGCAATCTTTGAGCATACATTGACTTTGTGCAATCTGTTTGTGAGCAATTGAGCATTGTGACAATTGGCTACTTCTTCCCTTAGCTCAAAATTCATGTCCCATAGGCTAGCATCTCCTATCCACTACAATTACAATTACATACACTTTGGCTAGGAGATCTATACGCTTGATCTAGGCAAATCAAGCCTTGTGCTACAAAAGGATAAGTTGTAATTTCCTTTTCCTTTCTTGTTCTCTATTATTGTTTGTACTCTCCTTGCTACTCCTAGGTTGGAGGCTGCGGATTGGAGAGGGTGGAGATCTTCTTGGTGAAGAAGGGGACCTTGAGGTACTTCAAGAAGGCTGGTGCAACGGGAGGTTACTTCTAGAGAGGAAGGCTACTTCAAGGGGGAGCTTGAAGTTACTTCAAGTAGGCTACCTCAAGTTGGTGCATCTACTTCAAGTGAAGGCTGTTCAAGGGGTGTAAAGAAAGTATTGTATTTTGTATAAATCCTTGTGAAGGTAATAAAATAAATACTTTCAAAATCCCGGTTGGGTAAGCAACCAGGTAGTGGACTGACAACTTTAGTATTTGCTAAAGTTGGAACCACTCTAAACACCTGTCTCCTTCTTCCATTTATAATTGTGGTTGTTTGAGTTAAATAATTGTTAAAATATTGTAAAAACTCTATTCACCCCCCTCTAGTGTGTTTCAATTGGTATCAAAGCAGGCTTCAAGGAACCCTAACAAGGTCTTGAAGAATGGGGGACGGAGTGCTCAACAACCTTAACCTCGAAGGGACACTTGTTGCTAGACCTCCGACGTTTGATGGAACAAACTACACATATTGGAAGAGAAGGATGCATTTCTACTTCCAAGGCATCAATTGGGACTTATGGAGGATGGTGTCAACCCCATACGAGCTTCCTCAAACACAATATGCAGAGTGCGATGCAAACACGGTAAAGTTGGCTCAAATGAATGCCAAAGCTGTAAGCATTTTATATTGTTCAATTTCAGTAGGAGAATTTAATAGGATATCAAACTGTGACACAGCCTATGACATTTGGCATAGACTGTCCATAACTTATGAGGGTACAGTTCAAGTCAAGAATTCTAAGATTAGCATGCTTAAACAAAAGTTTGAACATTTTCGTATGGATCCAAATGAATCTATTAGTGAAATGTTTGCAAAATTCTCTTCTATTGTTAATGGTTTAAATGCCCTAGGAAAAACTGTTCTTGAAGAAGATCAGGTATCAAAAATCCTTCGATCACTTCCTTCTAAATACAAGCCAAAGGTGACATCCATTAAAGAAGCTAATGACCTCACTCGGCTGAAAATGGAGCAACTCATTGGAAATCTAGAAGCTCATGAAGCAACTCTAGAAGAGGAAGAAAGAAGAGAATTTGAACTTCAGCGAAGAAAGAAGAAGGATGTGGCTCTAAAAGCTTCAAAGATAATCACACCAGAAAGTGAGGAGTCAAGTGAAGAGGAAGGAGAAGAGGCATTGATTGTAAATGGTAAGAAATATAGAAGATTTAAATCTAACAAAATGTCTAGTTCTTCTTCTCCTCCTAGGTTCTTTGAGTGTGGAAAGAAAAAAACATTTCAAAAATGAATGTCCTAAAGCAAAGAAAGGAAAGAAAAGCTCACACAAGAAGAGGGGATAAAAAGCCTATAAAGCTGCATGGGACGAGTCAAGTGAAAGTGAAAGCGAGGAAGAAAAGGTGGAATGTCTAATGGCAAGAGAAGATAATGAAGACACTCAAGAGGTAAGCCTACTTGATCTTCCTAAAGAAGAGTTAATTACTAGTTTACAAGAAACTCATGATAAATATGTTGATGTCAAGAAGAAACTAAACAAGGTTATCAAAACAAATGATGAGCTATATGCTAAATTAAATGATCTCTCTTCTGAAAAGAACAACATTGATCTTGAGAATTTGTCTTTAAAAACATCTTTAAATGATTGCACTAACAAGATACTCTCTCTAGAAACAAATGTTGATCTTCTCTCTCAAGAAAAGACTGAATTGTTAACTAAACTAAAAGATTTTCAGACTCAACCAATTCTGTGTAACCATCTAGACTATGAAAATGTTGTACAAGAAAGAGACTCCCTGTTATTGTATTTAGATCAAGCTAGAAAAGATTTACACAAGAAGATGGATGACATTGCTAAGCTACAAAAGAATCTACATGAGTTAAGAAGAAAATATATCCTTGACAACATCCTAAAAGCCTCCTCTAGTTTCAATGGAAGAAAAGGTTTGGGATATGCTCGAAAGAAAAATCAACCCAAGAGAACTCGAACTGTGTTCGTACCTAAAAATACAATTCCTAAAAAGAGATATGAAGTTGACTCTATTACTTGTCATTTTTGTCTACGTCTTGGACATTATTCATTCTCATGTCCTTATAAGACCAAGGATTCCGATTTAGTTTGGGTCCCAAAAGCCCAAACTTAGTAGAATCAAAAGCCATACAGTTGAGATATGATCAAACGCTCAATTTGCAATTTATATTGTCTCATCTCAACTTAACAAAAGGTTTTCATGCATATTGGTAATTTTCTGAACTGTTGTACTGAAACAGAAAAATAGTCGGTCGAAGTATTGTCGACCGAAATATAATCGGTCGAACTTTTGTCGACCGACCAGATGCCTGTAACAAATCAAAATCTACATCAACTATTTCGGTCGAAAACTGGTCAACCGAGCTGAATTTCTGTGTTTCTTTGTTTGTCATACAGTAACCTTCTTGATCGAAAATTAATCGAACGAGAAAGATGTCAGTCGAACAATTGTCGACCGACTGGATTTCTGAATCAGAATCTTTATGCAATCTATACTTAAGTGGTTCTAACCATATCAGACCATCACATGGGTACCAAAATCTATATTTTCATGCAGGATTGGGTAGTTGACAGTGGATGTTCCAAACATATGACCAGAAATAAGGATGCATTTAAAACTTTTGAAGAAAAGAAAAGTGGAACAGTCACCTTTGGAGACAACGGTAAAGGTACAATCGTTGGAATAGGTAATGTTGGTACAAACCTCGAAATAAAGAATGTTCTACTTGTTGATGGTTTGCACCATAATTTGATAAGTGTTAGTCAATTATGTGATAGTGGCTATGATGTTTTATTTAACAAAACCTGCTGCAAATTATTAATAGAAAACACTACAAATGTTGTTTATGAAGGAAAAAGAGTTGGAAATCTTTATATTCTTAGACCTAACTCTATGAAATCTGTAGTAGGAAAATGCTTTCTTGCAAATGAAAATACTTTACAATTATGGCATAAAAAGCTAGGACATGCTAGTTCACATGTTATCAAAAAGTTAGTAAAATATGATCTTGTTCGTGGTTTGCCTACTTTATCCTTTGATCAAGTTGAAAATTGTGAACCATGTACATTGGGAAAGCAAACAAAAACCTCTTTTAATCCTAAAAATGAACTTAGCACCAGTAGATCTTTAGAATTAATTCACATGGATTTATTTGGACCTATGAGGACACAATCTATCGGTGGCAAAAGATATTGTTTTGTTATTGTTGATGATTATAGTAGATATACATGGGTACATTTTATTGCAACCAAATATGATACTATTCATGGTTTTATAAAATTTTGCCCTATGATTGAAAATCTATTACAAAGCAAAATATGTACTATTAGAAGTGATCATGGTGGAGAATTTGAAAATCATGTATTTGAAGAATTTTGCACATCTCAAGGGTACACTCACAACTTTTCTGCTCCACGCACTCCACAAAAAAATGGTATAGTTGAAAGGAAAAATAGATCTCTACAAGAAATGGCTAGAACTATGATGCTCGAACATAACACACCCAAAACCTTTTGGGCTGAAGCTGTGAACACCGCATGTTATGTGTTAAATAGAGTAACTGTTCACTCTCATTTGAAGAAAACTCCATATGAAATAATACATTCTAAGAAACCTAGAGTTGACTATTTTCATACTTTTGGATCCACATGCTATATCTTAAATACCAAAGATGATAGAGATAAGTTTGACTCTAAATCACACAAAGCATTCTTTTTGGGATATTCCACTTCTAGCAAAGCATTTAGAGTATATAATACTATCTCTAGAAAAGTTGAGGAATCTAATCATGTTTCTTTTCATGAAGAATCCAAATCTGAAAATCTAGAAATAATTGATCTCACTAATCAATTCGAAAACTTAAACATACCAAATGATAGTGAGAAAGTTACTACAAACAATCACCAAGCTGAACCACAATCCACACCTAGGCTTATTAAGGATCATCCTCAAGAACTAATTATTGGAGATCCTAATGATAAAGTAAAAACTCGGTCTTCCTTTAAGGATGTTGCAAACATGGCTTTTGTTTCTATCATTGAACCTAAGAAGATATCTGAAGCTCTTAAAGATGATTATTGGATAATAGCAATGCAAGAAGAATTGAATCAATTCACTAAAAATGATGTATGGGATTTAGTTCCTAAACCACAAGATAAAACCATCATTGGAACTAAATGGGTTTTTAGGAATAAGCTAAATGAGGCAGGAGAAGTAATAAGGAATAAAGCTCGGTTAGTAGCACAAGGATATAATCAACAAGAAGGAATAGATTTTGACGAAACGTATGCACCAGTAGCTAGACTTAAGCTATTAGAATGTTGCTAGCTATTGCTGCACATAAAAACATCAAACTCTACCAAATGGATGTAAAAAGTGCATTTCTAAATGGTATCATTCAAGAAGAAGTATATGTTGCTCAACCACCCGGTTTTGAAATACCGGAAAAAGGTGACTATGTTTATAAACTTAAGAAAGCACTTTATGGTTTAAAAAAAGCACCTAGGAATTGGTAAGAAAGGATCAAGACATATCTTTTTGATAATGGTTTTTCTATTGGAAATTCAAATTCTACTTTATTTTTCAAAACATATACATCTGATTTCCTAGTTGTGCAAATATATGTTGATGACATTATTTTTGGAGCTTCTAATGATTCATTGTGCACACAATTCAGTGACATTATGCAAAAAGATTTTTAAATGAGCCTCATGGGTGAACTAACTTTCTTTCTTGGTTTTCAAATTAAGCAAACGTCTGCCGGAATCTTTATAAGCCAAGAAAAGTATACTAAAGAACTCTTACAACGTTTTGGGATGGATCAGTGCAAACATGCTACTACTCCTATGGCTACTTCTATTAAAATTGATAAGGATGAAAATGGGGAACCTATTGATGATTCCTTATATAGAGCCATGATTGGTAGTTTGCTTTACTTAACTGCTTCTAGACCGGACATTATGTTTTCTGTTGGTCTTTGTGCTCGATTTCAATCACAACCCATGCATTCTCATTTTCAAGCAGTTAAACGAATTCTTCGATACTTAGCAGGCACTACATGTTTTGGTTTATGGTATCCAAAAGGACAATCCTTGGATTTTAAAGCTTATACTGATGCAGATTATGCTGGTTGTCGACTTGATCGCAAGAGCACTAGTGCTGGCTGTTTCTTGTTAGGGAGAGCTTTAGTATCTTGGTTTAGCAAGAAACAAAACACGGTTGCCCTCTCTACAACTGAAGCTGAATATATGGCAGCCGGATCTTGTTGTGCTCAAGTACTTTACATGCAACAAGTGTTAAATGATTATGGTTTTACTCTTTCATCTACGCCTATCTTTTGTGACAACACGAGCGCTATAAACTTAGCACATAATCCTATTTTACACAGCCGAGCTAAACATATTGAAATCCGTCATCACTTTTTAAGGGATCATATCTCCAAGAATCATGTTTCCCTTCATCATGTTGATACGGAAGAACAATTGGCTGATATTTTTACAAAACCGCTTCCCCTAGACCAATTTAACAAAATTAGGAAGCAACTGCTTATCACTCCTTTGGAAGATGTTTTCTTTGATATTTGTACTTCTTAACGATAACTTTCACTTGCATCATTTTGGCTTTTAATGGACATCTTTTTCATTGGATTTTGATGGGACATCTAATTAAGGGGGAGTTTTAATTCTTAAACGGATATCTTTTTGAAATGACAAAGGGGGAGAAATAAATATAAACTTAGTAATTATGCAAAACTCAATCAATGAGTTTCATAAACCTCTTGGCTTTACATTGAAAGTTTCTATATTCCCTAAAGAGTTGGATTTCATGTTCCATAATTCATGGGGAATAATAAGCACACATTTTATAAACAAGAAGGAAAGCTACAAAAGGTAATCTTAAGGTATGAAACTCATATGTTTTATATTTCCTTCATTTATATTTTGGAAATGTTTGTCATCTTCAAAAAGGGGGAGATTGTTGGCTAAATGGACATCTATAAATCCCTTTGTTTTGATAATGACAAACATTTCATTCTTATTGATCTAACATGCTACTTGAGTGTGCAGGAACAAGGTGGATGACAAAGTACTAGGGAAATCCATATGCTTACATATTTATATTTTCATGAAATGTAATCACTTTGTAAAAACTTGTACAAATATATAATTTACAAGTACTTAGATTTCATGTAAATCAAGCGTTAGATTCTCCCTAGCTAAACATCACATTTAGATAGGTCATCCCCTTCAATAGTGTCACATATGCACACTCATACACATACTTTGTGCTTTAATTGAAAAATTGAAACAGGGTCAACCTCGGTCGACTAACTCCTCGACCGACACACTCTCGGTCGACAATCTTCTCGACCGAGAAAGACCCAAGTAGTCGTTAGACACAGCTGACAAGGTGGTTTGTAGTTGGAGATAAACGTTGCATACACTTGACCTAGAGAGCCTGTCGGTCGACAAAACGTCGACCGAGTAGGAGTCTCGGTCGACTATTTCTCGACCAAGATGGTCTCTGACAGCAACTGCAAAATTAATTAATTAGCCGTTACTAAAGCAACAAACTTGTACCTAACGACTAGTTAAGCACTTAGAAACCCCTAGAAGGTGTCTAGAACGTCCTTAAGCACTTGTAGGACATTCCTATAAATAGGACATAGCCTAGGACACCCAAACACACTTACTTGTTACACTTGAGCAATCTTTGAGCATACATTGACTTTGTGCAATCTGTTTGTGAGAAATTGAGCATTGTGACAATTGGCTACTTCTTCCCTTAGCTCAAAATTCGTGTCCCATAGGCTAGCATCTCCTATCCACTGCAATTACAATTACATACACTTTGGCTAGGAGATCTATACGCTTGATCTAGGCAAATCAAGCCTTGTGCTACAAAAGGATAAGTTGTAATTTCCTTTTCCTTTCTAGTTCTCTATTATTGTTTGTACTCTCCTAGCTACTCCTAGGTTGGAGGCTGCAGATTGGAGAGGGTAGAGATCTTCTTGGTGAAGAAGGGGACCTTGAGCTACTTCAAGAAGGCTGGTGCAACGGGAGGTTACTTCTAGAGAGGAAGGCTACTTCAAGGGGGAGCTTGAAGATACTTCAAGAAGGCTACCTCAAGTTGGTGCATCTACTTCAAGTGAAGTCTGTTCAAGGGGTGTAAAGAAAGTATTGTATTTTGTATAAATCCTTGTGAAGGTAATAAAATAAATACTTTCAAAATCCCAGTTGGGTAAGCAACCGGGTAGTGGACTGACAACTTTAGTATTTGCTAAAGTTGGAACCACTCTAAACACCTGTCTCCTTCTTCCATTTATAATTGTGGTTGTTTGAGTTAAATAATTGTTAAAATATTGTAAAAACTCTATTCACCCCCCCCCTCTAGTGTTTTTCACACACGTCATCAATGACGTAAGGAGACACTTGCAAGAAGCAAAGAACGACAAAGAACCCTCCACCGGACAGATGTACGTTGGAGAAAGATTTCAAAAAGAAGAACGCTCGCCACCGGACAAGTGTTCGACAACCATGTAAAGAAAAAGAGAAGCATCAATGCAATGTAACCAAGAGAGTCTCTATATAAACTCTTGAGGGATAGTAGTAGGGGCACTCGTAGTTGGAGGGAGTCCCAAAGGGTAGCTATGTATGTAAATTAGGTCCTGCAATAAAAGAGCAGAGGCTCGATTTCCTAATTATATTCCAGATTCCATTTCAAGTTCTTGAGATGATTCTTGCGTGCTAATTCCATAAGTGTAGGAAACAAGCTCCAGCTTGAAGATCATAATCCTTGTACTATCATAGAATAGGAAAGATAGTGTGTAACCCGTTACACCCCCAGTTCTTCTATCTTCATAAGTCGAGGGATATCTCTCCCTTATTCCATCTCGGAGGGCATCGTCCAGAAGTCCGATCAAGCAAAAGAGTGCATAAGGACACAGGGACATGAAGGCTATAGGATGATGAGGAGTCTAAGATCCGGAACGTCGAAGTCTAAGGAGTACTTCTCTTAGAAATCGTTAAGAGAAGATCGGCTGGCGATTGAAGATAAGAGGAAGCGAGGTGGGAAACACAGGTATACAAATTATCTTGCTATCTATGATACTCATAGTGTTATCGTCTTCTTTCTGGATGCTAGTTTCTTACACTATGAATTTAATTATGAGAAAACCTCGTAATACAAAGAAGAAGATATTAAGAATCCGGTCTAAAAAATGTAAAAATTATAGACAAAATGATAAAGCTGAGAAAGCATACAACACCCATAAGGGCAGTTCGAGTATGTTTTCAAAGCATGATAACATAATCAAAAATTTCTGCACCATCGAAGTGGTATCAGAGCCATGCAACAATCCAAAACTCAAAGATAAAATTTTGGAGAATGAATTTAAACGATTTAGAAGATAATAACATATACGAAGCTTTAGATCTGGAATTTGAAGTTAATATTGAATAATATGTATAAGAAACTAGAAGTATAGGTTCATGAAAATCATTCAAAGAACTTTCAGAAGATCCAAGAAATGATAGTGGAATTACAAAGAACAATGGAATATATCTATGAAAAACAAAATAACGAATGTTTATCAAAAATAAACCTATTCCAAACAAGAGGAAATGAAATAAGTTTATGTCCTCTTCCGATAGAAGAAACAGACGACTTTAAAATTGAACAATTAGAAAATAGATACTTAGATGTCGAAGCAGAAGAATTAGACAGTCTAAGTCAAGAAATAGTAAGATTAACGGAAAAAGTTAGAACCGTAAACATGAAACCACTACAGGGAGAAAGTTCAGGAAGTCAAGTAACCATGCCTATTCCTACAACTGTCCCTAGCGGACAAGGAAGTAGAAATGAAACACCAGAACAACCACGGGCGAGATACTGGTCAGATCCTAGCTTTAGAAGAAAACCTACTGATAGAAATAGATACGAAGGAATAAATTGGGCATCTGATAGAAGACAAAGTAATATTTCTATAGAAACCCCAATTGATTATATGAATCAAGAATATATTAGTGCTCACGGAATTTATTTAAATTTAAATTGTGTAAGAAATATAGATTAAGCCATAACAAGATGGGAAAAAGCCACATATTTATCAGTTACATCACAAAGTTATGATATTGAAATAGCATCAAGATTTTGTCATTTAACCTTCCAAGGAATCGTAGCAGATTGGTGGAAAGGATTAACTGACAATGATTAAGAAGCAGTAAAAGGAACAGCAACCACATTAGCTCAAGTAGTAAACAACTATGAAAACGAATTAAGAAGAGAATTTTTAGGAGAAACGTGGAATGTAAATAAAGACACAGAAAAAGAAAAAGAAAAACAGAGATTTATCTTTTTATTATATAACTTAAAACTATGTGATATGCGCCGAATTGATGAATATATATGTACATTTCAGGAATATTTTTATAAAATATATGTCAGAATGGATAAAGAAAATGTTACCAGTAAGAGTTTATTAAATTTATTTTATACCAAGGTACCCGACCCATGGGGATTTAAAGTGATGCAATTATATCCCCAATACATCGGACAAAGAGCAGATACATTAGGAGGACGAATAGAATTTTTAAGAATGAAATTAGAAGAATGGTGTGCAGAAGCCACACTAAGTAGAAAAACAAATAAAGTAGTAAAACAAGGACTTTGTTGTTCCCAGTTAACTCATCCAATAACCATAGGATGTGAACCAATGAGGTACAATAGAAGAAACAAATATAAATTCAAGAAAAGGAAAAGGTTTGGATTTAAACCTAAACCAAAACAAAAATATTACAGAAGAAAGAAAAAGTATAATAAAAAGAAACCAAAAGAATGTAAATGTTTTATATGTCAAGAAATAGGACATTATGCTAATGAATGTCCAAAAAGAGGATCTAAGAAGATTAATCAAAAGCAATTCGAGGAAATTATAGAAGAAGAACTTTCTGAGATCGAAAATATTCAAGAATTTGTTCAAACAACTGATGATGAGCAATCCGATGGATCAATCTATTATTTCTCAGACACAGAATCAGACTGAAGAAGAAATAATAGAAGAATATCAGGAAGAAGCAGGAAATTTCTTGCAAGAAGTATTAATAGATAGAAAATTATTTGATAGGGTAAGAAAACCGAATTAAGATTAGAAAATTCTGATGGATTTAAAACATCAATTTTTGAGAAAATTACCCAAAGAAAACATATTTTTTATTATGGAATAACTAATAGAGAAATGCCTATGCAAATAGAATATACTAGAAATAGAATAAATATACCTTTACTACGAAAGGAGGACTTAATGAGAAAAATGGAAAAAATAAAAGATAGATCTAAAATAGGATGGATTCACATAGGAGCCATTCAAATGATGATTAAAGCAACTTTTAGAGAAGGAATAGATTCACCTATAAATATTGTATTAATGGATAATAGGATTAATGATAGAAGAGATGCTACAGTAGGAATATTACAGGGAAATCTTAGTCATCAGAAACTAATCTTTAATATTTATCCAAACATAAGTGTAAATATTAGAGATAATAATATAAATAGAACCTTAAGTTTAATACAGGATTTTCAAAGAACAGAATTTATGAAAAAAGGATCCATTCCTTATTCGATAACATATATAATAAGCTATGCTCTTAGTAATACACATCACTCTGAAAAATTTGAAGATAAAGATATTATAATGCTTCCTAATATATTTATAGACATAGGAAAAATTACTAAGCCAGATATATTATCAGAAATAGATATACCAGAAAACATAAACATAGATGTTTCAGAGAAACCCCTAGTAACAGATAATAAAATCCCAAGAAGATTACGATATGAGGGAAATCAATTACAATTAACAAATGGAGATAGAATAGAAGAAGCTAGAGCAAGCACAGATAGATATAACGGAAGATTACGACCAATATTATGAAATTTGCCAAGAACGACAAGTTTAAGAATTTTAGCAGACAATAGAAATGCTAGAAATTATAAATTATATGGAAAATATTTCAATGGACAAGAATGGAATATGACTACAATATTAATAGATTCAGGGGCAGGAGCTTCATTTATTCAACAAGGAATGATACCTTAGAAAAAATACCCATAGGATCACCTTATGCATATACGAATTTTGATGGACAAGAATATGAAATCACACATCAGGCCATTGTTCCAATTGAAATACAAGAAATAAAAATTGATATTATGCTATATGTACAATCAGATAGTCGTAATGACGACATAGAAATTATACTAGGAATGAGTGCATTACAACAAATGGAACCATTTTCACTACAAAGGGAAGGACTATATTTTACATATAATAACCAAGAATATTTTTGGAAAAAAGACAATGACTAGTATATATAGTGTCTACATAGTAGCAGGAATTATATATGAGGAATATAAAACAGAATATTTTCATGCATTTATAGACACAGGTGCAGGAACTTGCATCGCGCGAAGACAATGTTTTCCGGAAAAATATATCACAACACTACCTACGTTATATGGAAAAGATTTTATGGGAAAAAGACATGAATTAACTCATGGAATTAAAAAACCTAAAATCATTTTAGGAAATTATATAATTACATGTCCACCATTTTATACCCCTGAATATGCACAACAAGATATATTATTAGGAAATAACTTCACACAAAAATTTAAATTATATATACAACATCAAAATTATATTCAGTTATTAACACCCTGTGACCATTGGATTACAGTAAAAAGAATACAAAAAGCATATAAAAGAAACAAATTTAATTTTCACAGCAAACGTGGTGATTATATTACAAATAAAAAACAACCAATAACAGGGAGAATCATTGCACAACTCAATATACATGATATTGAGGCATTATTTGAAAAGAACTATAGTGATAATCCATTATCCCTTTGGAATATCAGTCAAGAATGGGCTACAATCGAACTAATTGATGAAAATAAAATAATCAGAGTAAAACCCATGAGATATAATCCTGTTGATATTGAGGAATTCCGTACCCAATTACAAGAATTAGAAACATCACAATTAATACAAAAATCAAAAAGCCCACATTCTAGTCCAGCATTCATGGTAAGAAACCATGCAGAAATAAAAAGAGGAAAAGCTAGAATGGTAGTAAATTATAAGCAACTAGATCAATATACCAAGTTTGATGGATATTTTCTTCCACATAAAGAAACCTTAATAAATATGACAAGAGGAAAAAATATTTATTCAAAATTTGACTGTAAATCAGGATTTTACCAAATACGATTAGATGAAAAAAGTATACCATTAACGACATTTAGCACTCCACAAGGACATTATGAATGGACGGTAATGCCCTTTGGATTAAAAAATGCTCCACAGATATATCAAAGAAGAATGGATAAGGTATTTGAACCATATAACTCTTTTTGTCTAGTATATGTTGATGAGATTTTAATAGCCAGTAAAAATGAGGAAGAACATTATAAACATTTACAAATATTTTCTCTTCTTTGTCAAAAGGCAGGAATAGTATTATCTAAGAAGAAAACAGAAATTTGTAAATCTAAAATAGAATTCTTAGGACTAAAATTAGACTCAAGTGGAATAGAATTACAGGAACATATTGTAGAAAAAATTGTTAAGTTTCCAGATAAAATAGGAGACAAAAAAACAATTACAAAGATTTTTGGGATGTTTGAATTACGCTGAACAATTCATAGAAAACTTGGCAAAATTGAGGAATCCCTTACAAAAATTATTAAAGAAAAATGCTATTTTTCTCATGACGGAGGAACTTATAAATCATGTTAGATTTATAAAAGAAAAATGCAAAAATTTGCCAAGATTAGATCTTCCCTTAGAAAACGACGACTTAATAATAGAAACGGATGCCTCAGAAGAATTTTGGGGAGCAGTCTTAAAAAAGAAAGACGAACAAAAGGAAAAAGTATGTAGATATACGTCCGGAACATTTACAGATACAGAGAAAAGATATCACTCAAACGAAAAAGAATTATTAGCATTAAAAAAGGGAATTAAAAAATTTTCCTATTTTTATTACCCAAAAAATTCCTAGTACGAGTAGACAATACCCAAGTAAAAGCATTTATTAAAAATAATCTACCATCTACACTAGAATATAAAAGACTAAGTAGATAGCAAACATTCTTTGCAGAATATATTTTTGATATAGAAACTATTAAAGGAGAAACTAACGTTCTTGCAGATTTCTTATCAAGAGAATACAATGGAGCAGGTTGACAAAAAACTTGTAGAATTAGAAGCTCGACTACAGAGAAATTGTAATTTGTTACAAGAAAATTATGTAGAATTAGTAGAGATGATCCAGAAGCAAGATAAAATTATTGATAATATAGAAGAAAGTAAACAAGACATTGCAGGAATAATTGCAGATTTAAACCACTTCAGAAGAGAGATCCAACAAAAAAGATTAGAAAGGACGGATAAAATGACAGGTAAAAGGCCAATAGATATATCCCTCCAGATTTCTGATTCTGTCGGAAAAACCACTGAAAATACAAGCCTGATGGCAAAAGAAAGCAGCTTTAAAACTGCTAAGACCAGCTTCACAGCTGAAAATACTATCTCCACGGAGAAAGATAATAGCCAAGTGGCAAGAAGCAGTTTTCAAACTGCTATTTCTTCAGAAAATAGCTCCCGCTTAACCGCAGAAAATACAATCTCTTCGGAGAAAGAACACCGCAATACAACGGATAATATCAAATTGATGCCCGAAAGGATATTTAAATTTCAGGTATCTCAGAACGAGCAGGAATATGACCTACAATTGAGCCTTACAGAGTTCTTAACAAAAAATGAAAATGAATATAGAACCTTATTAGAGATTGTTTACAATCTCAAAAAAATAGAAACACGTGTTCCAGATCATACGGGGATATATCCCAGAATTAACTTTGATAAAGGAGCTGATCCAAGAATCATCAGAGATTGTTTCAGAATCGGAGCAGCAAATTTAATATATCTAAGCCAAGATCTTGGGGAAATACAAGGACTACCCAAAGATATTGCCAGATCAGTCAGAGAATTCAAAAATAATAGTCCACTAGTAAACCTACTAGTGACATTTATATCAAGATTTTCTCAGCATCAGAGGACTGGGAAAAATTAAAGAAATTTAGTCCAATACACTGCATTCAAATTAGAGTATCCTCCCCAGAATATGTCAAAGAGATTGATGCAGATTACAGAAAAGAATTTGAAGAGAACAAGGTCAATAAGGAATTTGTTGAAACAAGAAGGGCATTGGGATTAAAAATCCTTTGCCAAGTACTAGAAATATTAATTAATGAAAACCAAAGTTGGCTTCATAAGGCTTCGGATAGCACAATCATTCTATCCAATACAAGAAGGACTTATACCTCTACAAAAATTAATTTAGAAAGGTTTCTAAGAAGAATAGAAACCAGACAAATTAAATCAAGCAACAGATGTCAGCAGATATTTTGCCAACTCAGAAGGCATGACGGACAAATATGTCCCGCATGTCAAGATAAGATGGAAAGAGACAGCCACAATAACACAAGCTGATAAAAAGCATTCTAGAAGAAGACACGTCATCAATGACGTAAGGAGACACTTGCAAGAAGCAAAGAACGACAAAGAACCCTCCACCGGACAGATGTACGTTGGAGAAAGATTTCAAAAAGAAGAACGCTCGCCACCACACAAGTGTTCGACAACCATGTAAAGAAAAAGAGAAGCATCAATGCAATGTAACCAAGAGAGTCTCTATATAAACTCTCGAGGGATACTAGTAGGGGCACTCGTAGTTGGAGGGAGTCCCAAAGGGTACCTATGTATGTAAATTAGGTCCTGCAATAAAAGAGCAGAGGCTCGATTTCCTAATTCTATTCCAGATTCCATTTCAAGTTCTTGAGATGATTCTTGCGTGCTAATTCCATAAGTGTAGGAAACAAGCTCCAGCTTGAAGATCATAATCCTTGTACTATCATAGAATAGGAAAGATAGTGTGTAACTCGTTACACCCCCAGTTCTTCTATCTTCATAATTCAAGGGATATCTCTCCCTTATTCCATCCCGGAGGCCATCGTCCAGAAGTCCGATCAAGCAAAAGAGTGCATAAGGACACAAGGACATGAAGGCTATAGGATGATGAGGAGTCTGAGATCTGGAACGTCGAAGTCTAAGGAGTACTTCTCTTAGAAATCGTTAAGAGAAGATCGGCTGGCGATTGAAGATAAGAGGAAGCGAGGTGGGCAACATAGGTATCCAGATTATCTTGCTATCTATGATACTCAGAGTGTTATCGTCTTCTTTCTGGATGCTAGTTTCTTACACTATGAATTTAATTTCTTTTTACTGTAATCCAATGGTCACAGGGTGTTAAAATATAATTTTGATGTTGTATATATAATTTAAATGAATTTTTAAGAATGAAATTAGAAGAATGGTGTGAAGAAGCCACACTATGTAGAAAAACAAATAAAGCAGTAAAACAAGGACTTTGTTGTTCCCAATTAACTCATCCAATAACCATATTTCCACTTCGATGGTGCAGAAATGTTTGATTCTATTATCATGCTTGGAAAACATACTCGAACTGCCCTTATGGGTGTTGTATGATTTCTCAGCTTTATCATTTTGTCTATAATTATTACATTTTTTAGACCGAATTCTTAATATCTTCTTCTTTGTATTACGAGGTTTTCGCATAATTAAATTCATAGTGTAAGAAACTAGCATCCAGAAAGAAGACAATAACACTCTGAGTATCATAGATAGCAAGATAATCTGTATACCTGTGTTGCCCACCTCACTTCCTCTTATCTTCAATCGCCAGCCGATCTTCTCTTAACGATTTCTAAGATAAGTACTCCTTAGACTTCGACGTTCCGGATCTCAGACTCCTCATCATCCTATAGCCTTCATGTCCATGTGTCCTTATGCACTCTTTTTCTTGATCGGACTTCTGGACGATGTCCTCCGGGATGGAATAAGGTAGAGATATCCCTCGACTTATGAAGATAGAAGAACTGGGGGTGTAATGGGTTACACACTATCTTTCCTATTCTATGATAGTACAAGGATTATGATCTTCAAGCTGGAGTTTGTTTCCTATACTTATGGAATTAGCACGCAAGAATCATCTCAAGAACTTGAAATGGAATCTGGAATAGAATTAGGAAATCGAGCCTCTGCTCTTTTATTGCAGGACCTAATTTACATACATAGCTACCCTTTGGGACTCCCTCCAACTACGAGTGCCCCTACTACTATCCCACGAGAGTTTATATAGAGACTCTCTTGGTTACATTGCATTGATGCTTCTCTTTTTCTTTACATGGTTGTCGAACACTTGTCCGGTGGCGAGCGTTCTTCTTTTTGAAATCTTTCTCCAACGCACATCTATCCGGTGGAGGGTTCTTTGTCGTTCTTTGCTTCTTGCAAGTGTCTCCTTACGTCATTGATGACGTGTCTTCTTCTAGAATGCTTTTTATCAGCTTGTGCTGCTGTGGCTGTCTCTTAGCATCTTATCTTGACATGCGGGACATATTTTTCCCTCATGCCTTCTGAGTTGGCAAAAAATCTGCTGACATCTGTTGCTTGATTTAATGTGTCCGGTTTCTATTCTTCTTAGAAACCTTTCTAAATTACTTTTTGTAGAGGTATTAGTCCTTCTTGTATTAGATAGAATGATTGTGCTATCCGAAGCCTTATGATGCCAACTTTGGTTTTCATTAATTAATTTTTCTAGTACTTGGTAAAGGATTTTTAATCCTAATACCCTTCTTGTTTCAACAAATTCCTTATTGACCTTGTTCTCTTCAAATTATTTTCTGTAATCTGCGTCAATCTCTTTGACATATTCTGGGGAGGATACTCCAATTTGAATGCAGTGTATTGGACTAAATTTCTTTAATTTTTCCCAGTCCTCTGATGCTGAAAAAAATCTTGATATAAATGTCACTAGTAGGTTTTACTAGTGGACTATTATTTTTGAATTCTCTGACTGATCTGGCAATATCTTGGGGTAGTCCATGTATTTCCCCAAGATCTTGGCTTAGATATATTAAATTTGCTGCTCTGATTCTGAAACAATCTCTGATGATTCTTGGATCAGCTCCTTTATCAAAGTTAATTCTGGGATATATCCCCGTATGATCTGGAACACACATTTCCGTTGTTTTGATATTGTAAACAATCTCTAATAAGGTTCTATATTCATTTTCATTTTTTGTTAAGAACTCTGCAAGGCTCAATTGCAGGTCATATTCATGCTCGTTCTGAGATACCCGAAATTTAAATATCCTTTCTTTCATCAATTTGATATTATCCGCTGTATTGCGGTGTTCTTTCTCCGAAGAGATTGTATTTTCCGCGGTTAAGCGGGAGCTATTTTCTGAAGAAATAGAAGTTTGAAAACTGCTTCTTGCCACTTGGCTATTATCTTTCTCTGTGGAGATAGTATTTTCAGCTGTGAAGCTGGTCTTAGTAGTTTTAAAGTTGCTTTCTTTTGCCATCAGGCTTGTATTTTCAGTGGTTTTTCCAACAGAATCAGAAATCTGGAGGGATATATCTATTGGCCTTTTACCTGTCATTTTATCCGTCCTTTCTAATCCTTTTTGTTGGATCTCCCTTTTGAAGTGGTTTAAATCTGCAATTATTCCTGCAATGTCTTGTTTACTTTCCTCTATATTATCAATAATTTTATCTTGCTTATGGATCATCTCTACTAATTCTACATAATTTTCTTCTTAGATAATACTATTCCTGCCTTTTGACAAAGAAGAGAAAATATTTGTAAATGTTTATAATGTTCTTCCTCATTTTTACTGGCTATTAAAATGTCATCAACATATACTAGACAAAAAGAGTTATATGGTTCAAATACCTTATCCATTCTTCTTTGATATATCTGTGGAGCATTTTTTAATCCAAAGGGCATTACCATCCATTCATAATGTCCTTGTGGAGTGCTAAATGCCGTTAATGGTATACTTTTTTCATCTAATCGTATTTGGTAAAATCTTGATTTACAGTCAAATTTTGAATAAATATTTTTTCCTCTTGTCATATTTATTAAGGTTTCTTTATGTGGAAGAAAATATCCATCAAACTTGGTATATTGATTTAGTTGCTTATAATTTACTACCATTCTAGCTTTTCCTCTTTTTATTTCTCCATGGTTTCTTACCATGAATGCTGGACTAGAATGTGGGCTTTTTGATTTTTGTATTAATTGTGATGTTTCTAATTCTTGTAATTGGGTACGGAATTCCTCAATATCAACAGGATTATATCTCATGGGTTTTACTCTGATTATTTTATTTTCATCAATTAGTTCGATTGTAGCCCATTCTTGACTGATATTCCAAAGGGCTAATGGATTATCACTATAGTTCTTTTCAAATAATGCCTCAATATCCTGTATATTGAGTTGTGCAATGATTCTCCCTGTTATTGGTTGTTTTTTATTTGTAATATAATCACCACGTTTGCTGCGAAAATTAAATTTGTTTCTTTTATATGCTTTTTGTATTCTTTTTACTATTATCCAATGGTCACAGGGTGTTAATAACTGAATATAATTTTGATGTTGTATATATAATTTAAATTTTTGTGTGAAGTTATTTCCTAATAATATATCTTGTTGTGCATATTCAGGGGTATAAAATGGTGGACATGTAATTATATAATTTCCTAAAATGATTTTAGGTTTTTTAACTCCATGAGTTAATTCATGTCTTTTTCCCGTAAAATCTTTTCCATATAACGTAGGTAGTGTTGTGATATATTTTTCAGGAAAACATTGTCTTCGCGCGATGCAAGTTCCTGCACCTGTGTCTATAAATGCATGAAAATATTCTATTTTATATTCCTTATATATAATTCCTGCTACTATGTAGACACTATATATACTAGTCATTGTCTTTTTTCCAAAAATATTCTTGGTTATTATATGTAAAATATAGTCCTTCCCTTTGTAGTGAAAATGGTTCCATTTGTTGTAATGCACTCATTCCTAGTATAATTTCTATGTCGTCATTACGACTATCTGATTGTACATATAGCGTAATATCAATTTTTATATCTTGTATTTAATTTGGAATAATGGCCTGATGTGTGATTTCATATTCTTGTCCATCAAAATTCGTATATGCATAAGGTGATCCTATGGGTATTTTTTCTAAGGTATCATTCCTTGTTGAATAAATGAAGCTCCTGCCCCTGAATGTATTAATATTGTAGTCATATTCCATTCTTGTCCATTGAAATATTTTCCATATAATTTATAATTTCTAGCATTTCTATTGTCTGCTAAAATTCTTAAACTTGTCGTTCTTGGCAAATTTCTTAATATTTGTCATAATCTTCCGTTATATCTATATGTGCTTGCTCTAGCTTCTTCTATTCTATCTCCATTTGTTAATTGTAATTGATTTCCCTCATATCGTAATCTTCTTGGGATTTTATTATCTGTTACTAGGGGTTTCTCTGAAACATCTATGTTTATGTTTTCTGGTATATATCTTTTTCTGATATTATATCTGGCTTAGTAATTTTTCCTATGTCATTAAATATATTAGGAAGCACTACTACAGAAACAGCATTCAATGTCGCTTTTCTGGGCGTCGATTCTTTAGGAAAACCGACGCCTATAATATTAGACGTCGGTTATTTAGGCAAACCGACGTCTATATTCGAAGACCAACCAGACACGGGTACCGCTTTGAATACAGCGTCGGTTGTTTATAAACAACCGACGCTTAAAGTTGCCCGCGAAATCCAATTTTTGAGCAAAAAAAATAGTGTCACTTTCAGCGTCGGTTATGTAGATAAAAACCGACGCGTATGTGCGATGGAAATTTGCGCAAAAAGTGTCACTTTCACCGTCGGTTATCCTTTTATAACTGACGCGGAAAGTGTTTCCCGCCAAATAATTTCGTAAAAATATCGTCCAATTGGACGTCAGTTGTTTCAAACAACCGACGCTAAAGATGTTTAGGCGTCGGTTGTTTTAAACAACCGATGCTATTTGGGAACTTAATATCCCGCGATCGCCCGACTCTTCCCCTTTCTTCTGTTTCATTGTGAGCCGATTGCCCTTTTTCTCTGCTGTCGCCGCCGATTTCCCTTTTTCTCTGCTCTTTCTTCTCCACGACAGCGCCGCCGCGCCGCCACTGCTGCTGCCTTCTTCTTCTTCTCCGCGCCCCCTTCTCCTGTGTTGTTGCTCACCGACGTGTCGCCACTCCTTCTCCTCCGCCTGTGCTCCTCGCCCCGCCAACGCTGCCGGTGTTGCTGCTGTGCGTCGCCGCCCTAGCTTCTTCCAGCGTCACCCGCTGCTGTAGCTTCTTCCAGCATCACCGCCCTAACTTCTTCCTACTTCGTCCAGCGTCGCCCGCCGCCGTAGCTCCTTCCTCCTTGCTCATGCCCAGCGCCGCCCCCCTTCTTCCTGCTTCGACCACCACTGCTGGGAGCTCGCCTACTTGTCCGCCGCCGCTAACGAAAGGTATGTAAGCTGAAATAATTGGGTACTGCTGTAATGCATCGAAGTAAATATCCTATTGCTATATTATACTAGTAATGCATGATTAGTTTTACTGATTTCCTTGCTGCTTTCAGTGATTAATGATTGGTACTACTGGTTAGTATTACTTTAGTGATTACTTTAATTCAACAATTCGTAGTTTGTTATTTACAATTACTGATCTGCTTGCCGATTTTAATGATTAGAGATACTGATATGTAAAGAAGTTCCTTATAAATATATTTTTTATATACACATACATGTAATTTTGTATAAAATACATGATGTAGTGTGATCTTAAATCTTAGAGTGTACCCTTTTTGTTCTATGATGGTACCTATGACCCTAAATACATCCATAAGGGTCTATTGTATCATAAAGAAGATTTATTTCTTCCTTCTGCCCTAATTTTTATATGGATCTTAATCTTATATCGCTTACTCATAAATAAGGAAATATCCTCCCTTATGACCAGCTTGATGTGTATGTCCCATATAATCCACATGTTACACCCTAATGATACAAATTTTTTATGTTGTAAATGAATGTATGTTTCAAGTGTTGAACCTAATGTTGGACAATGAACAATGAATTTATGTCCCATATAATCCACATTGTTCTTTATATTACTTGTACATTGGTATAAATTAGAATGAACAATGATCACTAAATTATATATTGTTTGTATGGAGTCCAGCTTCATTGTAGATATCTATTATTGTGTTTGTTGGCCTAGAAACCCGTCCAAGATTGACTCATTAGGAGTAAATCTTGGATAGTCCCCGGTTTGGGACTGTTCTTGAACACCTAATCTCACTTAGGATGTAAGTGTATAATGTGTATTGGGTTTTCGAGAAAATTTCGGTAGCATTTCCCCGTTTGTTCTCTAAGTACATATGTACTTAGAGAACAGCGGGGAAATGCTGCCGAAATTTTCTTGAAAACCCAATACACATTATACACTTACTAGTGAGATTAGGTGTTAAAGGATGGGATAGGTGGTACACATTTATTATATATAAGAATGACATCAAATGTGTTTGTTGGCCTAGAAACCCATCCAAGATTGACTCATTAGGAGTAAATCTTGGATAGTCCCCAGTTTGGGACTGTTCTTGAACACCTAATCTCACTTAGGATGTAAGTGTATAATGTGTATTGGGTTTTCGAGAAAATTTCGGTAACATTTTCCTGTTTGTTCTCTAAGTACATATGTACTTAGAGAACAGCGGGGAAATGCTGCCGAAAGTTTCTTGAAAACCCAATACACATTATACACTTACTAGTGAGATTAGGTGTTCAAGGATGGGATAGGTGGTACACATTTATTATATATAAGAATGACATCACATTATACACTTAGGATGTAAGTGTATACCCTAATCTTTTCCTAATATATACTTGTTTCCTAATATATACTTGTTTTCTCTGATCATAGAATGGATAGATCATGGATGTCCATTCGTAATCGTTGCACCCCAGAGTTTATATCTGGTCTTGATCAGTTTATTAAATTTGCCGAGGAACATAGGAAAAAACCTACAGATAGGTTCTACTGTCCATGTAGGCATTGCGGTAACAACTTAAAAGTCAACACTGGTGAGGAAATCAAAAGTCATGTCATGTGCAATGGGATTGTACAAGGCTATACAGAATGGCACTGGCATGGAGAGATTTCAAAATCGAAACTAGTAGATGTCGATAGCAGTGCTTGGGTGGAAGAAGAAATTGCCTCTGATGACGTAAATGTGAACGAACCAGTTCCAGCAGACATCGTTGATGTGATGCTGGATAGTTGTAGGGTAGAGAACACCGATCCACCTCCTATCTTTAGAAACATTGTGCATGATGCTGAGATACCGTTATACACAGGCTGTGCTAAGTTTATGAAGCTTAGCGATGTGTTGAGATTGTATAAGTTAAAAGCTAACAATAGATGGAGCGACAAAAGCTTCACTTCATTGTTGACTTTGTTGAAAGAAATGCTTCCTGAAGGAAACGAGCTGCCAATCTCAACATACCAGGTAAAGAAAATGTTGTGCCCAATGGGAATGGAGGCCAAGAAGATACACGCATGCCCGAATGATTGTGTATTATTTCAAAAGGACTATCTAGATTTGAAAGATTGTCCAAAATGTGGTGCGTCACGGTATAAATTGACGACTTTGGGGGAGTCCAAAACTGGTTCTCCTGCCAAGGTGTTGTGGTATCTACCTATAATATCACGGTTTCAACGCTTGTTTGCAAATCCGAAAGATGCGAAGAATTTGAGGTGGCATGCAGATGTTAAGAAAAATAATGATGGGATCCTGCGACATGCGTCTGATTCCCCACAGTGGAAGAAGATTGATTTATTGTACCCCAAATTTGGTGAAGAAGATAGGAATCTAAGACTTGGGCTTTGTACAGATGGGATGAATCCGTACGGGACATTGATCAGCCAACATAGCACTTGGCCAGTCATGCTTGTTATATACAATCTTCCTCCCTGGATGTGTATGAAAAATAAGTACGTTATGTTGTCATTTTTGATATCGGGCCCTAAACAACCCGGAAATGATATCGATGTTTATCTTGAACCTTTGATTGATGACTTAAAGAAACTTTGGGCTGAAGGTGTGATGACCTATGATGCTTCAGCAAGAGAGACATTTCGTTTGCACGCTATGTTGTTTTGCACTATTAATGACTTTCCAGCATATGGGAATTTGTCTGGATATAGTGTCAAAGGAGCTAAAGCGTGTCCTATATGTGAAGAAAACACTGATTCAATAAGACTAAAACATGGCGGCAAGACTGTATATCTTGGTCATCGAAGGTTTCTTTCAAAATTCCATCTGTATCGTAGGAAGCGCAAAGCATTCAATGGATGGAATGATGAATGGAGTGCACCTAAACCTATACCAGGGGATGTTGTTTATGAAAGAGTAAAAGACATTGTCAATGAATTTGGTAAGAAATCACAATGTAGTATGGCCACACGGAGTGACAATTCTTCATTCAAGAAGAAGTCAATATTTTGGGATCTTCCTTATTGGAGTTCTTTGACAGTCAGGCATTGTATCGATGTAATGCACGTTGAGAAAAATGTTTGTGATAGCATCATTGGTACTCTGTTAAATATACCAGGTAAGACTAAAGATGGGATAAAATCCAGACTGGACCTACGTGAAATGGGAATAAGGTCAGAATTAACAGAATTATGTGAAATGGGTAGTAAAAGAACATACTTACCTCCCACTTGTTACACGTTGTCTAGAAAGGAGAAGAAAACTTTTTGTGAATGCTTGGTAAATGTTAAGGTGCCACATGGTTACTCATCCAACATCTGTAGATTGGTATCAATGAAAGATCTGAAGTTGATAGGTCTTAAATCTCATGATTGTCACACTCTAATGCAACAAATATTACCCGTGGCAATTCGATCTATATTGCCGAAGCATGTAAGGTTTGCAATTACCAGACTTTGTTTCTTTTTCAACAGTCTATGCAGTAAAGTTATTGACCCTGATACTCTTGATAATTTGCAAAGAGAAGTGGTTGTTACCCTATGTCAGCTTCAGATGTATTTCCCTCCTTCTTTCTTTGATATCATGGTACATCTTGTTGTCCACTTGACTAGGGAAGTGAAAATGTTGGGACCAGTTTTCTTGCATTGGATGTATCCCTTTGAACGATACATGAGCGTTTTTAAAGGTGATGTTCAAAACCGTTATCGGCCTGAAGGGAGTATTATTGAAGGTTATGTGGTGAGAGAGGTTATGGATTTTTGCAATGACTTTCTCAGTGGTAATGACACTTCTGATAATGACAAGAATATTGAGGAGGGCAAAGGAATTTTGGGATCACGGGTGAAAGTAATCAGCCGTGAGCAGTTGGAACAAGCTCACTTGTATATTTTACACAATATGGACGAAGTGAGTGTTTATATCGAGGAACATACCAATTTCATAAAGAGACAACATCCTCGAGCAAGTTCAATGTGGCTTGCTAGAGAGCATAATAAGACTTTTACTAAGTGGTTTGAAGATAAAGTCTTACATCAACTATCTCAAACACCAAATGATATTACAGAAACTATCAAATGCCTTGCCTTTAAACCAAAACCGAATGTTATGTATTATGAAGGGTTTGACATTAATGGATTCACATATTACACAAAGCGCCAAGATGATAAGAGTTTCGTCCAAAATAGTGGGGTCACTCTTCAAGCGTCGACTATGTACTTTGCAAGTGCAAAGGATAAGAGTCCATGTGAAGCTAAAATGTCATATTACGGTGTCATTGAGGACATTTGGGAGTTTGACTACATAGATTTCAAAATTCCGCTCTTTAAATGTAATTGGGTTGATAACACCAAAGGAGTTATAGTGGATGAATTGGGTTTCACTTTGGTGAACTTTGAAAAGATTGGTGAGAAGGGTGAACCATTCATATTGGCATCACAGACGAAACAAATATTCTATATCGATGATCCTGCGAATGATAAATGGTCGGTTGTTCTTCATGGTAAAAGACAATTCATTGAAGATCCTATAGATGAAGAAGAGTACTATGATAAGTATGATGACTCCAGTCCATTCTCAGTTGGGTTGCCAACTCCACAAAATATTGAAGCTAATGATGACTTATATGTGCGCGGAGATCACAATGAAGGATTGTTAATTGATAAAAGATCACAATTTTAGAGACATGTATGTTTATACAAATGCTAAATGTTTGCCTTTTTCTAGTTAATACAAATGCTAAATGATTGCCTTTTTCTAGTTAATACAAATGCTAATTGTTTGCCTTTTTAATTACATTTTCAGATGGCTGACCATGATGAGCATGATGTCCATGATGAGCATGAAGTCCATGATGAGCATGTTGTCCATGACGAGCATGGCGAGGATACCAATGTAAGTTCTAAAAACATATCCTGTATTTCTATAAAATTCATTATCTTCTAGTTATGTCATATATCCTATATTTCTATATTGGGCTAATTTAGTGTGTTTATTTTTGTCAAATTTTAGGTTGATGATGTACCTGTACCCACTGAAGCACTGGACCAACTTGATGCGCAGCACCAAACACTTAACAAGAAAAGGGGCATCACTCTGTTGAAGAAGTTATTAGCGCTAAGTGGTAGTGGATCCAAATTTGTGGTGGAGTTTGATAATGGAGGAAATGCAATTGGAGTGAACCGCAATAATTTTGTAAACTATCTTGGGTGTACCACTCGGAGCCATTGTGGTGTTAAATATGATAATTGGCATAAAGTTCCTCAAGGGAAAAAAGACTTGATATGGAAGGATTTATGCGTGAGTTATTATTATTTGCAATTCTATTTTGTAGATTACAAATTCTATTATTTGGAATTCTATTTTGGATACTAGTTAATAACATTTCTATTTTACAGAATCTGTTTGCATTGGATGAGAAGTTGCATCGTAAAAGTGTGATGCAACGCGCTGGAAAGATGCTTAGGAATTATAGGACAAATCTGAACAGAGAATACATAAAAGAGGGTGATAAGAAGAAGAAGTCAGCCCTTGAACAATGGAACTTCTTGGACAAAGAAGATTGGGACAATTTTGTTGCTTCAAGAAAATCTGAAGAATTCAAGGTATTAGGCGTCACTCCCAATTTAATTAATATACATTGTATTCACCTATTCAAGATTAACATTTAGTGCTACTAACCAAATCATTAATGTTCATACTAACTAGGCCCTCAGTGACGCACAAAAAGCAAGGCGTGCACTGAATGTGCATGACCACACTATGGGTCCAAAAGGCTATGCAAGCGTTCGCCAAAGACTACAAGCGGAGTCTGCGGCTACTCAGCAGTCTGCTGCTACTCAGGAGTCTGCTCCTACTCAGGAGTCTGCCACACCCATGCCTTGCCATGATATCTGGATAGCTGGCAGGCAAAACAAGAAGGGTGAAATAAAGAAGCATGTAACTGCTGAGGCGGCTGCAAAAATGGTAAAATACAACTCTTAGAGAAATCGTTTGAATATTGATTATTTGTGGTGTTAACTTACCAATTTCTATTTATGGTGATTAGCGGGAGCTGCACGAGCAGAGGAAACAAGGCACGTTCATCCCTCAGGGCACAAGGGATGAATTGACAGTTGCTCTGGGTAACCCAGAGCATCCTGGACGTGTTAGAGGTGCCGGCGCTGGTGTTGGCATCAAAGCATTCTTTGGGCCATCCCAGCGCAAACCCAGAGTGGGACTTTCTCAAGAAGAGGTAACCTATTCTTTTTTTAGAATGTTACTGTAAAAGGAAATTCATTAATAAGAAGCTAATGTTTCTTTTATCCATGTATAGGAGAATAAGAGAGTTGAGGATTTAGTTGCTAAGAAGGTCAACGATGTAGTTGCTGAGAAGGTCAAGGAAGAATTGTTGCGGTGGCAGGCATCTCAGGCTTCCAATCAGCCTAAGGCGACCCACTCTTCTCCTGATGCACAAACTGTGAGTAATCCTGGAGACCCATCGCCTAACACGTCAGTTGTAAGTATTGTTTATGACATTGTAGCTAGTCTTTTCAAGATGATATGTTTTCAAGATTATATGTATATATGTATAACATTCTTTATGTAAATTTGTAGGCATTGAAGCCATGCCGCTTAAGAATGCAAGACTATGTTGTTGCAGAGGTGCAGGCTTACCAGTCCCTTCCTAGGGCATGTTTCATGGGACTCCAATGCCGCAGATCTACATTCATGTGAGCCCGCTACATGTATTACCCAATTGGAGGGAAGTTGCGTTGCCATATGCCCACCCAGATATTGATACACTTGGTGAGGCAGAAGGTGGGGTCATATTGTGGCCCAAAGCAGATGTCGTCTACACGACTGAAATTGTAAGATAAATTTACATTGATTTAGATAGTTAATGTGTATATATGATGTCAACTGATCTGAAATTATATATACAGGTTAAAAAGAAGACACCAGGAGCACCTAGGCCTCCACCTCCACTTCCCGCATTACCAACTTGGGTTCCAACTGACCTAACATACCTGTTAGGTCCTGCTTGTAGGGGAATGGCATGTTGACTACGGGCACATAATATACATTGCCCTATAATAGTTTCTTTAGATGCAGATTATGCATGTCAATCATACGATAGCTCTTTATTTATACAAGATATTATTGAGCTGTTTATGTATGATTGGTTGAATACATCAATGATAGAGACATGGATAAGGTGAGATCTTATTTATACATCCATATACCTTGTGTAAGATCCGGTGATCTGGTTTCTTATATATTAATGCATACGCCTATATGTTTTGCAGCTACTTAGTCGAAGATCATTGCAAACAATTTGCATTTGATCATGTGGGATTTTTGATTCCATCATTGATTAGTTTGGTAGCTAAAGACCCTGATAATGTTCAATAATACTGTATAGATGCTTTTACAATTTTTGGTCAGCAAAAGAAGACGATAATAATAGCTCCATTCAATGTCAAGTAAGTTTACTTTATTTATAATTTGGACTTAAGAAAATTCCATTTTTATTTTGCATTTTGAGTTATTAATTGTTAACTTCTTACCTCTAGCGGTAGACATTGGGAGTTACTAGTTATTGTCCCCGGGACATTCACTGTTTATTATCTAGATCCTGCGGGGAGTACATTGAACACTAAAATTGGACACGTAATGAGAATGCCATTATTCTGGTGAGAAATATTTCCTTTTTATATCCGTTAACATCTTTTATTACATTACTATTTACTTATGCAATTTATTGTGTTATATTAACATGTAGGGGTTTAGATGCATTCAAAAAGGCTGGAGGAACGGTCCGAAGGAAAAAAAACCAGCCAATATATTGGCAGAACGTACAAGTAAGTTCCCGACTCGAATATATATATTATTGATGTGAATTGTGCTTAGTTGTATTATTTTATATGTTTCAATTTATAGTGTGCTACACAAGACAATGGTTGGGCATGCGCATACTATGTGATGCGATTTATGTAGATGATTATCAAACATGCCGCATTGGACATCGATAGCATACATGAGGTATTATATATAGTCTCATTAGTTAGTATGAAATATATCAATCTTATTTTTATATTAATACGTATATATATACATCATTCTCTTTGCAGGTGTTTAAAACTGACCACACTATAGGTAAACGCTTAAAAAATATACATGCTCCATATATGATGGAAGCATTAAATGAAGTAAGAGAAGAATGGGCAAAAGCCATACAAGCAGTGGCAACTGTAAGATATAATTGGGATGTTGATAGCGATAATGAATGATACTTTGTAAATGAATATTTCTGAATGTTAATACATGTATTTGAATGTTTCTATATGTGTGAATGTGAGAATTGAATTGATGTCTGAATGTATGTACTTGTGTGAAATTTTCCTTGTGACTTTTGCAGGTTTGCGACCTATTTGTAGGCTGATATCAATGGATGTCGTAAACCTGCAGTTCAGAAAACTGAACTGCAGGTTCTCATCCTGCTGACCAGCCACAGCAGGCCTGCAAACTGATATGAAAAAAAAATAGAAATAGGCGTCAGTTATTTATAGAAAACCGTCAGCAAAGACATACAGCGTCGGTTATTTGATAAAACCTGACGCCTAATAGTACAAACAACCCGACCGTGCAGGATAGCACGGCTGTGGTGGAAAAGGCGTCGGTTATTCATATAAAACCGACGCCTATAGTACTAAACACGGCCGTGCAGGGAAGCACGGCCGTGTCGTATTGAAGTATAGGCGTCGGTGTTTTAGTATATAACCGACGCCAAAAGTGTTCGCGCCACAGAAAATGGCATCATCTAGGGTACTTTATGCGTCGGTTATCTACCAAAAGGCCGACGCTATATTCTATATAGGCGTCGGTTGTTTAGTAAATAACTGACGCAGAAAGTGCCCTAGATGACGCCATTTTCTGTGACGCAAACACTTTTGGCGTCGGTTATATACTAAACGACCGACGCCTAAAGAATAAATAGGCGTCGGTTAAAAACCGACGCCGAAGTGTTCGACCTTTAGCGGTGCCCACATAGGCATCGGTCGGAAACCGACGCCAAATGGGGTTAAACGACCGACGCCAAAGGCCGTTTCTGTAGTAGTGAAGCATTATAATATCTTTATCTTCAAATTTTTTAGAGTGATGTGTATTACTAAGAGCATAGCTTATTATATATGTTATCGAATAAGGAATGGATCCTTTTTTCATAAATTTTGTTCTTTGAAAATCCTGTATTAAACTTAAGGTTCTATTTATATTATTATCTCTAATATTTACACTTATCTTTGGATAAATATTAAAGATTAGTTTTTGATGACTAAGATTTCCCTGTAATATTCCTAACGTAGCATCTCTTCTATCATTAATTCTATTATCCATTAATACAATATTTATAGGTGAATCTATTCCTTCTCTAAAAGTTGCTTTAATCATCATTTGAATGGCTCCTATGTGAATCCATCCTATTTTAGATCTATCTTTTATTTTTTCCATTTTTCTCATTAAGTCCTCCTTTCATAGTAAAGGTATATTTATTCTATTTCTAGTATATTCTATTTGCATAGGCATTTCTCTATTAGTTATTCCATCATAAAAAATATGTTTTCTTTGGGTAATTTTCTCAAAAATTGTTGTTTTAAATCCATCAGAATTTTCTAATCTTAATTCGGTGTTTCTTACCCTATTAAATAATTTTCTATCTATTAATACTTCTTGCAAGAAATTTCCTGCTTCTTGCTGATATTCTTCTATTATTTCTTCTTCAGTCTGATTCTGTGTCTGAGAAATAATAGATTGATCCATCGGATTGCTCATCATCAGTTGTTTGAACAAATTCTTGAATATTTTTGATCTCAGAAAGTTCTTCTTCTATAATTTCCTCGAATTGCTTTTGATTAATTTTCTTAGATCCTCTTTTTGGACATTCATTAGCATAATGTCCTATTTCTTGACATATAAAACATTTACATTCTTTTGGTTTCTTTTTATTATAATTTTTCTTTCTTCTGTAATATTTTTGTTTCGGTTTAGGTTTAAATCCAAACCTTTTCCTTTTCTTGAATTTATATTTGTTTCTTCTATTGTACCTCATTGGTTCACATCCTATTGTTATTGGATGAGTTAATTGGGAACAACAAAGTCCTTGTTTTACTACTTTATTTGTTTTTCTACTTAGTGTGGCTTCTGCACACCATTCTTCTAATTTCATTCTTAAAAATTCTATTCGTCCTCCTAATGTATCTGCTCTTTGTCCGATGCATTCCCTCGACTTATGAAGATAGAAGAACTGGGGGTGTAACGGGTTACACACTATCTTTCTTATTCTATGATAGTACAAGGATTATGATCTTCAAGCTGGAGTTTGTTTCCTACACTTATGGAATTAGCACGCAAGAATCATCTCAAGAACTTGAAATGGAACCTGGAATAGAATTAGGAAATCGAGCCTCTGCTCTTTTATTGCAGGACCTAATTTACATACATAGCTACCCTTTGTGACTCCCTCCAACTACGAGTGCCCCTACTACTATCCCTCAAGAGTTTATATAGAGACTCTCTTAGTTACATTGCATTGATGCTTCTCTTTTTCTTTACATGGTTGTCGAACACTTGTCCGGTGGCGAGCGTTCTTCTTTTTGAAATCTTTCTCCAATGTAAATCTGTCCGGTGGAGGGTTCTTTGTCCTTCTTTGCTTGTTGGAAGTGTCTCCTTACGTCATTGATGACGTGTCTTCTTCTAGAATGCTTTTTATCAGCTTGTGCTGCTGTGGCTGTCTCTTTCCATCTTATCTTGACATGCGGGACATATTTTTCCCTCATGCCTTCTGAGTTGGCAAAATATCTGCTGACATCTGTTGCTTGATTTAATTTGTCTGGTTTCTATTCTTCTTAGAAACCTTTCTAAATTAATTTTTGTAAAGGTATTAGTCCTTCTTGTATTGGATAGAATGATTGTGCTATCCGAAGCCTTATGAAGCCAACTTCGGTTTTCATTAATTAATTTTTCTAGTACTTGGCAAAGGATTTTTAATCCTAATGCCCTTCTTGTTTCAACAAAGTCCTTATTGACCTTGTTCTCTTCAAATTCTTTTCTATAACTTGCGTCAATCTCTTTGACATATTCTGGGGAGGATACTCCAATTTGAATGCAGTGTATTGGACTAAATTTCTTTAATTTTTCCCAGTCCTCTGATGCTGAGAAAATCTTGATATCAATGTCACTAGTAGGGTTTTACTAGTGGACTATTATTTTTGAATTCTCTGACTGATCTGGCAATATCTTGGGGCAGTCCTTGTATTTCCCCAAGATATTGTCTTAGATATATTAAATTCGCTGCTCCGATTCTGAAACAATCTCTGATGATTCATGGATCAGCTCCTTTATCAAAGTTAATTCTGGGATATATCCCCGTATGATCTGGAACACACGTTTCCATTATTTTGAGATTGTAAACAATCTCTGATAAGGTTTTATATTCATTTTCATTTTTTGTTAAGAACTCTGCAAGGCTCAATTGCAGGTCATATTCCTGCTCGTTCTGAGAGACCCAAAATTTAAATATCCTTTCGGGCATCAATTTGATATTATCCGCTGTATTGCGGTGTTCTTTCTCCGAAGAGATTGTATTTTCCGCGGTTAAGCAGGAGCTATTTTCTGAAGAAATAGCAGTTTGAAAACTGCTTCTTGCCACTTGGCTATTATCTTTCTCTGTGGAGATAGTATTTTCAGCTGTGAAGCTGGTCTTAGCAGTTTTAAAGCTGCTTTCTTTTGCCATCAGGCTTGTATTTTCAGTGGTTTTTCTGACAGAATCAGAAATCTGGAGGGATATATCTATTGGCCTTTTACCTGTCATTTTATCCGTCCTTTCTAATCCTTTTTGTTGGATCTCCCTTCTGAAGTGGTTTAAATCTGCAATTATTCCTGCAATGTCTTGTTTACTTTCCTCTATATTATCAATAATTTTATCTTGCTTCTGGATCATCTCTACTAATTCTACATAATTTTCTTGTAACAAATTACAATTTCTCTGCAGTCGAGCTTCTAATTCTGCAAGTTTTTTGTCAACCTGCTCCATTGTATTCTCTTGATAAGAAATCTGCAAGAACGTTAGTTTCTCCTTTAATAATTTCTATATCAAAAATATATTCTGCAAAGAATATTTGCCATCTACTTAGTCTTTTATATTCTGGTGTAGATGGTAGATTATTTTTAATAAATGCTTTTACTTGGGTATTGTCTACTCGTACTAGGAATTTTTTGGGTAATAAAAAATAGGAAATTTTTTTAATTCCCTTTTTTAATGCTAATAATTCTTTTTCGTTTGAGTGATATCTTTTCTCTGTATCTGTAAATGTTCCGGACATATATCTACATACTTTTTCCTTTTGTTCATCTTTCTTTTTTAAGACTGCTCCACAAAATTCTTCTAAGGCATCAATTTCTATTATTAAGTCGTCGTTTTCTAAGGGAAGATCTAATTTTGGCAAATTTTTGCATTTTTCTTTTATAAATCTAACATGATTTATAAGTTCCTCCGTCATGAGAAAAATAGCATTTTTCTTTAATAATTTTTGTAAGGGATTCCTCAATTTTGCCAAGTTTTCTATGAATTGTTCAGCGTAATTCAAACATCCCAAAAATCTTTGTAATTGTTTTTTGTCTCCAATTTTATCTGGAAACTTAACAATTTTTTATACAATATGTTCCTGTAATTCTAATCCAATTGAGTCTAATTTTAGTCCTAAGAATTCTATTTTAGATTTACAAATTTCTATTTTCTTCTTAGATAATACTATTCCTGCCTTTTGACAAAGAAGAGAAAATATTTGTAAATGTTTATAATGTTCTTCCTCATTTTTACTGGCTATTAAAATGTCATCAACATATACTAGACAAAAAGAGTTATATGGTTCAAATACCTTATCCATTCTTCTTTGATATATCTGTGGAGCATTTTTTAATCCAAAGGGCATTACCGTCCATTCATAATGTCCTTGTGGAGTGCTAAATGCCGTTAATGGTATACTTTTTTCATCTAATCGTATTTGGTAAAATCCTGATTTACAGTCAAATTTTGAATAAATATTTTTTCCTCTTGTCATATTTATTAAGGTTTCTTTATGTGGAAGAAAATATCCATCAAACTTGGTATATTGATTTAGTTGCTTATAATTTACTACCATTCTAGCTTTTCCTCTTTTTATTTCTGCATGGTTTCTTACCATGAATGTTGGACTAGAATGTGGGCTTTTTGATTTTTGTATTAATTGTGATGTTTCTAATTCTTGTAATTGGGTACGAAATTCCTCAATATCAACATGATTATATCTCATGGGTTTTACTCTGATTATTTTATTTTCATCAATTAGTTCGATTGTAGCCCATTCTTGACTGATATTCCAAAAAGCTAATGGATTATCACTATAGTTCTTTTCAAATAATGCCTCAATATCCTGTATATTGAGTTGTGCAATGATTCTCCCTGTTATTGGTTGTTTTTTATTTGTAATATAATCACCACGTTTGCTGCGAAAATTAAATTTGTTTCTTTTATATGCTTTTTGTATTCTTTATACTGTAATCCAATGGTCACAGGGTAATAATAACTGAATATAATTTTGATGTTGTATATATAATTTAAATTTTTGTGTGAAGTTATTTCCTAATAATATATCTTGTTGTGCATATTCAGGGGTATAAAATGGTGGACATGTAATTATATAATTTCCTAAAATGATTTTAGGTTTTTTAACTCCATGAGTTAATTCATGTCTTTTTCCCGTAAAATCTTTTGCATATAACGTAGGTAGTGTTGTGATATATTTTTCAGGAAAACATTGTCTTCGCGCGATGCAAGTTTCTACACCTGTGTCTATAAATGCATGAAAATATTATGTTTTATATTCCTCATATATAATTCCTGCTACTATGTAGACACTATATATACTAGTCATTGTCTTTTTTCCAAAAATATTCTTGGTTATTATATGTAAAATATAGTCCTTCCCTTTGTAGTGAAAATGGTTCCATTTGTTGTAATGCACTCATTCCTAGTATAATTTCTTTGTCGTCATTACGACTATCTGATTGTACATATAGCGTAATATCAATTTTTATATCTTGTATTTCAATTGGAACAATGGCCTGATGTGTGATTTCATATTCTTGTCCATCAAAATTCGTATATGCATAAGGTGATCCTATGGGTATTTTTTCTAAGTAAGGTATCATTCCTTCTTGAATAAATGAAGCTCCTGTCCCTGAATCTATTAATATTGTAGTCATAATCCATTCTTCTCCATTGAAATATTTTCCATATAATTTATAATTTCTAGCATTTCTATTGTCTGCTAAAATTCTTAAACTTTTCGTTCTTGGCAAATTTCTTAATATTGTTCGTAATCTTCCGTTATATCTATATGTGCTTGCTCTAGCTTCTTCTATTCTATCAACATTTGTTAATTGTAATTGATTTCCCTCATATCGTAATCTTCTTGGGATTTTATTATCTGTTACTAGGGGTTTCTCTGAAACATCTATGTTTATGTTTTCTAGTATATCTATTTCTGATATTATATCTTGCTTAGTAATTTTTCCTATGTCTTTAAATATATTAGGAAGCATTATAATATCTTTATCTTCAAATTTTTCAGAGTGATGTGTATTACTAAGAGCATAGCTTATTATATATGTTATCGAATAAGGAATGGATCCTTTTTTCATAAATTCTGTTCTTTGAAAATCCTGTATTAAACATAAGGTTCTATTTATATTATTATCTCTAATATTTACACTTATCTTTGGATAAATATTAAAGATTAGTTTCTGATGACTAAGATTTCCCTGTAATATTCCTAACGTAGCATCTCTTCTATCATTAATCCTATTATCCATTAATACATTATTTATAGGTGAATCTATTCCTTCTCTAAAAGTTGCTTTAATCATCATTTGAATGGCTCCTATGTGAATCCATCCTATTTTAGATCTATCTTTTATTTTTTCCATTTTTCTCATTAAGTCCTCCTTTCGTAGTAAAGGTATATTTATTCTATTTCTAGTATATTCTATTTGCATAGGCATTTCTCTATTAGTTATTCCATAATAAAAAATATGTTTTCTTTGGGTAACTTTCTCAGAAATTGATGTTTTAAATCTATCAGAATTTTCTAATCTTAATTCGGTGTTTCTTACCCTTTTAAATAATTTTCTATCTATTAATACTTCTTGCAAGAAATTTCCTGCTTCTTCCTGATATTCTTCTATTATTTCTTCTTCAGTCTGATACTGTGTCTGAGAAATAATAGATTGATCCATCGGATTGCTCATCATCAGTTGTTTGAACAAATTCTTGAATATTTTCGATCTCAGAAAGTTCTTCTTCTATAATTTCCTCTAATTGCTTTTGATTAATCTTCTTAGATCCTCTTTTTGGACATTCATTAGCATAATGTCCTGTTTCTTGACATATAAAACATTTACATTCTTTTGGTTTCTTTTTATTATAATTTTTCTTTCTTCTGTAATATTTTTGTTTCAGTTTAGGTTTAAATCCAAACCTTTTCATTTTCTTGAATTTATATTTGTTTCTTCTATTGTACCTCATTGGTTCACATCCTATGGTTATTGGATGAGTTAATTGGGAACAACAAAGTCCTTGTTTTACAACTTTATTTGTTTTCCCACTTAGTGTGGCTTCTGCACACCATTCTTCTAATTTCATTCTTAAAAATTATATTCGTCCTCCTAATGTATCTGCTCTTTGTCCGATGTATTGGGGATATAATTGCATCGCTTTAAATCCCCATGGGTCGGGTACCTTGGTATAATAATAAATTTAATAAACTCTTGCTGGTAACATTTTCTTTATCCGTTCTGTCATATATTTTATAAAAATATTCTTGAAATTTACATATATATTCATCAATTCGGCACATATCACAGAGTTTTAAGTTATATAATAAAAAGATAAATCTCTGTTTTTCTTTTTCTTTTTCTGTGTCTTTATTTACATTCCACGTTTCTCCTAAAAATTCTCTTCTTAATTTGTTTTCATAGTTGTTTACTACTTGAGCTAATGTGGTTGCTGTTCCTTTTACTGCTTCTTTATCGTTGTCAGATAATCCTTTCCACCAATCTGCTACGATTCCTTGGAAGGTTAAATGACAAAATCTTGATGATGTTTCAATATCATAACTTTGTGATGTAACTGATAAATATGTGGCTTTTGCTTCAATATCCTGTATATTGAGTTGTGCAATGATTCTCCCTGTTATTGGTTGTTTTTTATTTGTAATATAATCACCATGTTTGCTGCGAAAATTAAATTTGTTTCTTTTATATGCTTTTTGTATTCTTTTTACTGTAATCCAATGGTCACAGAGTATTAATAACTGAATATAATTTTGATGTTGTATATATAATTTAAATTTTTGTGTGAAGTTATTTCCTAATAATATATCTTGTTGTGCATATTCAGGGGTATAAAATGGTGGACATGTAATTATATAATTTCCTAAAATGATTTTAGGTTTTTTAACTCCATGAGTTAATTCATGTCTTTTTCCCGTAAAATCTTTTCCATATAACGTAGGTAGTGTTGTGATATATTTTTCAGGAAAACATTGTCTTCGCGCTATGTTCCTACAACTGTCCCTAACGGACAAGGCAGTAGAAATGAAACACAAAAACAACCAGGGGCGAGATACTGGTTAGATGAAATTCCTGTATTAAACTTAAGGTTCTATTTATATTATTATCTCTATTCATTGTCTTCGCGCGATGCAAGTTCCTGCACCTGTGTCTATAAATGCATGAAAATATTCTGTTTTATATTCCTCATATATAATTCCTGCTACTATGTAGACACTATATATACTAGTCATTGTCTTTTTTCCAAAAATATTCTTGGTTATATATGTAAAATATAGTCCTTCCCTTTGTAGTGAAAATGGTTCCATTTGTTGTAATGCACTCATTCCTAGTATAATTTCTATGTCGTCATTACGACTATCTGATTGTACATATAGCGTAATATCAATTTTTATATCTTGTATTTCAATTGGAACAATGGCCTGATGTGTGATTTCATATTCTTGTCCATCAAAATTCGTATATGCATAAGGTGATCCTATGGGTATTTTTTCTAAGTAAGGTATCATTCCTTGTTGAATAAATGAAGCTCCTGCCCCTGAATCTATTAATATTGTAGTCATATTCCATTCTTGTCTTGAAATATTTTCCATATAATTTATAATTTCTAGCATTTCTATTGTCTGCTAAAATTCTTAAACTTGTCGTTCTTGGCAAATTTCTTAATATTGGTCGTAATATGCCGTTATATCTATCTGTGCTTGCTCTAGCTTCTTCTATTCTATCTCCATTTGTTAATTGTAATTGATTTCCCTCATATCGTATTCTTCTTGGGATTTTATTATCTGTTACTAGGGGTTTCTCTGAAACATCTATGTTTATGTTTTCTGGTATATCTATTTCTGATATTATATCTGGCTTAGTAATTTTTCCTATGGCTTTAAATATATTAGGAAGCATTATAATATCTTTATCTTCAAATTTTTCAGAGTGATGTGTATTACTAAGAGCATAGCTTATTATATATGTTATCGAATAAGGAATGGATCCTTTTTTCATAAATTCTGTTCTTTGAAATCCTGTATTAAACTTAAGGTTCTATTTATATTATTATCTCTAATATTTACACTTATCTTTGGATAAATATTAAAGATTAGTTTCTGATGACTAAGATTTCCCTGTAATATTCCTAACATAGCATCTCTTCTATCATTAATCCTATTATCCATTAATACAATATTTATAGGTGAATCTATTCCTTCTCTAAAAGTTGCTTTAATCATCATTTGAATGGCTCCTATGTGAATCCATCCTATTTTAGATCTATCTTTTATTTTTTCCATTTTTCTCATTAAGTCCTCCTTTCGCAGTAAAGGTATATTTATTCTATTTCTAGTATATTCTATTTGCATAGGCATTTCTCTATTAGTTATTCCATAATAAAAAATATGTTTTCTTTGGGTAATTTTCTCAAAAATTGATGTTTTAAATCCATCAGAATTTTCTAATCTTAATTCGGTGTTTCTTAACCTATTAAATAATTTTCTATCTATTAATACTTCTTGCAAGAAATTTCCTGCTTCTTCCTGATATTCTTCTATTATTTCTTCTTCGGTCTGATTCTGTGTCTGAGAAATAATAGATTGATCCATCGGATTGCTCATCATCAGTTGTTTGAACAAATTCTTGAATATTTTCGATCTCAGAAAGTTCTTCTTCTATAATTTCCTCGAATTAATTTTGATTAATCTTCTTAGATCCTCTTTTTGGACATTCATTAGCATAATGTCCTATTTCTTGACATATAAAACATTTACATTCTTTTGGTTTCTTTTTATTATAATTTTTCTTTCTTTTGTAATATTTTTGTTTCGGTTTAGGTTTAAATCCAAACCTTTTCGTTTTCTTGAATTTATATTTGTTTCTTCTATTGTACCTCATTGGTTCACATCCTATGGTTATTGGATGAGTTAATTGGGAACAACAAAGTCCTTGTTTTACTACTTTATTTGTTTTTCTACTTAGTGTGGCTTCTGCACACCATTCTTCTAATTTCATTCTTAAAAATTCTATTGGTCCTCCTAATGTATCTGCTCTTTGTCCGATATATTGGGGATATAATTGCATCGCTTTAAATCCCCATGGGTCCGGTACCTTGGTATAAAATAAATTTAATAAACTCTTGCTGGTAAAATTTTCTTTATCCGTTCTGTCATATATTTTATAAAAATATTCCTGAAATATACATATATATTCATCAATTCGGCACATATCACAGAGTTTTAAGTTATATAATAAAAAGATAAATCTCTGTTTTTCTTTTTCTTTTTCTGTGTCTTTATTTACATTCCACATTTCTCCTAAAAATTCTCTTCTTAATTAGTTTTCATAGTTGTTTACTACTTGAGCTAATGTGGTTGTTGTTCCTTTTACTGCTTCTTTATCGTTGTCAGTTAATCCTTTCCACCAATCTGCTACGATTCCTTGGAAGGTTAAATGACAAAACTTGATGTTGATTCAATATCATAACTTTGTGATGTAAATGATAAATATGTGGCTTTTGCCCATTTTGTTATGGCTTCATCTATATTTCTTACACAATTTAAATTTAAATAAATTCCGTTAGCACTAATATATTCTTGATTCATATAATCAACTGGGGTTTCTATAGCAATATTACTTGGTCTTCTATCAGATGCCCAATTTATTCCTTCGTATCTATTTCTATTAGTAGGTTTTCTTCTAAAGCTAGGATCTGACCAGTATCTCGTCCCTGGTTGTTCTGGTGTTTCATTTCTACTGCCTTGTCCGCTAGGGACAGTTGTAGGAATAGGCATGGTTACTTGACTTCCAGAACTTTCTCCCTGTAGTGGTTTCATGTTTACGGTTCTAACTTTTTACGTTAATCTTACTATTTCTTGACTAAGACTTTCTAATTCTTCTGCTTCGACTTCTAAGTATCTATTTTCTAATTGTTCGATTTTAAAGTCGTTTGTTTCTTCTATCTGAAGAGGACATAAACTTATTTCATTTCCACTTGTTTGGAATAGGTTTATTTTTTATAAACATTCGTTATTTTATTTTTCATACAAATATTCCATTGTTCTTTGTAATTCCACTATCATTTCTTGGATCTTCTGAAAGTTCTTTGAATGGTTTTCATGAACCTATACTTCTAGTTTCTTATACATATTATTCAATATTAACTTCAAATTCCAAATCCAAAGCTTCATATATGTTATTATCTTCTAAATCGTTAAATTCATTCTCCAAAATTTTATCTTTGAGTTTTGGATTGTTGCATGGCTCTGATACCACTTCGATGGTGCAAAAATTTTTGATTCTGTTATCATGCTTTGAAAACATACTCAAACTGCCCTTATGGGTGTTGTATGCTTTCTCAGCTTTATCATTTTGTCTATAATTATTACATTTTTTAGACCAGATTCTTAATATCTTCTTCTTTGTATTACGAGGTTTTCGCATAATTAAATTCATAGTGTAAGAAACTAACATCCAGAAAGAAGACGATAACACTCTGAGTATCATAGATAGCAAGATAATCTGTATACCTGTGTTGCCCACCTCGCTTCCTCTTATCTTCAATCGCCACTTCGATGGTGCAGAAATTTTTGATTCTGTTATCATGCTTTGAAAACATACTCAAACTGCCCTTATGGGTGTTGTATGCTTTCTCAGCTTTATCATTTTGTCTATAATTATTACATTTTTTAGACCGGATTCTTAATATCTTCTTCTTTGTATTACGAGGTTTTTGCATAATTAAATTCATAGTGTAAGAAACTAGCATCCAGAAAGAAGACGATAACACTCAGAGTATCATAGATAGCAAGATAATGTGTATACCTGTGTTTCCCACCTCGCTTCCTCTTATCTTCAATCGCCAGCCGATCTTCTCTTAACAATTTCTAAGAGAAGTACTCCTTAGACTTCGACGTTCCGGATCTCAGACTCCTCATCATCCTATAGCCTTCATGTCCCTGTGTCCTTATGCACTCTTTTGCTTGATCGGACTTCTGGACGATGGCCTCCGGGATGGAATAAGGGAGAGATATCCCTCGACTTATGAAGATAGAAGAACTGGGGGTGTAACGGGTTACACACTATCTTTCCTATTCTATGATAGTACAAGGATTATGATCTTCAAGCTGGAGCTTGTTTCCTACACTTATGGAATTAGCACGCAAGAATCATCTCAAGAACTTGAAATGGAATCTGGAATAGAATTAGGAAATCGAGCCCTGCTCTTTTATTGTAGGACCTAATTTACATACATAGCTAGCCTTTGGGACTCCCTCCAACTACGAGTACCCCTACTACTATCCCTCGAGAGTTTATATAGAGACTATCTTGGTTACATTGCATTGATGCTTCTCTTTTTCTATACATGGTTGTCGAACACTTGTCCGGTGGCGAGCGTTCTTCTTTTTGAAATCTTTTTCCAACATACATCTGTCTGGTGGAGGGTTCTTTGTTGTTCTTTGCTTCTTGCAAGTGTCTCCTTACGTCATTGATGATGTGTCTTCTTCTAGAATGCTTTTTATCAGCTTGTGCTGCCGTGGATGTCTCTTTCCATCTTATCTTGACATGCGGGACATATTTTTCCCTCATGCCTTCTGAGTTGGCAAAATATCTGCTGACATCTGTTGCTTGATTTAATTTGTCCAGTTTTTATTCTTCTTAGAAACCTTTCTAAATTAATTTTTGTAGAGGTATTAGTCCTTCTTGTATTGGATAGAATGATTGTGCTATCCGAAGCCTTATGAAGCCAACTTCGGTTTTCATTAATTAATTTTTCTAGTACTTGGCAAAAGATTTTTAATCCTAATGCCCTTCTTGTTTCAACAAATTCCTTATTGACCTTGTTCTTTTCAAATTCTTTTCTGTAATCTGCGTCAATCTCTTTGACATATTCTGAGGAGGATACTCCAATTTGAATGCAGTGTATTGGACTAAATTTCTTTAATTTTTCCCAGTCCTCTGATGCTGAGAAAATCTTGATATAAATGTCACTAGTAGGTTTTACTAGTGGACTATTATTTTTGAATTATCTGACTGATCTGGCAATATCTTGGGGCAGTCCTTATATTTCCCCAAGATCTTGGCTTAGATATATGAAATTCGCTGCTCCGATTCTGAAACAATCTCTGATGATTCTTGGATCAGCTCCTTTATCAAAGTTAATTCTGGGATATATCCCCGTATGATCTGGAACACACGTTTCTGTTGTTTTGAGATTGTAAACAATCTCTAATAAGGTTCTATATTCATTTTCATTGTTTGTTAAGAACTCTGCAAGGCTCAATTACAGGTCATATTCCTGCTCGTTCTGAGATACCTGAAATTTAAATATCCTTTCGGGCATCAATTTGATATTATCCGTTGTATTGTGGTGTTCTTTCTATGAAGAGATTGTATTTTCCGCAGTTAAGCGGGAGCTATTTTCTGAAGAAATAGCAGTTTGAAAACTGCTTCTTGCCGCTTGGATATTATCTTTCTCCGTGGAGATAGTATTTTCAGCTGTGAAGCTGGTCTTAGCAGTTTTAAAGTTGCTTTCTTTTGCCATCAGACTTGTATTTTCAGTGGTTTTTCCGACAGAATCAGAAATCTGGAGGGATATATCTATTGGCCTTTTACCTGTCATTTTATCCGTCCTTTCTAATCCTTTTTATTGGATCTCCCTTCTGAAGTGGTTTAAATCTGCAATTATTCCTGCAATGTCTTGTTTACTTTCCTCTATATTATCAATAATTTTATCTTGCTTCTGGATCATCTCTACGAATTCTACATAATTTTCTTGTAACAAATTACAATTTCTCTGCAGTCGAACTTCTAATTCTGCAAGTTTTTCTCAACCTGCTCCATTGTATTCTCTTGATAAAAAATCTGCAAGAATGTTAGTTTCTCCTTTAATAATTTCTTTATCAAAAATATATTCTGCAAAGAATGTTTGCCATCTACTTAGTCTTTTATATTCTGGTGTATATGGTAGATTATTTTTAATAAATGCTTTTACTTGGGTATTGTCTACTCGTACTAGGAATTTTTTGGGTAATAAAAAATAGGAAAATTTTTTAATTCCCTTTTTTAATGCTAATAATTCTTTTTTGTTTGAGTGATATCTTTTCTCTGTATCTGTAAATGTTCCGGACGTATATCTACATACTTTTTCCTTTTGTTCATCTTTCTTTTTTAAGACTGCTCCCCAAAATTCTTCTGAGGCATCAGTTTCTATTATTAAGTCATCATTTTCTAAGGGAAGATCTAATCTTGGCAAATTTTTGCATTTTTCTTTTATAAATCTAAAATGATTTATAAGTTCCTCCGTCATGAGAAAAGTAGCATTTTTCTTTAATAATTTTTGTAAGGGATTCCTCAATTTCAATAGGATTATATCTCATGGGTTTTACTCTGATTATTTTATTTTCATCAATTAGTTCGATTGTAGCCCATTCTTGACTGATATTCCAAAGGGCTAATGGATTATCACTATAGTTCTTTTCAAATAATGCCTAAATATCCTGTATGTTGAGTTGTGCAATGATTTTCCCTGTTATTGGTTGTTTTTTATTTGTAATATAATCACCACGTTTGCTGCGAAAATTAAATTTGTTTCTTTTATATGCTTTTTGTATTCTTTTTACTGTAATCCAATGGTCACAGGGTGTTAATAACTGAATATAATTTTGATGTTGTATATATAATTTAAATTTTTGTGTGAAGTTATTTCCTAATAATATATCTTGTTGTGCATATTCAGGGGTATAAAATGGTTGACATGTAATTATATAATTTTCTAAAATGATTTGAGGTTTTTTAACTCCATGAGTTAATTCATGTCTTTTTCCCATAAAATCTTTTCCATGTAACGTAGGTAGTGTTGTGATATATTTTTTAGGAAAACATTGTCTTCGCGCGATTCAAGTTCCTGCACCTGTGTCTATAAATGCATGAAAATATTTTGTTTTATATTCCTCATATATAATTCCTGCTACTATGTAGACACTATATATACTAGTCATTGTCTTTTTTCCAAAAATATTCTTGGTTATTATATGTAAAATATAGTCCTTCCCTTTGTAGTGAAAATGGTTCCATTTGTTGTAATGCACTCATTCCTAGTATAATTTCTATGTCGTCATTACGACTATCTGATTGTACATATAGCGTAATATCAATTTTTATATCTTGTATTTCAATTGGAACATTGGCCTGATGTGTGATTTCATATTCTTGTCCATCAAAATTCGTATATGCATAAGGTGATCCTATGAATATTTTTTCTAAGTAAGGTATCATTCCTTATTGAATAAATGAAGCTCCTGCCCTGAATCTATTAATATTGTAGTCATATTCCATTCTTGTCCATTGAAATATTTTCCATATAATTTATAATTTCTAGCATTTCTATTGTCTGCTAAAATTCTTAAACTTGTCGTTCTTGGCAAATTTCTTAATATTGGTCGTAATCTTCCGTTATATCTATATGTGCTTGCTCTAGCTTCTTCTATTCTATCTCCATTTGTTAATTGTAATTGATTTCCCTCATATCGTAATCTTCTTGGGATTTTATTATCTATTACTAGGGGTTTCTCTGAAACATCTATGTTTATGTTTTCTGGTGTATCTATTTCTGATATTATATCTGGCTTAGTAATTTTTCCTATGTCTTTAAATATATTAGGAAGCATTATAATATCTTTATCTTCAAATTTTTCAGAGTGATGTGTATTACTAAGAGCATAGCTTATTATATATGTTATCGAATAAGGAATGGATCCTTTTTTCATAAATTCTGTTCTTTGAAAATTCGGTATTAAACTTAAGGTTCTATTTATATTATTATCTCTAATATTTACACTTATCTTTGGATAAATATTAAAGATTAGTTTCTGATGACTAATATTTCCCTGTAATATTCCTAACGTAGCATCTCTTCTATCATTAATCCTATTATCCATTAATACAATATTTATAGGTGAATCTATTCCTTCTCTAAAAGTTGCTTTAATCATCATTTGAATGTCTCCTATGTGAATCCATCCTATTTTAGATCTATCTTTATTTTTTCCATTTTTCTCATTAAGTCCTCCTTTCGTAGTAAAGGTATATTTATTCTATTTCTAGTATATTCTATTTGCATATGCATTTCTCTATTAGTTATTCCATAATAAAAAATATGTTTTCTTTGGGTAATTTTCTCAAAAATTGATGTTTTAAATCCATCAGAATTTTCTAATCTTAATTCGGTGTTTCTTACCCTATTAAATAATTTTCTATCTATTAATACTTCTTGCAAGAAATTTCCTGCTTCCTCCTGATATTCTTCTATTATTTCTTCTTCAGTCTGATTCTGTGTCTGAGAAATAATAGATTGATCCATCGGATTGCTCATCATCAGTTGTTTGAACAAATTCTTGAATATTTTCGATCTCAAAAAGTTCTTCTTCTATAATTTCCTCAAATTGCTTTTCATTAATCTTCTTAGATCCTCTTTTTGGACATTCATTAGCATAATGTCCTATTTCTTGACATATAAAACATTTACATTCTTTTGGTTTCTTTTTACTATAATTTTTCTTTCTTCTGTAATATTTTTGTTTCGGTTTAGGTTTAAATCCAAACCTTTTTCTTTTCTTGAATTTATATTTGTTTCTTCTATTGTACCTCATTGGTTCACATCCTATGGTTATTGGATGAGTTAATTGGGAACAACAAAGTCCTTGTTTTACTACTTTATTTGTTTTTCTACTTAGTGTGGCTTATGCACACCATCCTTCTAATTTCATTCTTAAAAATTCTATTCGTCCTCCTAATATATCTGCTCTTTGTCCGATGTATTGGGGATCAAAAAGTTATGATATTGTAGTCATATTCCATTCTTGTCCATTGAAATATTTTCCATATAATTTATAATTTCTAGCATTTCTATTGTCTGCTAAAATTCTTAAACTTGTCGTTCTTGGCAAATTTCTTAATATTGGTCGTAATCTTCCGTTATATCTATCTGTGCTTGCTCTAGCTTCTTCTATTCTATCTCCATTTGTTAATTGTAATTGATTTCCCTCATATCGTAATCTTCTTGGGATTTTATTATCTGTTACTAGGGGTTTCTCTGAAACATCTATGTTTATGTTTTCTGGTATATCTATTTCTGATATTATATCTGGCTTAGTAATTTTTCCTATGTCTTTAAATATGTATAAAACATTTACATTCTTTTTGTTTCTTTTTATTATAATTTTTCTTTCTTGTGTAATATTTTTGTTTCGGTTTAGGTTTAAATCCAAACCTTTTCCTTTTCTTGAATTTATATTTGTTTCTTCTATTGTACCTCATTGGTTCACATCCTATGGTTATTGGATGAGTTAATTGGGAACAACAAAGTCCTTGTTTTACTACTTTATTTGTTTTTCTACTTAGTGTGGCTTCTGCACACCATTCTTCTAATTTTATTCTTAAAAATTCTATTCGTCCTCCTAATGTATCTGCTCTTTGTCCGATGTATTGGGGATATAATTGCATCGTTTTAAATCCCCATGGGTCGGGTACCTTGGTATAAAATAAATTTAATAAACTCTTGCTGGTAACATTTTCTTTATCCGTTCTGTCATATATTTTATAAAAATATTCCTGAAATTTACATATATATTCATCAATTCGGCACATATCACAGAGTTTTAAGTTATATAATAAAAAGATAAATCTCTGTTTTTCTTTTTCTTTTTCTGTGTCTTTATTTACATTCCACGTTTCTCCTAAAAATTCTCTTCTTAATTCGTTTTCATAGTTGTTTACTACTTGAGCTAATGTGGTTGTTGTTCCTTTTACTGCTTCTTTATCATTGTCAGTTAATCCTTTCCACCAATCTGCTACGATTCCTTGGAAGGTTAAATGATAAAATCTTGATGTTGTTTAAATATCTCTACTAATTCTACATAATTTTCTTGTAACAAATTACAATTTCTCTGCAGTCGAGCTTCTAATTCTGCAAGTTTTTTGTCAACCTGCTCCATTGTATTCTCTTGATAAGAAATCTGCAAGAACGTTAGTTTCTCCTTTAATAATTTCTATATCAAAAATATATTCTGCAAAGAATATTTGCCATCTACTTAGTCTTTTATATTCTGGTGTAGATGGTAGATTATTTTTAATAAATGCTTTTACTTGGGTATTGTCTACTCGTACTAGGAATTTTTTGGGTAATAAAAAATAGGAAATTTTTTTAATTCCCTTTTTTAATGCTAATAATTCTTTTTCGTTTGAGTGATATCTTTTCTCTGTATCTGTAAATGTTCTGGACATATATCTACATACTTTTTCCTTTTGTTCATCTTTCTTTTTTAAGACTGCTCCACAAAATTCTTCTAAGGCATCAATTTCTATTATTAAGTCGTCGTTTTCTAAGGGAAGATCTAATTTTGGCAAATTTTTGCATTTTTCTTTTATAAATCTAACATGATTTATAAGTTCCTCCGTCATGAGAAAAATAGCATTTTTCTTTAATAATTTTTGTAAGGGATTCCTCAATTTTGCCAAGTTTTCTATGAATTGTTCAGCGTAATTCAAACATCCCAAAAATCTTTGTAATTGTTTTTTGTCTCCTATTTTATCTGGAAACTTAACAATTTTTTCTACAATATGTTCCTGTAATTCTAATCCACTTGAGTCTAATTTTAGTCCTAAGAATTCTATTTTAGATTTACAAATTTCTATTTTCTTCTTAGATAATACTATTCCTGCCTTTTGACAAAGAAGAGAAAATATTTGTAAATGTTTATAATGTTCTTCCTCATTTTTACTGGCTATTAAAATGTCATCAACATATACTAGACAAAAAGAGTTATATGGTTCAAATACCTTATCCATTCTTCTTTGATATATCTGTGGAGCATTTTTTAATCCAAAGGGCATTACCGTCCATTCATAATGTCCTTGTGGAGTGCTAAATGCCGTTAATGGTATACTTTTTTCATCTAATCGTATTTGGTAAAATCCTGATTTACAGTCAAATTTTGAATAAATATTTTTTCCTCTTGTCATATTTATTAAGGTTTCTTTATGTGGAAGAAAATATCCATCAAACTTGGTATATTGATTTAGTTGCTTATAATTTACTACCATTCTAGCTTTTCCTCTTTTTATTTCTGCATGGTTTCTTACCATGAATGTTGGACTAGAATGTGGGCTTTTTGATTTTTGTATTAATTGTGATGTTTCTAATTCTTGTAATTGGGTACGAAATTCCTCAATATCAACAGGATTATATCTCATGGGTTTTACTCTGATTATTTTATTTTCATCAATTAGTTCGATTGTAGCCCATTCTTGACTGATATTCCAAAAAGCTAATGGATTATCACTATAGTTCTTTTCAAATAATGCCTCAATATCCTGTATATTGAGTTGTGCAATGATTCTCCCTGTTATTGGTTGTTTTTTATTTGTAATATAATCACCACGTTTGCTGCGAAAATTAAATTTGTTTCTTTTATATGCTTTTTGTATTCTTTATACTATAATCCAATGGTCACAGGGTAATAATAACTGAATATAATTTTGATGTTGTATATATAATTTAAATTTTTGTGTGAAGTTATTTCCTAATAATATATCTTGTTGTGCATATTCAGGGGTATAAAATGGTGGACATGTAATTATATAATTTCCTAAAATGATTTTAGGTTTTTTAACTCCATGAGTTAATTCATGTCTTTTTCCCGTAAAATCTTTTGCATATAACGTAGGTAGTGTTGTGATATATTTTTCAGGAAAACATTGTCTTCACGCGATGCAAGTTTCTACACCTGTGTCTATAAATGCATGAAAATATTATGTTTTATATTCCTCATATATAATTCCTGCTACTATGTAGACACTATATATACTAGTCATTGTCTTTTTTCCAAAAATATTCTTGGTTATTATATGTAAAATATAGTCCTTCCCTTTGTAGTGAAAATGGTTCCATTTGTTGTAATGCACTCATTCCTAGTATAATTTCTTTGTCGTCATTACGACTATCTGATTGTACATATAGCGTAATATCAATTTTTATATCTTGTATTTCAATTGGAACAATGGCCTGATGTGTGATTTCATATTCTTGTCCATCAAAATTCGTATATGCATAAGGTGATCCTATGGGTATTTTTTCTAAGTAAGGTATCATTCCTTCTTGAATAAATGAAGCTCCTGTCCCTGAATCTATTAATATTGTAGTCATAATCCATTCTTCTCCATTGAAATATTTTCCATATAATTTATAATTTCTAGCATTTCTATTGTCTGCTAAAATTCTTAAACTTTTCGTTCTTGGCAAATTTCTTAATATTGTTCGTAATCTTCCGTTATATCTATATGTGCTTGCTCTAGCTTCTTCTATTCTATCAACATTTGTTAATTGTAATTGATTTCCCTCATATCGTAATCTTCTTGGGATTTTATTATCTGTTACTAGGGGTTTCTCTGAAACATCTATGTTTATGTTTTCTAGTATATCTATTTCTGATATTATATCTTGCTTAGTAATTTTTCCTATGTCTTTAAATATATTAGGAAGCATTATAATATCTTTATCTTCAAATTTTTCAGAGTGATGTGTATTACTAAGAGCATAGCTTATTATATATGTTATCGAATAAGGAATGGATCCTTTTTTCATAAATTCTGTTCTTTGAAAATCCTGTATTAAACATAAGGTTCTATTTATATTATTATCTCTAATATTTACACTTATCTTTGGATAAATATTAAAGATTAGTTTCTGATGACTAAGATTTCCCTGTAATATTCCTAACGTAGCATCTCTTCTATCATTAATCCTATTATCCATTAATACAATATTTATAGGTGAATCTATTCCTTCTCTAAAAGTTGCTTTAATCATCATTTGAATGGCTCCTATGTGAATCCATCCTATTTTAGATCTATCTTTTATTTTTTCCATTTTTCTCATTAAGTCCTCCTTTCGTAGTAAAGGTATATTTATTCTATTTCTAGTATATTCTATTTGCATAGGCATTTCTCTATTAGTTATTCCATAATAAAAAATATGTTTTCTTTGGGTAACTTTCTCAGAAATTGATGTTTTAAATCTATCAGAATTTTCTAATCTTAATTCGGTGTTTCTTACCCTTTTAAATAATTTTCTATCTATTAATACTTCTTGCAAGAAATTTCCTGCTTCTTCCTGATATTCTTCTATTATTTCTTCTTCAGTCTGATACTGTGTCTGAGAAATAATAGATTGATCCATCGGATTGCTCATCATCAGTTGTTTGAACAAATTCTTGAATATTTTCGATCTCAGAAAGTTCTTCTTCTATAATTTCCTCTAATTGCTTTTGATTAATCTTCTTAGATCCTCTTTTTGGACATTCATTAGCATAATGTCCTATTTCTTGACATATAAAACATTTACATTCTTTTGGTTTCTTTTTATTATAATTTTTCTTTCTTCTGTAATATTTTTGTTTCAGTTTAGGTTTAAATCCAAACCTTTTCATTTTCTTGAATTTATATTTGTTTCTTCTATTGTACCTCATTGGTTCACATCCTATGGTTATTGGATGAGTTAATTGGGAACAACAAAGTCCTTGTTTTACAACTTTATTTGTTTTCCTACTTAGTGTGGCTTCTGCACACCATTCTTCTAATTTCATTCTTAAAAATTCTATTCGTCCTCCTAATGTATCTGCTCTTTGTCCGATGTATTGGGGATATAATTGCATCGCTTTAAATCCCCATGGGTCGGGTACCTTGGTATAATAATAAATTTAATAAACTCTTGCTGGTAACATTTTCTTTATCCGTTCTGTCATATATTTTATAAAAATATTCTTGAAATTTACATATATATTCATCAATTCGGCACATATCACAGAGTTTTAAGTTATATAATAAAAAGATAAATCTCTGTTTTTCTTTTTCTTTTTCTGTGTCTTTATTTACATTCCACGTTTCTCCTAAAAATTCTCTTCTTAATTTGTTTTCATAGTTGTTTACTACTTGAGCTAATGTGGTTGCTGTTCCTTTTACTGCTTCTTTATCGTTGTCAGATAATCCTTTCCACCAATCTGCTACGATTCCTTGGAAGGTTAAATGACAAAATCTTGATGATGTTTCAATATCATAACTTTGTGATGTAACTGATAAATATGTGGCTTTTGCTTCAATATCCTGTATATTGAGTTGTGCAATGATTCTCCCTGTTATTGGTTGTTTTTTATTTGTAATATAATCACCATGTTTGCTGCGAAAATTAAATTTGTTTCTTTTATATGCTTTTTGTATTCTTTTTACTGTAATCCAATGGTCACAGAGTATTAATAACTGAATATAATTTTGATGTTGTATATATAATTTAAATTTTTGTGTGAAGTTATTTCCTAATAATATATCTTGTTGTGCATATTCAGGGGTATAAAATGGTGGACATGTAATTATATAATTTCCTAAAATGATTTTAGGTTTTTTAACTCCATGAGTTAATTCATGTCTTTTTCCCGTAAAATCTTTTCCATATAACGTAGGTAGTGTTGTGATATATTTTTCAGGAAAACATTGTCTTCGCGCTATGTTCCTACAACTGTCCCTAACGGACAAGGCAGTAGAAATGAAACACAAAAACAACCAGGGGCGAGATACTGGTCAGATGAAATTCCTGTATTAAACTTAAGGTTCTATTTATATTATTATCTCTATTCATTGTCTTCGCGCGATGCAAGTTCCTGCACCTGTGTCTATAAATGCATGAAAATATTCTGTTTTATATTCCTCATATATAATTCCTGCTACTATGTAGACACTATATATACTAGTCATTGTCTTTTTTCCAAAAATATTCTTGGTTATTATATGTAAAATATAGTCCTTCCCTTTGTAGTGAAAATGGTTCCATTTGTTGTAATGCACTCATTCCTAGTATAATTTCTATGTCGTCATTACGACTATCTGATTGTACATATAGCGTAATATCAATTTTTATATCTTGTATTTCAATTGGAACAATGGCCTGATGTGTGATTTCATATTCTTGTCCATCAAAATTCGTATATGCATAAGGTGATCCTATGGGTATTTTTTCTAAGTAAGGTATCATTCCTTGTTGAATAAATGAAGCTCCTGCCCCTGAATCTATTAATATTGTAGTCATATTCCATTCTTGTCTTGAAATATTTTCCATATAATTTATAATTTCTAGCATTTCTATTGTCTGCTAAAATTCTTAAACTTGTCGTTCTTGGCAAATTTCTTAATATTGGTCGTAATATGCCGTTATATCTATCTGTGCTTGCTCTAGCTTCTTCTATTCTATCTCCATTTGTTAATTGTAATTGATTTCCCTCATATCGTATTCTTCTTGGGATTTTATTATCTGTTACTAGGGGTTTCTCTGAAACATCTATGTTTATGTTTTCTGGTATATCTATTTCTGATATTATATCTGGCTTAGTAATTTTTCCTATGGCTTTAAATATATTAGGAAGCATTATAATATCTTTATCTTCAAATTTTTCAGAGTGATGTGTATTACTAAGAGCATAGCTTATTATATATGTTATCGAATAAGGAATGGATCCTTTTTTCATAAATTCTGTTCTTTGAAATCCTGTATTAAACTTAAGGTTCTATTTATATTATTATCTCTAATATTTACACTTATCTTTGGATAAATATTAAAGATTAGTTTCTGATGACTAAGATTTCCCTGTAATATTCCTAACATAGCATCTCTTCTATCATTAATCCTATTATCCATTAATACAATATTTATAGGTGAATCTATTCCTTCTCTAAAAGTTGCTTTAATCATCATTTGAATGGCTCCTATGTGAATCCATCCTATTTTAGATCTATCTTTTATTTTTTCCATTTTTCTCATTAAGTCCTCCTTTCGCAGTAAAGGTATATTTATTCTATTTCTAGTATATTCTATTTGCATAGGCATTTCTCTATTAGTTATTCCATAATAAAAAATATGTTTTCTTTGGGTAATTTTCTCAAAAATTGATGTTTTAAATCCATCAGAATTTTCTAATCTTAATTCGGTGTTTCTTAACCTATTAAATAATTTTCTATCTATTAATACTTCTTGCAAGAAATTTCCTGCTTCTTCCTGATATTCTTCTATTATTTCTTCTTCGGTCTGATTCTGTGTCTGAGAAATAATAGATTGATCCATCGGATTGCTCATCATCAGTTGTTTGAACAAATTCTTGAATATTTTCGATCTCAGAAAGTTCTTCTTCTATAATTTCCTCGAATTAATTTTGATTAATCTTCTTAGATCCTCTTTTTGGACATTCATTAGCATAATGTCCTATTTCTTGACATATAAAACATTTACATTCTTTTGGTTTCTTTTTATTATAATTTTTCTTTCTTTTGTAATATTTTTGTTTCGGTTTAGGTTTAAATCCAAACCTTTTCGTTTTCTTGAATTTATATTTGTTTCTTCTATTGTACCTCATTGGTTCACATCCTATGGTTATTGGATGAGTTAATTGGGAACAACAAAGTCCTTGTTTTACTACTTTATTTGTTTTTCTACTTAGTGTGGCTTCTGCACACCATTCTTCTAATTTCATTCTTAAAAATTCTATTGGTCCTCCTAATGTATCTGCTCTTTGTCCGATATATTGGGGATATAATTGCATCGCTTTAAATCCCCATGGGTCCGGTACCTTGGTATAAAATAAATTTAATAAACTCTTGCTGGTAACATTTTCTTTATCCGTTCTGTCATATATTTTATAAAAATATTCCTAAAATATACATATATATTCATCAATTCGGCACATATCACAGAGTTTTAAGTTATATAATAAAAAGATAAATCTCTGTTTTTCTTTTTCTTTTTCTGTGTCTTTATTTACATTCCACATTTCTCCTAAAAATTCTCTTCTTAATTAGTTTTCATAGTTGTTTACTACTTGAGCTAATGTGGTTGTTGTTCCTTTTACTGCTTCTTTATCGTTGTCAGTTAATCCTTTCCACCAATCTGCTACGATTCCTTGGAAGGTTAAATGACAAAACTTGATGTTGATTCAATATCATAACTTTGTGATGTAAATGATAAATATGTGGCTTTTGCCCATTTTGTTATGGCTTCATCTATATTTCTTACACAATTTAAATTTAAATAAATTCCGTTAGCACTAATATATTCTTGATTCATATAATCAACTGGGGTTTCTATAGCAATATTACTTGGTCTTCTATCAGATGCCCAATTTATTCCTTCGTATCTATTTCTATTAGTAGGTTTTCTTCTAAAGCTAGGATCTGACCAGTATCTCGTCCCTGGTTGTTCTGGTGTTTCATTTCTACTGCCTTGTCCGCTAGGGACAGTTGTAGGAATAGGCATGGTTACTTGACTTCCAGAACTTTCTCCCTGTAGTGGTTTCATGTTTACGGTTCTAACTTTTTACGTTAATCTTACTATTTCTTGACTAAGACTTTCTAATTCTTCTGCTTCGACTTCTAAGTATCTATTTTCTAATTGTTCGATTTTAAAGTCGTTTGTTTCTTCTATCTGAAGAGGACATAAACTTATTTCATTTCCACTTGTTTGGAATAGGTTTATTTTTTATAAACATTCGTTATTTTATTTTTCATACAAATATTCCATTGTTCTTTGTAATTCCACTATCATTTCTTGGATCTTCTGAAAGTTCTTTGAATGGTTTTCATGAACCTATACTTCTAGTTTCTTATACATATTATTCAATATTAACTTCAAATTCCAAATCCAAAGCTTCATATATGTTATTATCTTCTAAATCGTTAAATTCATTCTCCAAAATTTTATCTTTGAGTTTTGGATTGTTGCATGGCTCTGATACCACTTCGATGGTGCAAAAATTTTTGATTCTGTTATCATGCTTTGAAAACATACTCAAACTGCCCTTATGGGTGTTGTATGCTTTCTCAGCTTTATCATTTTGTCTATAATTATTACATTTTTTAGACCAGATTCTTAATATCTTCTTCTTTGTATTACGAGGTTTTCGCATAATTAAATTCATAGTGTAAGAAACTAACATCCAGAAAGAAGACGATAACACTCTGAGTATCATAGATAGCAAGATAATCTGTATACCTGTGTTGCCCACCTCGCTTCCTCTTATCTTCAATCGCCACTTCGATGGTGCAGAAATTTTTGATTCTGTTATCATGCTTTGAAAACATACTCAAACTGCCCTTATGGGTGTTGTATGCTTTCTCAGCTTTATCATTTTGTCTATAATTATTACATTTTTTAGACCGGATTCTTAATATCTTCTTCTTTGTATTACGAGGTTTTTGCATAATTAAATTCATAGTGTAAGAAACTAGCATCCAGAAAGAAGACGATAACACTCAGAGTATCATAGATAGCAAGATAATGTGTATACCTGTGTTTCCCACCTCGCTTCCTCTTATCTTCAATCGCCAGCCGATCTTCTCTTAACAATTTCTAAGAGAAGTACTCCTTAGACTTCGACGTTCCGGATCTCAGACTCCTCAACATCCTATAGCCTTCATGTCCCTGTGTCCTTATGCACTCTTTTGCTTGATCGGACTTCTGGACGATGGCCTCCGGGATGGAATAAGGGAGAGATATCCCTCGACTTATGAAGATAGAAGAACTGGGGGTGTAACGGGTTACACACTATCTTTCCTATTCTATGATAGTACAAGGATTATGATCTTCAAGCTGGAGCTTGTTTCCTACACTTATGGAATTAGCACGCAAGAATCATCTCAAGAACTTGAAATGGAATCTGGAATAGAATTAGGAAATCGAGCCCTGCTCTTTTATTGTAGGACCTAATTTACATACATAGCTAGCCTTTGGGACTCCCTCCAACTACGAGTACCCCTACTACTATCCCTCGAGAGTTTATATAGAGACTATCTTGGTTACATTGCATTGATGCTTCTCTTTTTCTATACATGGTTGTCGAACACTTGTCCGGTGGCGAGCGTTCTTCTTTTTGAAATCTTTTTCCAACATACATCTGTCTGGTGGAGGGTTCTTTGTTGTTCTTTGCTTCTTGCAAGTGTCTCCTTACGTCATTGATGATGTGTCTTCTTCTAGAATGCTTTTTATCAGCTTGTGCTGCCGTGGATGTCTCTTTCCATCTTATCTTGACATGCGGGACATATTTTTCCCTCATGCCTTCTGAGTTGGCAAAATATCTGCTGACATCTGTTGCTTGATTTAATTTGTCCAGTTTTTATTCTTCTTAGAAACCTTTCTAAATTAATTTTTGTAGAGGTATTAGTCCTTCTTGTATTGGATAGAATGATTGTGCTATCCGAAGCCTTATGAAGCCAACTTCGGTTTTCATTAATTAATTTTTCTAGTACTTGGCAAAAGATTTTTAATCCTAATGCCCTTCTTGTTTCAACAAATTCCTTATTGACCTTGTTCTTTTCAAATTCTTTTCTGTAATCTGCGTCAATCTCTTTGACATATTCTGAGGAGGATACTCCAATTTGAATGCAGTGTATTGGACTAAATTTCTTTAATTTTTCCCAGTCCTCTGATGCTGAGAAAATCTTGATATAAATGTCACTAGTAGGTTTTACTAGTGGACTATTATTTTTGAATTATCTGACTGATCTGGCAATATCTTGGGGCAGTCCTTATATTTCCCCAAGATCTTGGCTTAGATATATGAAATTCGCTGCTCCGATTCTGAAACAATCTCTGATGATTCTTGGATCAGCTCCTTTATCAAAGTTAATTCTGGGATATATCCCCGTATGATCTGGAACACACGTTTCTGTTGTTTTGAGATTGTAAACAATCTCTAATAAGGTTCTATATTCATTTTCATTGTTTGTTAAGAACTCTGCAAGGCTCAATTACAGGTCATATTCCTGCTCGTTCTGAGATACCTGAAATTTAAATATCCTTTCGGGCATCAATTTGATATTATCCGTTGTATTGTGGTGTTCTTTCTATGAAGAGATTGTATTTTCCGCAGTTAAGCGGGAGCTATTTTCTGAAGAAATAGCAGTTTGAAAACTGCTTCTTGCCGCTTGGATATTATCTTTCTCCGTGGAGATAGTATTTTCAGCTGTGAAGCTGGTCTTAGCAGTTTTAAAGTTGCTTTCTTTTGCCATCAGACTTGTATTTTCAGTGGTTTTTCCGACAGAATCAGAAATCTGGAGGGATATATCTATTGGCCTTTTACCTGTCATTTTATCCGTCCTTTCTAATCCTTTTTATTGGATCTCCCTTCTGAAGTGGTTTAAATCTGCAATTATTCCTGCAATGTCTTGTTTACTTTCCTCTATATTATCAATAATTTTATCTTGCTTCTGGATCATCTCTACGAATTCTACATAATTTTCTTGTAACAAATTACAATTTCTCTGCAGTCGAACTTCTAATTCTGCAAGTTTTTCTCAACCTGCTCCATTGTATTCTCTTGATAAAAAATCTGCAAGAATGTTAGTTTCTCCTTTAATAATTTCTTTATCAAAAATATATTCTGCAAAGAATGTTTGCCATCTACTTAGTCTTTTATATTCTGGTGTATATGGTAGATTATTTTTAATAAATGCTTTTACTTGGGTATTGTCTACTCGTACTAGGAATTTTTTGGGTAATAAAAAATAGGAAAATTTTTTAATTCCCTTTTTTAATGCTAATAATTCTTTTTTGTTTGAGTGATATCTTTTCTCTGTATCTGTAAATGTTCCGGACGTATATCTACATACTTTTTCCTTTTGTTCATCTTTCTTTTTTAAGACTGCTCCCCAAAATTCTTCTGAGGCATCAGTTTCTATTATTAAGTCATCATTTTCTAAGGGAAGATCTAATCTTGGCAAATTTTTGCATTTTTCTTTTATAAATCTAAAATGATTTATAAGTTCCTCCGTCATGAGAAAAGTAGCATTTTTCTTTAATAATTTTTGTAAGGGATTCCTCAATTTCAATAGGATTATATCTCATGGGTTTTACTCTGATTATTTTATTTTCATCAATTAGTTCGATTGTAGCCCATTCTTGACTGATATTCCAAAGGGCTAATGGATTATCACTATAGTTCTTTTCAAATAATGCCTAAATATCCTGTATGTTGAGTTGTGCAATGATTTTCCCTGTTATTGGTTGTTTTTTATTTGTAATATAATCACCACGTTTGCTGCGAAAATTAAATTTGTTTCTTTTATATGCTTTTTGTATTCTTTTTACTGTAATCCAATGGTCACAGGGTGTTAATAACTGAATATAATTTTGATGTTGTATATATAATTTAAATTTTTGTGTGAAGTTATTTCCTAATAATATATCTTGTTGTGCATATTCAGGGGTATAAAATGGTTGACATGTAATTATATAATTTTCTAAAATGATTTGAGGTTTTTTAACTCCATGAGTTAATTCATGTCTTTTTCCCATAAAATCTTTTCCATGTAACGTAGGTAGTGTTGTGATATATTTTTTAGGAAAACATTGTCTTCGCGCGATTCAAGTTCCTGCACCTGTGTCTATAAATGCATGAAAATATTTTGTTTTATATTCCTCATATATAATTCCTGCTACTATGTAGACACTATATATACTAGTCATTGTCTTTTTTCCAAAAATATTCTTGGTTATTATATGTAAAATATAGTCCTTCCCTTTGTAGTGAAAATGGTTCCATTTGTTGTAATGCACTCATTCCTAGTATAATTTCTATGTCGTCATTACGACTATCTGATTGTACATATAGCGTAATATCAATTTTTATATCTTGTATTTCAATTGGAACATTGGCCTGATGTGTGATTTCATATTCTTGTCCATCAAAATTCGTATATGCATAAGGTGATCCTATGAATATTTTTTCTAAGTAAGGTATCATTCCTTATTGAATAAATGAAGCTCCTGCCCTGAATCTATTAATATTGTAGTCATATTCCATTCTTGTCCATTGAAATATTTTCCATATAATTTATAATTTCTAGCATTTCTATTGTCTGCTAAAATTCTTAAACTTGTCGTTCTTGGCAAATTTCTTAATATTGGTCGTAATCTTCCGTTATATCTATATGTGCTTGCTCTAGCTTCTTCTATTCTATCTCCATTTGTTAATTGTAATTGATTTCCCTCATATCGTAATCTTCTTGGGATTTTATTATCTATTACTAGGGGTTTCTCTGAAACATCTATGTTTATGTTTTCTGGTGTATCTATTTCTGATATTATATCTGGCTTAGTAATTTTTCCTATGTCTTTAAATATATTAGGAAGCATTATAATATCTTTATCTTCAAATTTTTCAGAGTGATGTGTATTACTAAGAGCATAGCTTATTATATATGTTATCGAATAAGGAATGGATCCTTTTTTCATAAATTCTGTTCTTTGAAAATTCGGTATTAAACTTAAGGTTCTATTTATATTATTATCTCTAATATTTACACTTATCTTTGGATAAATATTAAAGATTAGTTTCTGATGACTAATATTTCCCTGTAATATTCCTAACGTAGCATCTCTTCTATCATTAATCCTATTATCCATTAATACAATATTTATAGGTGAATCTATTCCTTCTCTAAAAGTTGCTTTAATCATCATTTGAATGTCTCCTATGTGAATCCATCCTATTTTAGATCTATCTTTATTTTTTCCATTTTTCTCATTAAGTCCTCCTTTCGTAGTAAAGGTATATTTATTCTATTTCTAGTATATTCTATTTGCATATGCATTTCTCTATTAGTTATTCCATAATAAAAAATATGTTTTCTTTGGGTAATTTTCTCAAAAATTGATGTTTTAAATCCATCAGAATTTTCTAATCTTAATTCGGTGTTTCTTACCCTATTAAATAATTTTCTATCTATTAATACTTCTTGCAAGAAATTTCCTGCTTCCTCCTGATATTCTTCTATTATTTCTTCTTCAGTCTGATTCTGTGTCTGAGAAATAATAGATTGATCCATCGGATTGCTCATCATCAGTTGTTTGAACAAATTCTTGAATATTTTCGATCTCAAAAAGTTCTTCTTCTATAATTTCCTCGAATTGCTTTTCATTAATCTTCTTAGATCCTCTTTTTGGACATTCATTAGCATAATGTCCTATTTCTTGACATATAAAACATTTACATTCTTTTGGTTTCTTTTTACTATAATTTTTCTTTCTTCTGTAATATTTTTGTTTCGGTTTAGGTTTAAATCCAAACCTTTTTCTTTTCTTGAATTTATATTTGTTTCTTCTATTGTACCTCATTGGTTCACATCCTATGGTTATTGGATGAGTTAATTGGGAACAACAAAGTCCTTGTTTTACTACTTTATTTGTTTTTCTACTTAGTGTGGCTTATGCACACCATTCTTCTAATTTCATTCTTAAAAATTCTATTCGTCCTCCTAATATATCTGCTCTTTGTCCGATGTATTGGGGATCAAAAAGTTATGATATTGTAGTCATATTCCATTCTTGTCCATTGAAATATTTTCCATATAATTTATAATTTCTAGCATTTCTATTGTCTGCTAAAATTCTTAAACTTGTCGTTCTTGGCAAATTTCTTAATATTGGTCGTAATCTTCCGTTATATCTATCTGTGCTTGCTCTAGCTTCTTCTATTCTATCTCCATTTGTTAATTGTAATTGATTTCCCTCATATCGTAATCTTCTTGGGATTTTATTATTTGTTACTAGGGGTTTCTCTGAAACATCTATGTTTATGTTTTCTGGTATATCTATTTCTGATATTATATCTGGCTTAGTAATTTTTCCTATGTCTTTAAATATGTATAAAACATTTACATTCTTTTTGTTTCTTTTTATTATAATTTTTCTTTCTTGTGTAATATTTTTGTTTCGGTTTAGGTTTAAATCCAAACCTTTTCCTTTTCTTGAATTTATATTTGTTTCTTCTATTGTACCTCATTGGTTCACATCCTATGGTTATTGGATGAGTTAATTGGGAACAACAAAGTCCTTGTTTTACTACTTTATTTGTTTTTCTACTTAGTGTGGCTTCTGCACACCATTCTTCTAATTTTATTCTTAAAAATTCTATTCGTCCTCCTAATGTATCTGCTCTTTGTCCGATGTATTGGGGATATAATTGCATCGTTTTAAATCCCCATGGGTCGGGTACCTTGGTATAAAATAAATTTAATAAACTCTTGCTGGTAACATTTTCTTTATCCGTTCTGTCATATATTTTATAAAAATATTCCTGAAATTTACATATATATTCATCAATTCGGCACATATCACAGAGTTTTAAGTTATATAATAAAAAGATAAATCTCTGTTTTTCTTTTTCTTTTTCTGTGTCTTTATTTACATTCCACGTTTCTCCTAAAAATTCTCTTCTTAATTCGTTTTCATAGTTGTTTACTACTTGAGCTAATGTGGTTGTTGTTCCTTTTACTGCTTCTTTATCATTGTCAGTTAATCCTTTCCACCAATCTGCTACGATTCCTTGGAAGGTTAAATGACAAAATCTTGATGTTGTTTAAATATCATAACTTTGTGATGTAACTGATAAATATGTGGCTTTTTCCCATCTTGTTATGGCTTCATCTATATTTCTTACACAATTTAAATTTAAATAAATTCCGTTAGCACTAATATATTCTTGATTCATATAATCAACTCGGGTTTCTATAGAAATATTACTTGGTATTCTATCAGATGCCCAATTTATTCATTCGTATCTATTTGTATCAGTAGGTTTTCTTCTAAAGCTAGGATCTGACCAGTATCTCGCCCCTGGTTGTTCTGGTGTTTCATTTCTACTGCCTTGTCCGCTAGGGACAGTTGTAGGAATAGGCATGGTTACTTGACTTCCAGAACTTTCTCCCTGTAGTGGTTTCATGTTTACGGTTCTAACTTTTTCCGTTAATCTTACTATTTCTTGACGTAGACTGTCTAATTCTTCTGCTTCGACTTCTAAGTATCTATTTTCTAATTGTTCGATTTTAAAGTCGTCTGTTTCTTCTATCTGAAGAGGACATAAACTTATTTCATTTCCACTTGTTTGGAATAGGTTTATTTTTGATAAACATTCGTTATTTTGTTTTTCATACAAATATTCCATTGTTCTTTGTAATTCCACTATCATTTCTTGGATCTTCTGAAAGTTCTTTGAATGGTTTTCATGAACCTGTACTTCTAGCTTCTTATACATATTATTCAATATTAACTTCAAATTCCAGATCTAAAGCTTCGTATATGTTATTATCTTCTAAATCGTTAAATTCATTCTCCAAAATTTTATCTTTGAGTTTTGGATTGTTGCATGGCTCTGATACCACTTCGATGGTGCAGAAATTTTTGATTCTGTTATCATGCTTTGAAAACATACTCGAACTGCCCTTTTGGGTGTTGTATGCTTTCTCAGCTTTATCATTTTGTCTATAATTATTACATTTTATAGACCGGATTCTTAATATCTTCTTCTTTGTATTACGAGGTTTTCGCATAATTAAATTCATAGTGTAAGAAACTAGCATCCAGAAAGAAGACGATAACACTCTGAGTATCATAGATAGCAAGATAATCTGTATACCTGTGTTGCCCACCTCGCTTCCTCTTATCTTCAATCTCCAGCCGATCTTCACTTAACGATTTCTAAGAGAAGTACTCCTTAGACTTCGACGTTCCGGATCTCAGACTCCTCATCATCCTATAGCCTTCATGTCCCTGTGTCCTTATGCACTCTTTTGCTTGAACAGACTTCTGGACGATGGCCTCCGGGATGGAATAAGGGAGAGATATCCCTCGACTTATGAAGATAGAAGAACTGGGGGTGTAACGGGTTACACACTATCTTTCCTATTCTGTGATAGTACAAGGATTATGATCTTCAAGCTGGAGCTTGTTTCCTACACTTATGGAATTAGCACGCAAGAATCATCTCAAGAACTTGAAATGGAATCTGGAATAGATTTAGGAAATCGAGCCTCTGCTCTTTTATTGCAGGACCTAATTTACATACATAGCTACCCTTTGGGACTCCCTCCAACTACGACTGCCCCTACTACTATCCCTCGAGAGTTTATATAGAGAATCTCTTGGTTACATTGCATTGATGCTTCTCTTTTTCTTTACATGGTTGTCGAACACTTGTCTGGTGGCGAGCGTTCTTCTTTTTGAAATCTTTCTCCAACGTACATCTGTCCAGTGGAGGGTTTTTTGTCGTTCTTTGCTTCTTGCAAGTGTTTCCTTACGTCATTGATGATGTGTCTTCTTCTAGAATGCTTTTTATCAGCTTGTGTTGCTGTGGCTGTCTCTTTCCATCTTATCTTGACATGCGGGACATATTTTTCCCTCATGCCTTCTGAGTTGGCAAAATATCTGCTGACATCTGTTGCTTGATTTAATTTTTCCGGTTTCTATTCTTCTTAGAAACCTTTCTAAATTAATTTTTGTAGAGGTATTAGTCCTTCTTGTATTGGATAGAATGATTGTGCTATCCGAAGCCTTATGAAGCCAACTTCGGTTTTCATTAATTAATTTTTCTAGTACTTGGCAAAGGATTTTTAATCCTAATGCCCTTCTTGTTTCAACAAATTCCTTATTGACCTTGTTCTCTTCAAATTCTTTTCTGTAATCTGCGTCAATCTCTTTGACATATTCTGGGGAGGATACTCCAATTTGAATGCAGTGTATTGGACTAAATTTCTTTAATTCTTCCCAGTCCTCTGATGCTGAGAAAATCTTGATATAAATGTCACTAGTAGGTTTTACTAGTGGACTATTATTTTTGAATTCTCTGACTGATCTGGCAATATCTTGGGGCAGTCCTTGTATTTCCCCAAGATCTTGGCTTAGATATATTAAATTTGCTGCTCCGATTCTGAAACAATCTCTGATGATTCTTGGATCAGCTCCTTTGTCAAAGTTAATTCTGGGATATATCCCCGTATGATCTAGAACACACGTTTCTGTTGTTTTGAGATTGTAAACAATCTCTAATAAGGTTCTATATTCATTTTCATTTTTTGTTAAGAACTCTGCAAGGCTCAATTGCAGGTCATATTCCTGCTCGTTCTGAGATACCTGAAATTTAAATATCCTTTCGGGCATCAATTTGATAATATCCGCTGTATTGCAGTGTTTTTTCTCCGAAGAGATTGTATTTTCCGCGGTTAAGCGGGAGCTATTTTCTGAAGAAATAGCAGTTTGAAAACTGCTTCTTGCCACTTGGCTATTATCTTTCTCCGTGGAGATAGTATTTTCAGCTGTGAAGCTGGTCTTAGCAGTTTTAAAGCTACTTTCTTTTGCCATCAGGCTTGTATTTTCAGTGGTTTTTCCGACAGAATCAGAAATCTGGAGGGATATATCTATTGGCCTTTTACCTGTCATTTTATCCGTCCTTTCTAATCCTTTTTGTTGGATCTCCCTTCTGAAGTGCTTTAAATCTGCAATTATTCCTGCAATGTCTTGTTTACTTTCCTCTATATTATCAATAATTTTATCTTGCTTCTGGATCATCTCTACTAATTCTACATAATTTTCTTGTAACAAATTACAATTTCTCTGCAGTCGAGCTTCTAATTCTGCAAGTTTTTTGTCAACCTGCTCCATTGTATTCTCTTGATAAGAAATCTGCAAGAACATTAGTTTCTCCTTTAATAATTTCTATATCAAAAATATATTCTGCAAAGAATGTTTGCCATCTACTTAGTCTTTTATATTCTGGTGTAAATGGTAGATTATTTTTAATAAATGCTTTTACTTGGGTATTGTCTACTCGTACTAGGAATTTTTTGGGTATTAAAAATAGGAAAATTTTTTAATTCCCTTTTTTAATGCTAATAATTCTTTTTCGTTTGAGTGATATCTTTTCTCTGTATCTGTAAATGTTCCGGACGTATATCTACATACTTTTTCCTTTTGTTCATCTTTCTTTTTTAAGACTGCTCCCCAAAATTCTTCTGAGGCGTCAGTTTCTATTATTAAGTCGTCATTTTCTAAGGGAAGATCTAATCTTGGCAAATTTTTGCATTTTTCTTTTATAAATCTAACATGATTTATAAGTCCTCCGTCATGAGAAAAATAGCATTTTTCTTGAATAATTTTTGTAAGGGATTCCTCAATTTTGCCAAGTTTTCTATGAATTGTTCAGCTTAATTCAAACATCCCAAAAATCTTTGTAACTGTTTTTTGTCTCCTTTTTAATCTGGAAACTTAATAATTTTTTCTACAATATGTTCCTGTAATTCTATTCCACTTGAGTCTAATTTTAGTCCTAAGAATTCTATTTTAGATTTACAAATTTCTGTTTTCTTCTTAGATAATACTATTCCTGCCTTTTGACAAAGAAGAGAAAATATTTGTAAATGTTTATAATGTTCTTCCTCATTTTTACTGGCTATTAAAATGTCATCAACATATACTAGACAAAAAGAGTTATATGGTTCAAATACCTTATCCATTCTTCTTTGATATATCTGTGGAGCATTTTTTAATCCAAAGGGCATTACCGTCCATTCATAATGTCCTTGTGGAGTGCTAAATGTCGTTAATGGTATACTTTTTTCATCTAATCATATTTGGTAAAATCCTGATTTACAGTCAAATTTTGAATAAATATTTTTTCCTTTTGTCATATTTATTAAGGTTTCTTTATGTGGAAGAAAATATCCATCAAACTTGGTGTATATATATATATATATATATATATGGGTATATCTTCGCTACCCGTGCGGGTAACTAGAATTCGCTACCCGTGCATCAATTTTGTAATGAGATGACACATATATGTAATGAGACAACCAAATTTGTAATGAGACAACCGAAACTATAATACAAAAACTCATTTTGTATTACAGCGCTGTTACAGTAATAAATATATATTTATTACTGTAACAACGTTGTAATACAAAACGGGTATTCGTATTACAATTTCGGTCGTCTCATTACAAATTTGGACTGTCTCATTACAAATGCATACCTTCCCATTACAAAATTGATGCACGGGTAGCGAATCTTAGTTACCCGCATGGGTAGCAAAGATATACCCTATATATATATACACACACACACATATATATATATATGTATATATACACACACACACACACATATATATATATATACATATACATATACATATATTTATATATATGTATATATATACATATATGTATATATATATATATATATATATATATATATATATATACGTGTATATATATATATATATACGTATATATATATATATATATATATATATATGTATATATACATCTATATATATATATATATATATATATATATATATATATATATATATATATATATATATATATATATATATACGTATATATATACATACATATATGTATATATACATCTATATATATATATATATGTATATATATACATACATATATGTATATATACATCTATATATATATACATATATATATATATATATATATATATATATATATATATATATATATATATATATATATATTTGCATTTTCATACTTGATATGTCACATAAGAAACTAGCCTTTAGCAATTAGATAGTAATCCACTGGGTACTATAGAGAGAAAAATGAAGTCTGTATACCTGTGTTGCCCACCTTGCTTTTGTTGTTCTTCAGTGCCAGTCGATCTTCTCTTAATGATTTCTAAGAGAATAAATCTTTAGGCATAGACATTCTAGATCTCAAGCTCCTCAACATTATCCTATAGCATGGATGTCCCAACATCCTTGCTCCTTCATTTATTCGGACTTTTCTGGACAATGGCCTCCAGGATAGTGTGAGGGAGAGATAACTCTCGATAGGTGAAGATAGATTGGAATGGGAGTGTAACAGGTTACACACTAGATTTCCTCTTCTATGGTAGTACAAGGACTAATCTCTCAATTGCTAGGGCTGATTTCTTACACAAAGAGAATTAGTATACAAGACACATATTCATGAAATGGGATCAAAATAGAACTAATGTTCTCTCTTTTATTGAAATGGAACATTCATGCACACTCAAGCACTCATGGCTCTCTTCCTCTAGTATCGATGCCCTTTACAAGCATATTGAGGGTTTATATAGACACCTTGGACTACATCTTCGACGTTTGAAAGATGCCTACATTATTATTGTTACTATTTTTCTTTACATTACAGTCAAACACTTGTCTGGTTGAGGATGTTTTACTTTATTGATGCTTTCTATCGTCGAACACTTATCTAGTTGAGGATGCTTTACTTTGTCGATGCTTTCTATTATCATGGATGACATTTTTAGTGCATAATTGCTCTTGATCGTCATTGTTGACGTCTTGGAGTCTTCTGGTAATCGTCTTTCTTTAGCAACTACTGCTACTATTGTTGTCTTTATCTATTTTATCTTGGCACACTGGGCATATTTTTCCTTCGTGCTTTCTAAGATGGAAAAAGTCTTTCGGGCATCTGCAATTTGATCTTATTTGTCCAGTTTCTATTTTCTTTAGGAATCTTTCTAGATTTATTTTTGTTGATATGTTAGATCTCCTTGTAGTGGAATGAATGATAATATTATCTGAAACTTTATGTAACCAACTTTGATTGTCGTTAATTAATTTATCCATTACTTGAAAGAGAACTTTTAGCCCTAGGGCTCTTCAATTTCAACAAATTCATTGTCAATTTTTCTCCTTCAAATTCTTTACGGAGACTGACTTCAATCTCTGACATAGTCAAGAGATGATACTCCAATTTGAATATAATGGACTGAATTGAACATTTTTAATTTCTCCCAATCTTCAGATGCTGAGAAGATTTTAATGTAAATCCTACTAGTGGGTTTCACCAGTGAGCTATTATTTTTGAATACTTGGATTTCTTTAATAATTTCTTGGGGAAGTCCTTGAATTTCTCTAAGATCGGGACTTAGGTATATCAAATTTGCAGCTCCAATTCTAAAGTAATCTTTTATAATTCTAGGATGTGCTCCTTTATCGAAGTTAATTGTGGGATAAATTCCCATATGATCTAGAATACATGTCTCTGTTGTTTTGAGATTATAAACAATCTCAAAAAAGATTTGTATTCTGATTCACATTTTGCTGAGAATTCTGTAAGACTCAATTGTAGGTCATGTTCCTACTCAATCTGAAATACCATGAATTTAAAAATCTTTTCGGGCATCAATTTAATATTACCCCATGTATAGAGGGAATCTTTCTCCGAAGAGATAGTATTTTCCATTGTAAGGTGGAAACTGTTCTCAAAAGAGATAATATCATCAGTAATTAGACTAGTTCTTGTAGTTTGAAAGTTGCTTCTGGCTGTTAGGCTATAATTTTTCTCCAAAGAGATAGTATTTTCAGTTGTGAGGTTTGTCTTCACAGTTTTAAAACTACTTTCTCTTGTCTTTAGACTAGTATTATCAGTAGTGCTTTTAGTATTGATTGAATCAGATATGTGGAGAGATATGTCGATTGGGCGTTTACCTGCCACTTTATCCATTCTTACTGATTCTGATCCCTTCTGTTATATTTCTCTTCTAAATCAATTTAGATTTGTGATGATCCCTGCAATATCTTGCTTATTTTCTTCAACATTGTCAATAATTTTATCTTGTTTTTGAATTATTTCAATCAATTCTACGTAATTGTCTTGCAGTAGATTTCAACAATGTTGTAACCGAGCTTCAAGTTCTGCAATTTCTTTTCAACTTCCTCCATTATATTCTCTTGATAGGAAATCTACAAGAGAGTTAGTCTAACCTTTAATAACTTCTATATCAAAAATATTTTCTGTGAAAAATGGTTGCCATCTACTTAACCTCTTATATTCTGGAGTAGATGGTAAGTTGTTTTTAACAAAGGCTTTGACTTGAGTATTATCTACTCGTGCTAGAAATTTCTTAGGTAGTAAAAAATAGGAGAATTTTTTAATTCCTTTTTTAAGTGCTAACAATTCCTTTTCATTTGAGTGGTATCTTTTTTCTATTTCTGTGAAGGTTCCAGAATATATCTACATATTTTTTCTTTTCGCTCGTCCTTTTTCTTTAGTACTACCCCCCAGAATTCTTCAGAGGCATCTGTTTCTATTATTAAATCATCTCCTTCTAGAGGGAGATATAGTCTTGGTAGATTTTTATATTTTTCTTTTATAAATCTGACATGATTTATAAGCTCTTCTTTCATAAAGAAGATTGCGTTTTTCTTTAATAATTTTTGTAGAGGATTTCTTAGTTTTAATAAGTTTTCTATAAATTGTTCTACATAATTTAGACAACCTAAAAGTCTTTGAAGTTGTTTTTTATCTTCTAGTTTATCTGGGAACTTAACAATTTTTTTCTATGATATGTTCTTACAATTCTATTCCACTCGAGTATAATATTAATCCTATAAATTCTATTTTAGGTTTACAAATTTCTGTTTTCTTTTTGGAAAGTACTATTCCTACCTTTTGACAGAGAAGAAAAAACATTTGTAAGTGTTTATAATTTTCTTTATCATTTTTTCTGGCTATTAGAATATCGTCAAAATATATTAGACAAAAAGAATTTTAAGGTTCAAATACCTTATCCATTCTTCTTTGGTATATTTTTGGGGCATTTTTCAATCCAAAAAGAATGACTTTCCATTCGTAGTGTCCTTGTGGGGTACTGAATGTCGTTAGTGGTATACTTTTTTCGTTTAGTCTTATTTGAAAAAATCCCGACTTACAGTCAAACTTTGAGTAAATATTTTTCCCTCTTCTCGTATTTATTAATGTTTCTTTGTGAGGAAGAAAGTATCCATCAAATTTAGTGTATTGGTTTAGTTGTTTGTAATTAACTATCATTCTTACTTTTCCTCTTTTAATTTTGGCATGATTTTTTACAATAAATGTTGGACTAGAATGAGGGCTTTTTATTTTTTATTAATTGTGATATTGTAATTCCTGTAATTGAACTCTAAATTCTTCTATATCAACGAGATTGTACATCATAGGTTTAACCCTAATTATTTTGGTATTGTCTACTAATTCTATTGTAGCCCATTCTTGGCCAATATTCGAGAGAGCTAATGGATTTTCACTATAATTCTTTTCAAATATTGTTTCAATAGTTTGAAGATTTAATTGTGCAATTATTTTTCCTGACGGCTACTGCTCTTTTTCTTTATTATAATCACCACATTTGTTGCAAAAAAAAATATCCCTTTTATATGCTGTTTGAACTCGTTTGATCATAATCCAATGGTTACATGGTGTTAAGAATTTTATATATAATTTATGTTGTACATATAGTTCAAATTTGTCTGTAACATTATTTCCTAATAAAATATCTTGTTGTGCAAAATCAGGTGTGTATAATGGAGGGCAAGTAATAATATAGTTTCCTATTATTATTTTAGGTTTTTTCATGCCTTGTGTTAGGGCATGTCTTTTTCCGTAAAGTCTATTCCTTATATTACCGGTAATGTTATAATATAGTGTTCAGGAAAATATTGTCTCATGGCTATACAAGTTCTTGCTCCACTATCTACGAATGCATGAAAATATTATGTTTTATATTCATCATAGATTATTCCCGCAGTTATATATATACTGAACTTGCTTGTCATTAGGTTCCTTTTTCCATAAATATTCATTATTATTATAAGAAAAATATAATCCATCTCTTTGTAAAGAGAAAGGTGGTTGGCAGATGAGGGAGGGGCGGCAGGTGAAAATATACAGCTGGTGCTGATGCGGGGAGGGAGAATGAGTCTGAGTCAGCTATGACTCCTCTGTCAGGCTCAAGTGAGGCCAACAGAACGAAATCATCTACCCCAACCCTAAATCGCAAGGCTCGAAGGGCTCAGACGCCTTCGTCAACTACCACCCAAGGTCCTTCCTCCTCCTCAACACCTCCTCCAGAGGAAAGGGATGCATCCCAGCCACTTTCCCTGGATCTCAATTGGTTTCAAACTAGTCGACTAGGAAGAGTGTGCAAGGATCCCCCTATCATCAAGTATGTGGAGCCTACCGTGAAGAACGGACAGAAGGTCTTCTCGTTCTTGAGCAAAAGTGAAGTTGCACCTACCTAGAGGAAATACATCTCACTTCGATTCACTGGGAGAAAGCCGTTCAAGGGCCAGTTCCAAGGGTGGATCAAGAGGAGATTGAGGCCCAATGGCGAGTTTCAGATAGTGACGGAAGAAACAGAGGGGTTTGTTATCCAACTCCCCACCGAAACTGAAAGGGACCGAGTCTTGGAGGAAGCTCCGTGGATGCTGGACGACGCCCTTATCATCTCGCATGTGTGGGATCCAGGTGAGCTGCTCCAACCCCTTTCCTTCAAGAAACTCCCTGTTTGGATGAAAGTCAAGAATCTGGGGACCCCCTGGAAGATGGATTGGCTTTCCGGTACAACTAGTCTTCTCGGTTGCCCTGTTGATTTTGATGAAGCAAATCTAATAGCAAATTTCCTCAAGGAAGCACTTGTATGCATGGAGCTTGATTCTAGTGCGGGTTTCCCTTCTGGGGTCTTAATCAAAATGGACAAGATCTAGAGGAAACTCCATGTTGAATACATCTCCAAGCCCACCATTTGTTCCAAATGCAAGAGATTCAGGCACCGATTCAGTTCATTCCCCTTGGAAACTAGAGGCAAGCCTCTTGATAGTGATCTGCAGATACGGTCAGGGAGATCTGAATGCAACCCAGACGCTCGAGGAAATGCCAGCAAGGCCAGAAATCCAACCAGAGCCCTTTCTGAGTGAAAGAGGACAGATACGGGTGAGCCCAAGGAGAAAAATTGAGAGCCTGATATGTATTTTGAACCCTTCTGCTTGACAATAGAAGGTCTTGACCTAGTTTGGGAGCTTTCGGTTTCCAACCTCAAGATCACATCGTAGTGCAACTGCATTCTGCAGTCCTCTGGCTTCTGGTTGGAATTCAAAAGAGGTGGTGAACCATCCTCTGAAGAAGAGTCCATCTGCTCTTGCGATCTAGAACATGATATGTAACTCAAATCTAAACTCAGTGAAAGTCCTAAGCTAAGGAAAAATAAGAAGAAGACACGAAGTATCAGAGTAGATGAGATCCCCTGGATTGATGACTCCATATGACCCAGGCACCTCTTCCTCTTACTACTTAGGTGGCCTTTGTTTACAATTAGTGCCTTGAAGGTAATATGATGAAGATCCTCTGAAGACAGATAGCTCAGACCTTCCTAGAAGTGTTATATGGTTCCTTCTTCCCATCTATCACACTTTCTATAGTGAGGTTATTGCTAGTTGATTACTTGGGTTGAGGTAGTTGTTTATACCCAAAGGAGGGAATGATCGACCACATTATCTTGGTTTTTCAGCACATATTATCTTTGTAGGCAATGTGAATTTTCCTAGATAGGTTGTTTTCTTCTTGATGGTGAATATAACCTATGGTTGAGTGGCTATTTAGTTCCGATCAGTGGAGATTGAAGGTCGAGCATTGTCCTAATAGTACAAAACCGCTATATGATGTTGAGAAGATCTTTGGCTCCCATCCAAGGATGCATACATCCAGAGTTGTTTTCCATTCCCTATTGCTTCCTAGCTGGTGTAGTCCAAATTTTGTATTAATTTCATAGAGTACTTGTATTTGTTTAGTAGGTGTTAGTCTGGAAAATTTCCCTATTCCTAGTGTTAGAAGTAATGGAGCTACATTGTGTTTCTCATTACTAGTATTTCTTGTTTCTTTTAGGGGTCTATGTCTCTATACATGTACCCAAAGTTTTTTGGTATTAAGTAACACAAATTTTTGACCGACCAAAAAAAAAAGCGAAAGGTTCTATTTTTTCTAGTGTACTCATTCCTAGAATAATTTCTATGTCATCATTATGATTGTCCGACTGTATGAAGAGTGTTACATCTATTTTAATATTTTGTATTTCAATTTGAACAATTGCTTGGTGTGTTACTACATGTTCTTTTACATCAAAATTTGTATTTGCTAATGGGGATCCTATAGGTACTTTTTCTATGTAAGGTATCATTCCTTCTTGTATAAAGGAAGCTCCTCTCCTGAATCTATCAATATAGTAGTCATGCTTCAATCTCTTCCATTGAAATATTTTTCATGTAACTTGTAATTTCTAGCATTTTGATTATCTGCTAGAATTCTCATGCTTGATGTTCTATTTAAATTTCTTAATTTTGGTCTTAATTTCCCATTGTATCTATCCGTGATTTCTCTTACTTCTTCTATCCTATCTCCATTTGTTATTTGTAATTGGTTTCCTTCATAACCAATTCTTCTTGGGATTCTATTTTCTATTACTAAAGGTTTTTCGAAGACATCTATATTCATATTTTCTGGTATTTCTATTTCTAAGATTATCTCTGGTCTCGTAATCTTTCCTACTTCTCTAAATAACTTAGGGAGTACGCTCCTATATGTATCCATCCTATTTTGGATTTATCTTTTATTTTTTCCATTATTCTCATTAAGTCTTCTTTTTGAAGTAATGGTATATTTATTCTATTTTTAGCGTATTCAATTTGCATAGGCATTTCTCTATTAGTAATTCCATAATATAGGATATGTTTTCTTTGAGTTATCTTATCAAAGAATGATGCTTTAAACCCAATTGAATTTTCTAGTTTTAGCTCAGTACTTCTTATTTTATTGAATAATCTTCTATCTATAAGTACCTCTGGCAAGAAGTTTCTTGCTTCTTTTTGGTATTCTTCTATTATTTCTTGTTCAGTCTGATTCAATATCTGAGAAATAATAGATTGATCCATCTGATTGCTCATCATTAGTTTCTTGAATAAATTCAAGAATGTTTTAATAGTGTCAGGTTGGTGGCAAGGATTAACAGAAAATGATAAAGAAGTTATTAAAGGAACCGCAACAACTTTAGCACAAGTAGTAAATAATTATGAAAATTTACGAAGAGAAACATGGAACACAAATAAAGATGTAGAAAAAGAAAAAGAAAAACAAAGATTTACTTTTCTTTTATACAACCTGAAGTTATGTGATATGTGTAGAATAGATGACTATATATGCAAATTTCAAGAATATTTTTATAAAACAATCGATAGAATAGATAGAGAAAATATGACAAATAAAAGTTTGTTAAACCTATTTTATGCAAAAATCCCATACCCCTTGGGATTCAAAGAAATGCAATTATTTCCTCAATATGTAGGATAGAGAGCATATACTCTAGGAGGACGTATAGAATTCTTAAGAATAAAATTATAAGAATGGTGTGCAGAAGCCACACTAAATAGATAAACAATTACAGTAGTAAAGCAGGTCTTATGTTGTTCAGCGTTAACTCACCTTGTTTCAATAGGATTTGAATATAGAAGATATAATAAATCACATAAATACATATTTAAAAATAAGAAAAGATTTGGTTTTAAACCAAAACCTAAAAAGAAATATTATAGAAGACAAATTCTTAATAAAAACATAAACCCAAAAGAATGCACATGTTTAATATGCAAAGAAAAAGGGCATTATGCAAACAAATGTCCAAATAAAGGATCTAAGAAAATGAATCAAAAACAATCTATACAAAATAATTGAAGAAGAATTTTCAGAAATAGGAAAAAAAATATTGAATTTGTTCAAGCAACTTATGTTGAGCAATCAGATGGATCAATCTATTATTTCTCAGATACCAAATTAGACTAAACAAGAAGTAATAGAAGAATACCAAGAAGAAGAAGGAAACTTCTTACAAGAGGAACTTATAGATAGAATATTATTCAATAAAATAAGAAGTGCTAAGTTAAAACTAGAAAATTCAGATGAGTTTAAAACATCATTCTTTGATAAGATAACTCAAAGAAAACATATCCTATATTATGGAATTACTAATAGAGAAATGCCTATGCAAATTGAATACAATAAAAATAGAATAAATATACCATTTCTTCGAAAAGAAGACTTAATGAAAATAATGGAAAAAATAAAAGATAAATCCAAAATAGGATGGATACATATAGGAGAAATACAAATGATGATTAAAGAAACCTTTAGAGAAGGAATAGACTCTCCAATTAACATTGTACTAATGGATAATAGAATAAATGATAGAAAAGATCTGACACTAGGAATATTACAAGGAAATCTCGATCATCAAAAATTAATCTTTAATATATACCCAAAGATAAGTGTAAATATTAAAGATAATAATATCAATAGAACTTTGGGCCTAATATAGGATTTTTCAAGAGAAGAATTTATAAAAAAAAGGATCTATCCCATACACTATAACCTATATAATTAGCTATTCTTTAAGCAATACACATCATTCTAGAAAATTTCAAGATAAAGATATAATGGTACTCCCTAATTTATTTAGAGAAGTAGGAAAGATTACGAGACCAGAGATAATCTCAAAAATAGAAATACCAAAAAATAGGAATATAGATGTTTCTGAAAAGCCTTTACTAACAGAAAATATAATCCCAAGAAGAATTGGTTATGAAGGAAACCAATTACAAATAACAAATGGAGAAAGGATAGAAGACATAAGAGCAAGCACGAATGGATACAATGGGAGATTAAGACCAATATTAAGAAATTTAAATAGAACATCAAGCTTGAGAATTCTAGTAGATAATAGAAATTCTAGAAATTACTAGTTAAATGGAAAATATTTAAATGGAAGAGATCGGAGCATGACTACTATATTGATAGATTCAGGAGTAGGAGCTTCCTTTATACAAGAAGGAATGATACCTTACATAGAAAAAATACCTATAGGATCCCCATACACATATACAAATTTTGATGGACAAGAATATGCAGTAACACATCAAGCAATTATTCCAATTGAAATATAAAATATTAAAATAGATGTAACACTCTTCATACAGTCGGACAGTCGTAATGACGACATAGAAATTATTGTAGGATTGAGTACACTAGAACAAATAGAACCTTTCTCTTTACAAAGAGAGGGATTATATTTTACTTATAATAATAATGAATATTTCTGGAAAAAGGAACCTAATGACTACCAAGCACAATATATATATATATATATAATTGTTGGAATAATCTATGACGAATATAAAACAGAATATTTTCATGCATTCGTAGATAGTGGAGCAGGAACTTGTATATCCAGGAGACAATATTTTCATGAACACTATATTATAACATTACCAGTAATATATGGAATATACTTTACTGGAAAAAGACATTCCCTAACACAAGTCGTGAAAAAACCTAAAATAATAATAGGAAACTATATTATTACTTGCCCTCCATTCTACACACCTAATTTTGCACAATAAGATATTTTAGTACGAAATAATTTTATAGACAAATTTGAACTATATGTACAACATAAATTATATATAAAATTATTAACACCATGTAACCATTGGATTATGATCAAACGAGTTCAAACATCATATAAAAGGGATAAAATTATTTTTCAAAGCAAATGTGGGGAATATAATAAAGAAAAAGAGCAACAACCATCAGGAAAAATAATTGCACAATTAAATCTTCAAACTATTGAAACATTATTTTAAAAGAATTACAGTAAAAATCCATTAGCTCCCTGGAATATTAGCCAAGAATGGGCTACAATAGAATTAGTAGACAGTACCAAAATAATTAGGGTTAAACCTATGAGGTACAATCTCGTTGATATAGAAGAATTTAGAGTTCAATTACAAGAATTAGAAAAATCACAATTAATACAAAAATAAAAATGCCCTAATTCTAGTGCAACATTTATTGTCAGAAATCATGCAGAAATTAAAAGAGAAAAAGAAAGAATGGTAGTTAATTACAAACAACTAAACCAATACACAAAATTTGATGCATACTTTCTTCCTAACAAAGAAACATGAATAAATATGAGAAGAGGGAAAAATATTTACTCAAAGTTCGACGGTAAGTCGGGATTTTATTAAATAAGACAAGACAAAAAGGTACCACTAATGACAATCAGTACCCCATAAGGACATTACGAATGGAAAGTCATGTCTTTTAGATTGAAAAATGCCCCACAAATATACCAAATAAGAATGGATAAGGTATTTGAACCTTATAATTCTTTTTGTCTAGTATATGTAGACGATATTCGAATAGGCAACAAAAATGAAGAAGAACATTATAAACACGTAGAAACATTTTCTCTTCTCTATCAAAAGGTAGGAATAGTACTTTCCAAAAAGAAAATAGAAATTTGTAAACCTAAAATAGAATTTCTAAGATTAATATTAGACTCGAGTGGAATAGAATTGCAAGAACATATTGTAGAAAAAAATTGTTAAGTTCCCAGATAAACTAGAAGATAAAAAACAACTTCAAACATTATTAGGTTGTCTAAATTATGCAAAACAATTTATAGAAAACTTAGCAAAACTAAGAAATCCTCTATAAAAAATATTAAAGAAAAATACAGTCTTCTTTATGATAGAAGAGCTTATAAATTATGTTAGATTTATAAAAGAAAAATGAAAAATCTACCAAGACTAGATCTCCCTTTAGAAGGAAATGATTTAATAATAGAAATAGAGACCTATGAAGAATTTTGGAGGGCAGTCCTAAAGAAAAAGGACGAGTAAAAAGAAAAAAAATGTAGATATAGTTTTGGAACCTTCATAAAAAATAGAAAAAAATACCACTCAAATGAAAAGGAATTGTTAGCACTTAAAAAAGGAATTAAAAATTCTCCTATTTTTTACTACCTAACAAATTTCTAGCACGAGTAGATAATGCTCAAGTCAAATCCTTTGTTAAAAGCAACTTACCATCTACTCGAGAATATAAGAGGTTAAGTAGATGGCAGACATTTTTTGCAGAATATGTTTTTGATATAGAAGTTATTAAAGGAGAGACTAACTCTCTTGCAGATTTTCTATGAAGAGAATATAATAGAGCAAGTTGAAAAGAAACTTGCAGAATTTGAAGATCAGTTACAACATAGTTCAAATCTACTACAAGACAATTACGTATAATTGATTGAAATAATTCCAAAACAAGATAAAATTATTGACAATGTTGAAGAAAATAAGCAAGATATTGTAGGGATCATCACAGATCTAAATTGCTTCAGAAGAGAAATATAACAGAAGGGATCAGAATCAGTAAAAATGGATAAAGTGGCAGGTAAACGCCCAATCGACATATCTCTCTACGTATCTGATTCAATCAGTACTCAAAAACAACTGATAATACTAGTCTAAAGTCAAGAGAAAGTAGTTTTAAAACTATGAAGACCAACCTCACGTCTAAAAATACTATCTCTTTGGAGAAAAATGATAGCCTAACGGCCAAAAATAGCTTTCAAACTACAAGAACTAGTCTAATTACTAATGATATTATCTCTTTTAAGAACAGTTCCCACCTTACAACGGAAAATACTATCTCTTCGGAGAAAGATTCCCTCTATACATCAGGTAATATTAAATTGATGCCCGAAAAGATTTTTAAATTCATGGTATTTCAGATTGAGTAGGAACATGACCTACAATTGAGTCTTACAGAATTCTCAGCAAAATGTGAATCAGAATACAGATCTTTTTTGAGATTGTTTATAATCTCAAAACAATAGAGATGTGTGTTCCAGATCATACGAGAATTTATCCTAGAATTAACTTCGATAAAGGAGAAAATCCCAAAATTATAAAAGATTGATTTAGAATTGGAGCCACAAGTTTGATATCCCTAAGTCCTGATCTTGGAGAAATTCAAGGACTTCCCCAAAATTATTAAAGCAATCAAAGAATTCAAAAATAATAGCCCACTGATGAAACCCACTAGTGAGATCTACATTAAAATCTTCTTAGCATCTGAAGCTGGGTGAAATTAAAAAAGTTCAATTCAGTCCATTGTATTCAAATTGGAGTATCATCTCCAGACTATGTCAAAGAGATTGAAGGAAGTCTCTAGAAAGAATTTGAAGGAGAAAAAATTGACAAAGAATTTGTTGAAGTCAGAAGAGCCCTAGGGCTAAAAGTTCTCTGCCAAGTAATGAAGAAATTTATTAATGACAATCGAAGTTGGTTACATAAAGCTTTGGATAATATTATCATTCTTTCCACTACAAGGATATCTAACATATATACAAAAATTAATCTAGAAAGATTCCTAAAGAAAATAGAAGCTAAACAAATAAGATCAAGTTGCAGATGCTAGAATGAATTCTACCAGCTTAGAAAGCATGAAAGAAAAATATGTCTGGCGTGCCAAGACAAAATGGATAAAGACAAAAATAGTAGTTTGTAGTCACTAAAGAAAGACGGTTGCCAGAACACTGCAAGATGTCATCAATGACGATTAAGAGCAATTATGCACCAAAAACGTCATCCATGACGATAGAAAGCATCAACAAAGCAAAGCATCCTCAACCAGACAACTGTTCGACGACAGAAAGCATCAATAAAGAAAAGCATCCTCAACTGGACAAGTGTTTGATTGTAATGTAGGTGTCTTTCAAATGCCGAAGATGTAGTCGAGGGTGTCTATAAATACCCTCAAGAAAGGGCATCGATCCTAGCAAAAGAGAGCCATGAGTGCCTGAGTGTGTATGAGTGTTCCATTTCAATAAAACAGAGAGCATTAGTTCTATTTCAATCCCATTTCAAGAATATGTGTCTTGTATACTAATTCTCTTCATGTAAGAAACCAACCCTAGAAATAGAGTGAGTAGTCCTTGTACTACTATAGAAGAGGAAATCTAGTGTGTAACCTATTACACTCCTATTTCAATCTATGTTCACCTATTAAGAATTATCTCTCCCTCACACTATCCTAGAGGCCATTGTCTAGAAAAGTCTGAATAAGCAATGAAGGTGCAAGGACGTTGGGACATCCAGGCTATAGGATAATGTTAAGGAGCTCAAAATCTGGAACGTCTATGCCTAAAGATGGCTTCTCTTAGAAATCGTTAATAGAAGAGCGAGTGGCACTGAAGAAGAATGGAAGCAAGGTGGCAACATAGGTATATATACTTCATTTTGCTCTCTATAGTACCCATAGGATTACTATCTAATTGCTAAAGGATAGTTTCTTATGCGACATATCAAGTATGAAAATGCAAAAAATTCTTGATAAAATAAGTAATATACATAGACAAAATGATACAGTAGAGAAAGCATACAACACCCATAAGGGAAATTCAAGTATGTTTTCAAAGCAAAAAACATCAATATTTATATATATATATATGTATATATATGTGTGTGTGTGTATGTATATGTATATGTATATGTATATGTATATGTATATGTATATGTATATGTATATGTATATGTATATGTATATGTATATGTATATGTATATGTATATGTATATGTATATCTATATGTATATATGTATATGTATATGTATATGTATATGTATATGTATATGTATATGTATATGTATATGTATATGTATATGTATATGTATATGTATATGTATATGTATATATATGTGTGTGATGACCCAAAATTTAGGATTCTAATACTCAATACAATATTTGAAATCATGTTGGGGTAAAATATTTTAATGATGTACCTAGAGGTGTAATGTGGTCATATAATGAAAGTTGCACTTTTTGATCAAGAGTTGATGATGAATCAGTTTGTATTTAAGGTTAATACACTTATTTATGAGTTTAATTAAAAAAATTATTGGTATCGATAAATAATAGTCTTTGAGTCTCAAACTTCAATAGAAGATAGATTAGGATTTTGTGAGCCTATGTCTAAAATTTCAGAATTTTTGGAGATTGCTACAAAGAGATAGAATTATTTGAAATTGGGGACATTGATGATATTTTTCTTTATCAAACTTTGGTCTTTAGATATGTGACATATTAATGTCATGCTTCCTTTTTACAGCGAGGCACTAAGGGAACCAGTCATCCCTAACCTCCGTAAAGAGAGGAACAGAACGATTGAGGTGCCCATGTGATCTGATGAAGGTGGGGGTAGGTTGAGGAAATCTTGTTAGTAAACCCATGACCTACACAACACTCGAATGGGTGGACCCATCACTTTGACGTCGGGGACCCATAGTACAGGGAGACCAATCTTCATCTCCTTCTTCCTCCATTGTGGCTAGTAGCAACCAGCCGTAGAGACAAGGGGACGGATCAGCCCTGCCTCCATGAGCCCAACCTCAGTCAAGAGGAAAGCAAACGTCTCATCCATAGCTGCCCTCACCCACTGAAGCAACCTGGAGGATGCTGCCTTCTTTGCTGGAGGTGGTCCTTTGTTCTCCTACAGTCTAGGAGCCTCGGTGGCACTAGGGCTCGGACCGCCCAGCTAGCAGCTTGCCTCCTCCCGACAAGGGAGGGCCACCATGGCCTCCATCGGGATCCAAGGGATCTTCCTCTCCCTTGCCCTATCCTTAGACGCAGCTGACGCCGTCGGGAGATCGTCGGGATGCTCTCTATTCGCCCCCCTATTTTGGGCGCTGAAATAGGGGAATCCCATAAGGGAGGTCGGCGGGCAGTGGGGAACAGTGCTTCACCAGACGCTCACAGTTGGAGGAGGGTACTGGCGACCTAGACTCACGTGCGACCATGTTTGAAGACCCAACCAGTGATCAATAGATGTTGGGAGTCGCCTACCACGGTGCACGGAGGGGGCCGGTGCAATCGCAGACTGCTGCATAGCCTAGAGAATCTATGAAGGCATGAGTCAGCCCTAGTCGTCAGATCTAGGATTGACGGACGACCTGAAGGCATAAATAACAACAATGGTAATAACTCCCTCAACTATAGTTTTAAATGTTGATCTTAAAAAAATGATAACTCCCAATTCCCTTGGCCAAATAGGGTAAATATATATACCATTTTGATCGTCTCAAAAATATCTACAACTTGGACATAATGTTAGAACCTAATTCTTTCGTTTGTTCTTTGTTTTTCCAAAAATGCTACCTTTTGATCTTCTTAACATATTTAATGCAATGTTATGATGAATTTTGGAACTTCGATGCATATAAACCCACCTAAGTATCAAATCAGTAACTCTCATGTCCTTGTATCCCTATTGAAGGTCTTATTCTCTCTATTTTCACATAAATGACTCCTTTTTGTACATATGTGACCATATTGGGCTATAATGATGTACATAGCTCTTATAATCCTAACCTTGCTTCCTAATGACTCTAAATGCTTAACCAATCATGAAATCAGTATTTTATGCTCCTGGAACCTTTGGTAAACCTTATAACATTCTTTGTACTCTCAATGACATAAGTGTGCTATTATGATAACTGCATGTATGAGTGAATGTCGGTACTTCATGTTGGTAGTTTGATGTCTAGACCCTAGTGGACATCACCCTACTTTGAATGTGTTTCCTATGTTCTTTTCTTACTAATATAAAACCATCCCTTATGCTTGACTCTTCTTCCTCGATGATACTTGATCTTGGTTTCTCTATTGTGAGTTTTTTAACCCTAGAATGCATGTAAATGCCTTAAACCTTGATATGATCATAGAAAGTGCATGGAACGTCATAATGATTTGAAACTTGAACCACACCTTCATGATGACCCCTAGATCAGTATAAGATTATTTAATGAACTTATAAGATCTTGGAACTTATCTTGGCCAACACTTTAAAATGCTTCTAATGAGGATTAATGATAATAATCTAATGCATGTATGTAATCTTGTTGTTAATCATGTGATGACCAGATTATCTAGATGATCATGGATATATTTATATAGGAATCTCTGAACTCAGGTACGTGGTCTTATAAGTATAAGACTAGATTTCTTGGTTGTTATGATATGTAATATGATGAATGATATTATTTGGATATTCATTGCTTGGTTGAACTATTATGAGTTATACTTTGCCAAAATCTAATATAACATAAAAGGATATGGATGGGTTGTAGCTACTACTGCACCTAGCCCGGTATGGATGTATGTTGCCTAACATGGATGTATGATGCTTTGGCCCATGTTAGATGTATGATGATATAATTTTTGCCCATAATGGATGTAAGCCAAGTGCAGATAAGTATAGAACAACCACATCAAAAAAATGTAATAAAAAGGATGTTTACCTGATTTTTGCCTTAAGAAATGGTTTTTCTCTCTTTCTTCTTTCTTCAAGTGTTTTTCTTTATGCAACCTTACTAGTGTATCTTTTACCACATACCAACTTTTGAAGATTCTTTTGTTTGACATATGTTTTAGGTTTAGAGATAGCATGGGAGAAAAAGAACAAGGTGTGAGCAAGTTGTTTAGGTTACCTATTGTTTAGGATCCTGGTTAGCATACATGTTTAGGCTATGTAATTTTCTATTTTTCAATATGTCAATGTAATCCAAGCTGTAATAATTCTTGTTGTAAATATATATGTTATTATTGAGAAATGTTATGGTTGTATGTTCATGTATGTGTATTATGCTTCTGCATCGCTCTCTGAAACGATTGTCTAATATTTTTGGATTTGTCCTCTCGAGCCTTCTAAGTCTCGAGGCGGAAGAATTTGGGGATGTTACAGTTGGTATCAGAGCATGAACAATAGCTACACCTAACAATTGCTCATAGGAAACATAAACCAAACTCACTTTACATTACAACCCTAGAAACTTCATGAAATATCCTTGTTGACTAGGTTGACTTAGCTTCTAGGTTAGAACCTAGATGTTCTAGAACAAGGTGTAGACTTGTGCAATTTACCTCCCTAGACATATGATTCACAACATGTGCTTAGGGTGTCGACATAGGTGTGCACCATGTTCTTGCTAGTTCTCTAGGTGTCATCGTACTGACTGCCTCATGAGTGTGGTAACTCGTTTTGGTTTTGGTTTTGTTTGAATGGAGTATGGTGGTTTTCATCGCCCATTTCAACGTTGGAGAAAACTTATTTCAAGTATTAGTATATTTACATATGAAAAATGTTACCACACCCAGAAAGGTAGTGAGTGTCCATGTAACCTAAGAGAAAGAGATGTAACATCAAGTCTAGACGAGGGAGTTTAGATGGTAGATTTAGTCTCTAGAGTTGTCTAGAGCCATGATAAAGGTTAGTTTAGTGAGTAACTTAGAAACCTAAGATGATGATGATGATTATGATAACGATAATGATAATGATTTTAATGTTGATCTCGATGTTGATATTGATGTTGTTAACGATGTTGATGTTGTTAATGCTCAGGTTGTCCTTGATAAGGTCAAGTAGGTTGAAAATATGAAATGAGTTTTTCCATGCAACCCTAGATAGACCTAGCACCTTGTTGATACATACGACTTGGTTGATGTGCTAAACATAGCTAGTGGGTTGGCATGTTTACTTGTACCTAGTCTTGTGCATTTTGAGATATGATATGTGACATATAGTTTGAGACCAACATGGGCCTCAATCTCTTTACAAAGGAGGACCTATAGCATGGGACATATGAATAGGGTGACCCTTTGATATGAGTCGACCCGTCAGGGGAGATGGTCAGAGTACCTATACTCCAAAATATATGTAAAATGTTGAAAAATATGCATGATGAAATACATGATGATGAGTCCCTAGCTAGACTACTTCTAAGTATATGAGTTGAGTGACCCAATGTGTGGTTTCCTTAAAAGTGTTGAACCCTAGATGTCCTATGAAAATATCTAACCACAGAGGAAGAGGCAATTAAAATTTTGATTCTTGCTATATGGGTGAGGGAGATGTCCTAAGACCCTAAGATGATGTATATGATGTGTGATAACCATGATGAGCCTCATACTCAGGTTATTAGTTTTATATAAACGAATCTAGTGGTTACCCTTGTTTCCCAAAATATGGGTAGAAATTTGTTATGGGTAGAAGTTTTGGTTAGTAGGTCTTGTTGGACATATATATGTCCTAGCTTGAGTGACATATGTTTGTTAATCTCATAACTAGTTGCAAGTGAGGTGATATATGAACTCTGGTTCAGAGAGTAAAATGCCTTGTGCATATAATACTAATCAATGCATGCCAATCCTTCTCCTTCCCCTTCTCTTTCTATATATATATATATATATATATATATATATATATATATATATATACACATATATATATATGATGTTAGAAACCTCACTTGAGATATTTGGATGATCATGTATGAAGAGTCACTCATATAAGCTTGACCTAATATATATATATATATATATATATATATATATATATATATATATATATATATATATATATATATATATATATATATATATATATATATATATATATATATATATATACCCTACATGTGATATTCAAGTTTGAATCATGATAAGATTGATTTAGTATATCCTCTTTCCCTTGACACTATACACGAAACATATGAGTTTGAAATCCTAACAATCTCAATTGAAAATATTCTATTATTTCCCCTCATAGCATATATGAAAGATATAAGTTGAAACTATGTGCTTGAAATAAAACACATTTTTGGATCACATATTACAACATCCCTAGATTTAGTTCTCAATCCCCAATCTTCTAAATCTAAGCTTCTAGTTTGATGACAATTCACACAATAGGGGGAAGACCCTACTATGTAAATATGAAGAGCAATCCCCCCCAATGACGAAATCCTATAATATGATGTTGATCATAAAACTTGACATTAAGATGTTAACTCTGATAATATTGATAAAAAAAATATTATACTTCAACCTATATAAGGTGGGGTGGGTACACCCTACATGCTTAAACCTCCTAAGATGACAATCTCTTGGAACTTAGAGTGGTGGTTTAGAGACATCCACAACTCCTGAATATTAGCTTAAGAATGAAACCACTTGAATTTCAAGGATGAAATTCCATATAAGGTGGGGTGAATGTGATAACCCAAAATTTAGGATTATGATAGTCAATATAATATTTGAAATCATGTTGGGGTAAAATATTTTAATGATGTACCTAGAGGTGTAATGTGGTCATATAATGAAAGTTGCACTTTTTGATCAAGATTTGATGATGAATCGGTTTGTATTTAAGGTTAATACTTATTTATGAGGTTAATTAAAAAATTTATTGGTATGGATAAATAATAGTCTTTGAGTCTCAAACTTCAATAGAAGATAGATTAGGATTTTGTGAGCCTATGTAAAAAATTTCAAAATTTTTGGATATTGCTACAAAGAGATAGAATTATTTGAAATTGGGGACATTGATGATATTTTTTCTTGATCAGACTTTGGTCTTTAGATATGTGACATATTAATGTCACACTGTCTTTTTACTGTGAGGCACTAAGGGAACCAGTCAATCCTAACCCCCATAAAGGGAGGAACATAACGATTGAGGTGCCCATGTTATTCGATGAAGGTGGGGGTAGGATGAGGAAATCCTATTAGTAAACCCATGACCTACACAACACTCGAACGGATGGACCCTTCACTTTGACGTCGGAGACCCATAGTACAGGGAGACCAATCTTCATATCCTTCTTCCTCCATTATGGTGAGTAGAAACCATCCGTAGAGACAAGGGGATAGATCAGCCCTACCTCCATGAGCCCAACCTCAGTCAAGAGGAAAGCAAACGTCTCATCCATCGCTGCCCTCACCCACCGAAGCAACCTGGAGGACGCTGCCTTATTTGCTGGAGGTGGTGCTTTGTTCTCCTACAGGCTGGGAGCCTCGATGGCACTAGGGTTGGGACCGCCTAGCTAACAGATCACCTCCTCACAACAAGGGAGGGTCACCATGGCCTCCATCGGGATCTAAGGGCTCTTGCTCTCCCTTGCCCTATCCTCGGATGCAGGTGACGTCATCGGGAGATCGCCGGGATGCTCTCTGTTTGGCCCCCTATTTTGGGTGCTGAAATAGGGGAATCCCATAAGGGAGGTCGGAGGGCAGTGGGGAATGATTCTTGACCGGACGCTCACGGTTGGAGAAGGGTACAAGTGACCTAGAGTTGTGCGCGACCACATTTGAAGACCCAACCGAAAATCAATAGACGTTGGGAGTCGCCGACCACCGCGCACAGATGGGGCGGCCCAATCGTAGACTACTGCATAGCATAGAGTGTCTATGAAGGCATGGGTCAGCCCTAGTCATCAGATCTAGGATTGACAGCTGACCTCAAGGCATAAATAACAACAATGGTAATAACTCCCTCAACTATAGTTTTAAATGTTGATCTTAAAAAATGATAAATCCCAATTCCCTTGGCCAAATAGGGTAAATATATATACCATTTTGATCGTATCAAAAAGATCTACAACTTGGATGTAATTTCAGACCCTAATTCTTTTCTTTTGTTCTCTGTTTTTCCAAAAATGCTACCTTTTGATCTTCTTAACATATTTAATGCATTGTTATGATGAATTTTGGAACTTTGATGCATATAAACCCACCTAAGTATCCAATTAGTAACTCTCATGTCCTTGTATCCCTATTGAAGGTCTTATTCTCCTTATTTTCTCATAAATGACTCCTTTTTGTACATATGTGACCATTTTGAGCTATAATGATGTACATTGCTCTTATAATCCTAACCTTGCTTCCTAATGACTCTAAATGCTTAACCGATCATGAAATCAGTATTTTATGCTCCTGGAACCTTTGGGAAACCTTATAACATTCCTTGAACTCTCAATGACATAAGTGTTCTATTATGATAACTGCATGTATGAGTGAATGTCGGTGCTTCATGTTGGTAGTTTGATGTCTAGACCCTAGTGGACATCACCCTACTTTGAATGTGTTTCCTATGTTCTTTACTTGTTGATCTAAAACCATCCCTTATGCATGACTCTTTTTCCTCGATGATACTTGATCTCGATTTCTCTATTGTGAGTTTTTTAACTCTAGAATGCATGTAAATGCCTTAAACCTTGATATGATCATAGAAAGTGCATGGAACGTCATAATGATTTGAAACTTGAACCAAACCTTCATGATGACCCCTAGATCAATATAAGATCATTTAATGAACTTATAAGAAACTTGGAACCTATATTGGCCAAAACCCTAAAATGCTTCTAATTAGGATTAATGATAAGAATCTAATGTATGTATGTAATCTTGTTGTTATTCAGGTGATGACCAGATTATCTAGATGATCTTGGATATATTTATATAGGAATCTATGAACTCAGGTATGTGGTCTTATAAGTATAAGACTAGATTTCTTGGTTGCTTGTGATATGTAATATGATGAATGCTATTATTTGGATATTCATTGCTTGGTTGAACTATTATGAGTTATACTTTGCCAAAATCTAATATAACATAAAAAGATATGGATGAGTTGTAGCTACTAGTGCACCTATCCCGGTATGGATGTATGTTGCCTAATATGGATGTATGATGCTTTGGCCCATGTTAGATGAATGATGATATAATTTTTGCCCATACTAGATGTAAGTCAAGTGCAGATAAGTATAGTACAACCACATCAAATAAATGTAATAAAAATGATGTTTACCTGATTTTCGCCTTAAGAAATGGTTTTTCTCTCTTTCTTCTTTCTTCAAGTATTTTCCTTTATGCAGCCTTACTAGTGTATCTTTTACCACGTACCAACTTTTGTTGATTCTTTTGTTTCACGTATGTTTTAGGTTCAGAGATAGCATGGGAGAAAAAGAATAGGGTGTGAGCAAGTTGCTCAGGTTACCTATTGTCTATGATCCTGGTTAGCATACATGTTTAGGCTGTGTAATTTTCTATTTTTCAATATTCAATGTAATCCAAGCTGTAATAATTCATGTTGTAAATATACATGTTAATGTTGAGAAATATTATGGTTGTATGTTCATGTATGCATATTATGCTTCTACATCGCTCTCTGAAATGATTGTCTAACATTTTTTTATTTGTCGTCTCGAGCCTTCTAAGTCTCGAGGCGGAAGAATCTGGGGATGCTACAATATATATATATGTATATATATGTATATGTATGTATATATATATATATATATATATATATAGAGAGAGAGAGAGAGAGAGTTAGGCTAGAATACACTCAAGCGTACAGATCACATTGTATACCCCAATGGTCTTTTCCTATCTAGACCATGTTTTTCCAAAATCTAATCTATTGATATTTATGATTACAATAATAATAGGCTACATATCAAATTTGCGCTTATTTGGATGAGTGTAGGTCACTCATCTAAGGAAGCAAAATCGACCACAAAACTAATTTGAAATGTATGATATTTACCTCCTCTTGATGCATGACCTATATGTATCCAAATGACCTGAAATTCATAATATAGTATGTTCTTAAGATATTTAACAAGTTCAATGGTTTAGATTTTTCAAAAAGTTACTGTATCTTTAAAACTGACTGAGATGTACAGTGCCTCCAGGACACTCAAGTGTACAATAGCATGACTCTCTCTCTCTCTATGTATATATATATATATATATGTATGTGTGTATGTATATATATGTATATACATATATATATATATACATCTCAGGAATATATATACATATATAGGGTGTTTATTCATTGCCCATGTGGGGATCTCAATTCTGTTACCCGTGCTTTGAGAACAAGGTGGCATTAGTGGTAATTAATGCAATATCAGTAGTCAGCCGCCATCTCTCGTTTCTGTACTTCCACAATATCGGCTCATCCAATCTCCCAAATCTCCTTCTCGCTGGAAAAAACTGCCAAATTTCCTTCCCCACGCATTTTGATTCTTCAACTCCAACCTTTCCCAAAATTGGCATACATGGTGTGTCCATACCAGTCTCTATCTCCATACTCCTAATGAAGGCATATGCTTGTCGCTAACTATACAAGCAAGATCAATGTCACCACCGACGAGTTTTGGGCAGACACCAAGATTCAAATTTTACAAGCCACTACCATGGAAAACTTTGGATTGTCATGTTCGTCAATTTTGGCCAGAGTCCGGAAGAGCACGCCGATTTTTCTCCCTATCATTGACACCTACCAAATGCCAGCATGATCCCTTGTCGCTCGGTCAAGGAGAACCTATTTGTATCCCATGCGGCGCATGCTCCCACTGACACCATGGACAGTGGCACTATCTCCCTCCTCCATTTCTACCTATTCGGTGTCTCCGTCGGCATCCACCCACTGACGACCTCGGAAACAAACATTATCTCATCCTACTCTATCTCGTTCCTCTCTCTACATTCCCTCCTAACCATCAACACATCATCATTGACTGGCAATGGGGGATGGCACTATCCAATGGTATTGGGACAGGAGTGTCTATTGGTTGAAGTCTTAAAAGTTGTAGTTTGTTTGTGAGGGAGATGGGCATGGACAATGAGGCAGTGCATCAATCGGGTATGAACATAAGGGAGATGGACATTGATGAACTTCAAAACCTTCTCACTGACTGACAATGGGATTTTAGGACTGTCAATGGCGTAAGGTCAAGGCAATGAGGTGGCATAGCCAAACAAATCAAAGAGGTGCAGGCAAGGGAAATAGAGTCACTGTTAGAGGGCTAGAAACGGTGCTTCAGATTGGCAAGAGCTGGAGCATGTGATTTAATGGCTCGATTGGAGCATTAAAAAATTACATTTCATGCCTTTTCTTCATTTTTATTCTTTGACTGATCAATGGCAGTATCTACATATAGTTTGGAGATTCAATGCTTGTCGTAGTTGTTTATGTTTCAGTACTTGTTCGACACTCCCCCTCCATGTATTCTAGAATTCTACCTTATTTCTGATTAAACTCATATTAGGTGTTTGTTAGTATGTCAAAGAGAACTTATTTCTTATAGTTTCCATTCTGCATTGATTTGTTTACCTGCAATTTAGTGTATGTCAGTGGTGTGTCTCTTTGAACTTGCATCTGCTTTTGCTACTAACGTAGTAGTGGTCACTGTGGGGAATAGTGAGTGGATGTTGTCGACTATTGCGTCTTCGTGAACGGTGAGGGAGGTGTGCGTCGACTTCTCTCAATCAGTGCTAGAGCCAAGAGGGACTATATAGTGAGGAGTCTCCAAGATAATTTCATGGGCTCCTTATAGTGTAATGTTAAATTTTCAACCAATTGATGTGTAATAATTCAAATATTTTCTGTATACCTTTTTAACATATTGTTTATGTGGACATATTAACATATTTAGTGTCTGATAGTTACTTTTTGTGTCTCGATGTTATTTTCGTGTTAAATAGTTACTTTTTTACCATATTGTTACTTTTTGTGTCCTGATATTACTTTTAGTGTCAGATAATTACTTTTTGTATCATGACGTTACTTTTAATTTCAGATAGTTACTTTCCACACAATATAATTACTTTTTGTGTCTTAGTATTACTTTTGGTGTCAGATCGTTACTTTTTGTGTCTTAGTGTTACTTTTGGTGTCAGATAGTTGCTTTTTATTACTTTTATTTATTTCTTTTACTTCTGACGATTCAATGTTACTTTTTATTTCAAATGGTTACTTTTCATATCGTATATTTACTTTATGTGTCACATAGTTACTTTTTGGTAAAGTTTGACAATTCAAAATTTTTAACTATATTCATTTTAAAAATCCAACCATAATCTACAGCATGGAGAACGCAATTGTGGTGAAGGAAAATGAGAATATGATGTTAACAACTGTACATCAATGAATCCACTGACTGAGAAGTAGTAAATTAGTCGTGTTTCATTGAAAAGTTACACAAGGTGTTATTTGCACATGATCAACCAATGAACAATTTAAGTGAATGTTTACAGTATTGTCCAGATTCATCTAAAGATCAAAAATGGAAACAATTCTGAGCCCTCCCCCTATCGACCATCAAGAAAGCATCTTTACTTGTCAATAATGCATAACGCCATCAAACAACCAGTATAATACCTTTAAGGATAGCTTGATGAGTGAGTCAAAATTTCCAATCATGAAGTAGATGCAGTAGGGGCACATACAACTCATTAGTATCCTCCAAATAAAAAGTATGTATGACATCTTGTTTAAAAATATAAAACTTGCCAAATATAAAACCCTATTCAAATACAAAAACCACAAGTGAAAAACTCAACGACATCTGCTCAAGATCCTGATATGGACAGTTGATTATCTCACAGATTCTATATCAGAGTAGTGTGGAATAGAAGGGCCAAGCGTTGAGAAAGATCAGCTGTAGTCTGGATGGCCAAAGGATGTTGTGATGGGCCTGGGACCACATGAGGGGAGGGAGGGGGAATTTGCTGGCTGGTGAGTGTGAAATAGAAGGGATAATAGTTGAGGAAGGTACAAGACCCACATATGGGGGGGCTCCATTGACAAACATGTATATGATGAAGTAGATGAGGTATAGCACCATGGCGAGGGATCTAAAACTCTATAACTGGTAATTGGGAACTCAAATGAAGCATAGGCAGTGATCATCAGGTACCAACAGGAAAGATCCTATTGTGACATCTGGTTGAACACATAATAGGCATCTAAGGCACACCCTAGCTAGTGTTCCTTAGTAGATCATTGACGAGTTGGATTAAGACCAGTAGAATACCTTATCCAACTCTCTACCAGTGTCCATGTACCAAGAAAACACCAATGACTTATGTTGTTTCATGTTGCAGTCTATGACCTCTAGCGCTCCATGTGTTCCATTGCTTATGTATCTAGTTCCCTGTGCAGATGCGGGCAAAGGAGTCATCTAGATGTAGTAGTGGCTCATGCAGGTTGCAATCAGGCAGAAGGTAGATGGCCATCTCATCCCTTTGTCATCGTCGTCCATCAACTCCCAGGGTCATGAAAACATCTCGACCTTCTCCTCCAGGGCCAACCAAGTCGCTTTCCTCTATTCCTTGAGGGACTTGCGTCCCTCATTTGAGGCCGTCCTCCAAGATCTTTGTCTGAATGCCATTTTAGCCGACAACTTGTTTCTCTATGCTATCACTCTTTATGCTCAATTTGGGATCCCCCGTCTGGTGTTCCATGGAACAAGTGTCTTTGCAAGTTGTTCCCTGGCGAGCATAATTCATGGGAAGTTCCATGAAATATCTCTTGACGGATTTCGATCGACGCTGCCTGACATCACCAGAAGCGGAGGCAAAGAAATCAATCTGACGCAGAGGATTTACAATTTTGCCACCGTGCGCTCTGAACATGTAGCATTATTTAAGTACCTGTGCGGGTATTAAAAACATACCCATATATATATATATATATATATATATATATATATATATATATATATATATATATATATATATATATATATATATATAGTTAGGCTAGAATCCACTCGAGTGCACAGATCACACGAATACACTCAAGTATGTTTGCATATCAAGACTATTTTTTGCAAAATGTAAACCATTGATCTTCACTGTCATACTAGAACTAGTCTACATACAAATTTTGAGTCCATTTTGATGAGTTTAACTCACTCGTCCAAGGACAACAAAATCGACGGGTGAAACTAATTTGAAATGCATAATTTTTGCGGTCTTTATAACATGACCTATAAATGTCCAAATGTCCTCAAATTTTGTATATGAGCTATTCACAAGAGGTTTAAGAAGATCAAAGAATTAAATTTTTGAAAAAAGTATTGCATCATGAAAAACTACTTGAGTGTATTCTGCTCCGAATACACTCGAGTGCATTCTATCCTGACTCTACATATATATATATATATATATATATATATATATATATATATATATATATATATATATATATATATATATATATATATATATATATATATATATATATATATATATATATATATCAGGATGGGACCCGAGTTTGAATCCCAGTTGCGCAATATTTTACTATCCTCCCAGGTGTTCGACTTTCACCACGAATGTGGAAAAGGTGGGGAAAAATCTTTATCTCTTAATCTCATCACCCACACATATATATATACATATGTATATATATGTGCATATATAGGTATATATTTGTGTGTGTATATATGTATAAATATATATACACATAAGCCGACAAGGAGTGGCTAAAGTGGTCAAGCACGGTGTCTCCTCATGAAGGGACCCATATTTGAATCCCAGTTGCCGCCTTGATTTACCACCCTCCCGGGCATTCGGCCTCCACCACGGGAATGGGAGGGGGGAGAAATCTTTCTCTCTTAATCCCATATATATATATATATATATATATATATATATATATATATATATATATATATATATATATATATATATATATATATATATATATATATATATATATATATATATATATATACTATAAAAAGAGCGAGTTCGATGTTGTGTTCTCCTTGATTCACTCTCTTCTCTCCTTTTTTTCAAGGAATTTTGCTCTACAAATATTTATTATCACACTCTCCTATTAACTTTTATTATCTTTAATTTTGTATTTTCTCTCTCCATCCCACGGAAATGGTTCCTTGATTCTCTCCTTTCAAACAACCAACACAAATATCTTTTACCGTAAGGACTCTTTCACAGACGATTCCTCTCTCCGCACATTTCTAACAAATTTTATATGTCATGTGTATGTACATGTGTGCATTCACTAGTATATATATATATATGTATGTATAAATATATATATCTACATACATGACGAATCGTAGCCACTCAGCTCTCTAGGTTTCACTTTGCCTTCTCTCTAGGACTCCCGACGGCCACCGCTGGGGGGAGGGAGTGCCTCCTCGGTGCCTCCCTCCCCCTAGCATTCTTTTCTCGGTGAGGTCCCCACCCGGAGATAGCAGTGATCCTGGAGATAGGGAACCTAACAGCGCTCCCAGATGGTGTCTTTTAGGTCGCCTCAAGGCTGGGTTGGGGAGGAGACGTGATGTTTTGCTTCAGAGCTTGATCTAGGTCGTGAAGCGGTGTTTTTTCGACATTGTCGACTCCATCCCGTTCAAGAGTGACAGGTGGAGAGGAGTCGAGCCCTAGATCTATCTCCATGATGATGCTCCATCTAGGAAAATAAAAGGGGTTCTTCAATCTCCTCATCAGACACTTGTGATCCTCCACCCCCGAGCCAATTACTGGTGTTGTCCAGTGTAAAGGTGACCCACGACATCGACCTAGAAGTGCCTGGCGGTGGAGATGGTGACAGAGCCCCTACTGGGCAGTTTGGTGGCGTGTCCTCTCCACCAACGAACAACGATGTCAGACCCTCTTCCTCGGATTTGGGCTATGGTGATGGGCGACCATCAAGGGGTTTGCGGGTGGAGTTAGTGATCCTCTCATGCTTCACTACAAGTATGGATGGGTCACCCTCATACTATTCGACGAAATGTCTCTTTGAAATCGGGCGCTTCTAGTGGTGGGGGTTCAAGGGAAGGCAGAACACATCTTCTCCTCCTCTTTGGTCCCATCTGCTGATGCGTATAGGAGCACCTTCAAGGTGTTTGAGTGGTGTGTTCGTAGGCTGACCGCAAGGTGTTCGATGGTTTTTCCCTATGGGAAAGGGCACAAGTTGATGGCTATGCTACACTCCTCTCCATGAGGGCAGTCACATCTAGTCCTGGCCTATAGCCACAAGGCGTTGCGTAGGTTGGGTCAAAGGGGGGCAGTTTCTTCTCCTCACTGGTCCTCCTACTGCAGCGTGATGGAACACCTTTCATGTTGTTCATTTGATTGTCTGTTGATCTTGAACCGGACCTCATGATGGATTTCAAGGTCAATGGTAGTCCTAGGCTGAAGCAGCTATTTGGTTTCTCATCTGCTAAGTGTCTTGTTGCCAATATTAAAGCTTTGGTTCTATGATGAATGTGAAGGTTTGTACATGATTAATAAGTACACTTTGTGGATGAGGATATTGCTAGTACTGATGTGATCATTTTGTGAGCTTTTGCACAATCTACTGATCAGAGGTGAGGTCCTGGTAATTTGATATTCAGCACATTGGAAACTCTATGATCAGAGCTTTTAATGGGTAGAAGCTAAGCCTTCTGGCTGCATTGATTCTAAGTCTTTCTGGTGATGTTCTCCAACTATCCAAGGCTTCACTCTTTCTGGGGTTTTTTCATGCTAGTGATGTCTTGTGTAGTTTAGGTTTACTTTCTTCAGTCACCCTGGTTCTGTATGGTGTTTTAAGACTCTATTTCTTCCTTTCTTTGTTTCTGGTAAGTGGTCAATTAAGTACCGTAGCATTTTATATGTTATGGCTTTAGATTTCTTCTTTGTTGGTGATTAGTCACCTGAGTCTGTAAATAGGGGTGCTTTTTGTACTTAAAGTTTTTGGAATTTATATAGTAACAAGACTTTTTACTGACCAAAAAAAAATATATACATACATATATGTGTGTATATATACATACATACATATGTGTGTGTGTATATATATATATATATATATATATAGAGAGAGAGAGAGAGAGAGTCAGGCTAGAATACACTCGAGTGTACAGATCACGCCGTACACTCCAATGGTGTTTTCCTATATAGACCATATTTTTTCAAAATGTAATCCATTGATTTTCATGGTTACAATAATAATAGGTCACATATAAAATTTGAGCTCATTTGGATGAGTGTAAGTCACTCATCCAATGACAACAAAATCGACGCACAAAACTAATTTGAAATGCATGATTTTTGCCACCTTTAGATGCACGACCAATAAGTGTCCAAATGAGCTAAAATTTATTATATAGTATGTTCTTATGAGAATTAAGAAGATAAATGGTTTAGATTTTTCAAAAATTTACTTCATCTTCAAAAATGACTGAGGTGTACGGTGCCTCTGGTACACTCGAGTGTACACTAGCCGGACTCTCTCTCTCTCTCTCTCTCTATATATATATATATATATATATATATATATATATATATATATATATAAACCTTATGATAAAATAGTTATCTTAATATAGCATAATCCTATGTATACATGATTAAGGAGGGAAAGTAACATTATATAAGAAACTTTATTAAAGGTTGGAGAAAGAGAAACAACATTAGTGAATTATTTATGTTTGAGTCCAAATAGAACTAGGAGATATTTATAATATATAAATATACCACATTGAGTGTAAGCGGTAACCCAAGAAATTTTAGTTAATAAACCCTCATCTAAAACCGCCCAAGGATGGAACATACCCCTAGATATGTCCTTGTGATCTCTAATACACTTGATAAGAATAAAGAAAATCATGCCACCAACATACTACAAGAATAATTGGAGTATGGTGAGAATATAATTAAGTTTACAAGAATTTAACTCTCAAACGTACCCTTGATGAGGGTAAAGGCATAACCATACATGCATATATATAACCTATGCACATGAGAGTAAACAAGTGTTAGTTATATGATCCCAGTAACAAGGATAATACATGTCAGTATATATATATAGTGTGTGCCTCAACTTTCTCTTTGTAAGCATATGTCTTTATATATATATACATATACATACATATATATATATATATATATATATATATATATATATACACATACATATATGTATACATATATATACACAAATATATACCTATATATGCACATATATTTACATATGTATATATATGTCTGTATATATATTTATATATATACATATATATATATGTACATATACACACACACAGACACATATATATATATATATGAAGAAGCATTCAGCATAGAAGAGACAATCTCTTTGGTATTTTGGTAGTACTCGGTCAGGGAGGAGGCTTCATAGGGGCGAGTTAAGTTCGAACACGAGACGGAATATTCCATCATTCAATCCCATTTCTTCCTTCCGGTGAACTTCCAAAAACTAAGTATATCTAATCGATTCTTACTTTATTTGTTTTAGAGATATACTATATCTATATAAAACTACACACATTTCGTATTTATACATACTTAAAGACAAAAATAGGAGGGATTGATTTGTTACTTCCTTTCTCTCTTTTTTTTATATGCATAAAGGCAAAAGGTGTGTAACTTTATATTTAGGTTTGAGTCCTCACAATAGGTGTGTCAGATTCAAGAATTGTGGTCTCGATTCTAAATCTTTTGTAATGTAATTTCTTTATCATTGTCCTCTTTGAAATATATTGCATCTAGGAGGAACCATTTTAATTAGAAGGATCTCGTTGGCCCACTTCCTCTCTCATATATGATCAGTTTCTATTGGGACATATTTATATGTTGTCAAAGATATTGTCATTATGTTCCCACCATTGTGTCGGATTTGAGAGTCGTGATATTAAATCTGTATCATCTTAGTTTATCCTAATATAACCTTGTATGGATGAGCTCATGAATAGCATTCTGGGGAATGATGTAATGAATATACACTCTTCTGTATGATATGTGTCTATATATTGCTAGAATTTTTAGTAAAGTCTACAAGATGGGGCTTAAGAGTTTATCAATTATTGCTTAACGATATATTGCATGGATGTTGAATGTTCATTTCCATATATTTGAATCCTTTCCTACATTTTAATAAAGATTTATGACTCTTAGAAAAGAGTTGTAATGATTTCTCTTTCCCAGAGCTACAATCTCTCTTACTTGGAAGTAGTCTGCATAGGAAATATCAAAATTATATGTTATTAGCCATCCCACACTTTAGATGTTTCTCATCTTTGAGCAATAAAATCATGTAGAAAGAAGAAATTTTGGGCGAGTAATATTTTTTACGAAATGTCCTTTTTAACAGGAATGTTTGTATGCATTCAACCTTTGATGCATTTTGTGGTCTAGTATGAATCATAAAATCTCAACCACATTGAAGGAAAGTCATTTTAAAGTAAAATTAAGCGGTTATTCATAATTTACCTCACACACCTTATTTATGGAAAAATTATGTCCAACTCAACTCAAGTAGCATATCCAACCATGAATTAAGATTTGTTTTGTCAATCAAAATTAGTTTCATGGATCCTCAATTCAGGATTTAGAAACTCTCCAAAGTCCTTGTCCTAGGTTATTGGGGTCCTATTTAGAGTTTGGTTTGTCAATTAAGATTTGGTTTTGTGGATCCTTAATTTAGGATGTCAAACCACCAGATTATCATTTGGAATCATAAATCCATTTATACAACTTCTATTGTTCATATTGAAGGAAATCATCATTTATTCATATCATATGTCCTAGACGGACTTATAAAACAACTTTATTATTTGATCCAAAGTTCAGGGGCTTACTAGTTTCATTAATTAAATCAAACTTATGGTTCAATAGATAACGGTTTTAAGTTACATGTTTTAGAGCATCTTGATACAAAATTAGGGTTTTAGTACAATTGTTGATATTATTGGATTCGGGATTTGGAAACCTAAACATCCATATTAGATTATTACTCACAATTTTGATTATCAAAAGAAGGATATTTGATCATAACATGTAAGTAAAATCGATAAATGCCTCTAAAAGTATGTTTTTAGATTTTGTGAGTTTTCTTAATGAAATTTGATTAGTTACACTTAAGTTTTTGAGTTAGCAATAAATTGTTATGATTAAAACAAAATATGTCTATTATCTCAAATTTTGGTCAAAACGTAGATATACCTTCAGTATCGATAAAAAGCACGGTCATTGAGTCGGGGGCCAACATAGACTAGGAAGATCATATGGTGCACATCCACTTCACTCAATATTGAAATGTGGATGTGGAGGTTGAGGCTTGGAATCCCAACAATCATATTGGGGTCATGATGTCCCAATGTGATATAGCAGTCAAAGGACTTTTTTCTCCACTGACTATAGTTCTCACAAAATGGGCATGGAATGATAGTGCTCTCACTACTTCTTGGAGAAACCCTAGTACAACATAATTTGGATATGTGTGAATTTGTGAATTGAAAAAGTGTTACCGCAGAGGACTCAAGGTAGGGTTCATCTTCTTCCATGATTGCTCGAGTAGGAAAATCCAATTAGGTTTAGAAGATAAAGCCTGAGATCTAGGATTGAAAGGGATTGAGAGAAAGAGAGAGATGGAGAGAAAGAGAGAGGTAGAAGAGAAACATGTACTATTCTATTCAAAGAGAAACACACACAATTGATCTAGGGTAAATTGTCTCACATCATCACTTTCTTTGTATTTCAACAGAGTATATATACAATTAGGTCTGGCCCATTACTTGAAGCCCAAGTAATATACAACAAAGGAAACTAATCGAGAAGTACAAGTACAATATTGACTAAGGCATTTTATCAACCATGTAGAAGGTTGTATATCATCCAATACCCTATTGGATCCTAGATGGGTAATTGGATGCTCTAGAGGGGGGGGGGTGAATAGAGTTGAATGCACTTAAACAAAATTAATTAGACCTTCAAGATACATGACAAAATAAGGTTTCTACATAGGTAATTTGAGTGCAACTAAAACATGCATAGCAAGGATGAGAGAGATTGAGCAAACACAAGTAGACAAGCTATTTAGATTGGTTCCACACTTCAAACTAGAAGTGAGTCAGTCCACTTACCTAGAGAGTTCAACCTCTAGGATTTCTTAACCTTGCACCTTCATTATATTCATTATAACAGATACAATACATGACCAAACAGAGGACTTACCTATCCAATACAAAGAGTCTTCAACCTTACTAAGGACTTACCCACTTTTCAAGGAGTCTTCCGCCTTCTTTCACGGACTTACCGTCTCTTGCATAAGTCTTCAGCCTTGTAGGGATTACCCACTCTTCTTGGATCTTCAGCCTTTGACTTCACCTTCACTCCGAGAAGCTTCCACCAAGGACTTACGCACCTGATCAAGGAGACTTCTGCCTTCACCAAGGGCTTACCCACTCTATCTTTAAGTCTTTAGTCTTGATCTTCACCAAGGGATGCCTTCCCTTGTTCTTCTTCACCTCTCTTAGCTAAGAGAGAGAACCTTCATCTTCATGGTTGAAAAGAGAGAAAGGGAGGTGGTGGAAGTGAGAGCCTCACAAGATATACATGTAGGAATATCTCTCTTATAATTTCCTACTCACTCTAACAAAAGTAGCAAGTGATTAAGCTTAGAGAGAGAGAGGAGGCTGTAGGAAGCACTCAACTATAGAATAGGAACCTCACCTAGAGTTTTGCATTGAATGCTCAACCTTGGAATGAAGCCCAAGGGGTCTTATTTGTAGTTAGGGATGCCTTTTAGCCTTTGGGAACACTTAAGAAAGAAAACTAGACATTTTGTGGCTTGCAACAGATATATTTTCACTTGTTGCAACTCCACAATGGCTAGAAACACTTTTCTGCACTTTTTCGTATAGTGCAAACAGTTGAGTTTCTATAAAGGTAACTTGACCGATCCCACTAAGAGATGACCAATTTATGCCATCGGTCGAGTTTTTTCTGGGGTAACTTGACGGATTCACTTAAATTAGTTTTGGTCGGTAGAGGGATCAGTCGAGTTCTGTGAAGTGTAAACTCGACCGATCAAAAGTCATTTTCAAGATCCAATCAAGATCGGTCAAGTTTGCAACTCGACCGATGAACAACCTGATGTGAATTTTGGAAAATAGCTTTTGAGTGCTTAAATATTTGATCTAAGTGCTCTTGATTTTTTCTAAGCTTAAATACAAGTCATACAATCATTACAAGTGATTTACAACATGATTCTAATGGATTTACATCATATTACAAAAACATGCACTTGTATTGACTTTGGCTTGTCTTTTCTCCAATTTGATATGCACAAGTTAGGGCATTTGGAGTGTCTCTATACCTAATCTGAAATCACTCAAGTGGAGACATTAGACCCAATTAATTGGAATGGTTTAGTCATCATCAAAACAAGGGTTTAGTCAATTTAGACCTTGAGCCAATATATCCCCCCCCGACAAACTAGAGGAGGGTAGTTGAAGTCCCAATTTGAGCTAGAGTAAATGGAACACATACTTGGTGAGAGGCTTGGTGAAGACATCATCTAGTTGTTGCGACGATGAGATGTGAGTAGTTACAATATGTCATAGAGCAACTTCCTCTCGTATGAAATGATAATCAATCTCGACATTTTTTATTCGTGCATGAAAAATTGGATTAACAGACAGCTGAAGAGTACCAAGATTGTTGCAAAAAAGCTTAGCTGGCTAGGGTAGGGGAATATGAAGACCACGAAGAAGAATGGAAATCCATGTAAGCTCAGTTGTTCTGGTTGCTAAGGCTCTATTATTAGCTTCACAACTGGAATGAGCAACTGTAGTCTATTTTAATAAGTGGGATCCATGTAAGCTCGACTATTGTGGTTTTTGTGGTTGCTGTGCCACCTAGACACAATAATAAAGGTTGAGTTGATATGTGGTGTCAATATGTTGCTAATAATTAAAATAGGGTGGAATCAAATGAGCAAGAAGGGCAAAGGTTTTTCTAAGAAATTTAGGAATGTGATTACAGTTCAATAGCTTATACCTTCACCATAGTGAGAGAGAGAGAAAGGACTAGTCCTCTATCTTGACAGTGGATGTGACACTCACCACAGTAAACCCATAAATGGTTTCAATTTGACCAGAGGAAACAAATAGCGGGTTTTTTGTGGGGAGTGTTCAGATAGAGAGATAAAGAGTCTCAAGAAGAGTGACTTCATTTGCCCTCTTCCATTCATGGAGAGTGGTTAAAGGCAACCTCGAAGTCATTGGATGCTTATGCAATGGTTCTAATAAAAAATATGTCCATGAACTGTTGCACCTCTAGGAGAAATAAAGGGGTGGGGTATTAAACTATAAAGATTTCATTGGTAAATTAATCAATGAATCACTCAAATGTAAAACAATTTACAAACTCTAAATTTTGATAATTTTTAAACAATAAATAAGAAGCATTGTGTATATATCAAATATTCTCAATGGTCGAGTTTCATCACAAAAAGGAAATATATTAATTTCCAACCTAAACTCAAATAGATATATATAACACATAATGAATCATTAATTGTATGTGACTTTTATGAGATTTCAAAATCCATGACATCCTTAGATGAGCCATTCATTATCCTTTTCTAGCCACATATGGGAATTCATTTGGTAACTTTCATGCCCATAGATCCTCAAGGTATACTTATATAAATCCATAAATTGGAAAAATGTTCATGAAATAACTTCAAACTTGGTCAGACTTCTTGTGTAGCTCTATGAGAAAGTTTCTAAATAATTAAATTGTAATTTACCAACATTTAAATTAATGGATCACTTGGTTTAAAAATATAATGGTGTGGACACTATTTCAACATGACTTCTTGTTTTATTGTCCCAAAAGACAATGATAAAGATGCAACTAACTCAATTAACTGATAATATTATATGTAATAATACTTTCCAATTACAACTTACATAGAAAAAGGTGGAAAATCCAAGTCTTGACATCCTATCCCCCCATCTCAAAAGAAATCTTTCCCATAAAATTTGGCTCAACCAGAGAAAGGTTGGTTTGATATTTTACCATGTTAATATTTGTCTCTCATGAGGTTTCATCCTCTCAACTATGATTCCACTAAACCTCAATTGATTTGATCTTTTATCTTGGAGATCCTTTACCTTTTCATCCAAGATCCTCATAGGTGCATCTAGATAAATCCCATTACCTCAGAGGATATAAAAGTTTGACATTCAACACATGGGCATGATCATTCACATGGTACTTAAATTTAGGCACATGGAACACATTATGCATCTAGCCCAACAAGTACTAATGGGGAAATATGATAAAAAAAATCTCACCAAAATATTTCAATTCTTCAAAGGACCCTCAAGCCTGGTGTTCAATACTCCCCAATTTTTTTCATTGGCATGGGAGGGTCATATTCTTAATAGCATAAGATTTCATAAGGAGATGGATAAATCCATGTGTTCAGAAAAGGATCTATTTCAGGATTGGACACATCAAACTCAAATAGAGCATATACAAGGTGGATGGAGAGTCGTTAGTATTACAAGACAAAGTATTATATGTTTCAAACCACAACATTAGTTTAAGCCAAAATTATCAAATGACTCTTTATTCCTCAACAACGCTAGCTCAAGTGAGGTCTCTATAACATCATTATTATCTGAAAGAAATGTAACTCTTCTTCAACACATATATTTCCAAGTTTGACCACATACGAAGCTTGGGATGAGCTTTGCAAGTCACTCAAGTTAGGGCCTACCCAAGTCAAGACATATACTCTTGACCATCTATTACCCAACTCTTTTGGGCACAACCACTAGATTCCCATATCAGGTACCACTAACCCGAGTATAAGGCTTTATCAACATACTTCCTTTAGGGTCTTACAACAATTCCCACATCTATATGTAAGGTTTATTATGCATGCCTCCTCCAAGGTATTGGGACTCTTCCGTCATCCAAATGTAATGTTCATCAGGCATTAATATCGTAACCTTTCTATTAAAACATGTATATATTGGTCATGTCCCTTTAGGACATCTAGCATTTCCAACATCATCATGTCTAAATATGAGGTGGTCCTACCCTTCTATTTTAGGAGTTTCTTAGCTTAGTACTTTTATCATATATTAAACTATAATTTGAGGTTAGGACCTTTGGCTACAACCTTTGACTTCATGAGCTTGAATTCTTCATCCTAAAGATCTAACCCTCAATGGGCATGACTAACAAGAAGTCCTAACACTAGTTGACCTCCTTTGTAGAGAATTTGTGTCTCTTTTACCTCATGTCATATTGCTTAGATTGATATATGCTTAAGTACACATACTGAATGGATCAGTCATTTACCATTGAGGCCAAATCCTCAAGATGATATCACACATGTTTTTCATTCATATAAGTATATCTACACTATCTTGGGTTTCAACGTTTACTATTGGGGCTAACAATCACTCTTTGATAGGTTTCTCTAGAAATCATCATTAACCTTTATGGTGATTTTGTATATATATTCACTTAATATGTAACCAAGGCTCTCTTAATAATGGTTCCACATTACACTATTTTATCATATTTGTTTACTTATGTCCTTATAAAGAAGGGTTTATCCTTTAGCCCTACCCATAATTTGGTGAGGTAATATATTTATATATCCTAATCATATCATATCATTAATTAAATCTCAAGGTATTCATCACAACTTTTGCATATTATAGGTGGCTATCCTTTATCTTACATCTACATCAAGTTGAAATTAAGTATCTGGATACAATTAAAATACAATGTTCACCTTATTTCACATGTATAGGTGGTTGGTACACCAATCATAATTTTCGAAATTTAGATGAAGTCATGCTTTAGGTTTAGGCCCCTCTAGGACATCCAAAGTTATTCTACAAAAAAAATTAATGGCAAGGGGGTTCAACTCATCTTCAGAGGAGGATTATAGCATAGGGTGTTCTCTTATTTCTCATTAGGATTTTAGGCTTACTAGCCTCATATCCTAGCCCAATAGTCTTTGGACTATTCTCCCTTCATAAGGTCATTCCATTCACTGGGGATAACCATCTACATATTTCAACACCACTACAAAAAAAGGGTTTGAGTCTCATGTATTTCATTAAACCATAGCACTCTGGTGTTTCTAGTACTAGAATTACAACCTATATGTATCTCACATACATGCATAATCCATACTCCATATGACCATTACATGTAACTTACATACTTACGTCATTGCTTGTACCTTGTATACTTGTACTTGCATGACAATTTGTACATCATGTACTTGAATGTGTGCTTGTACCAGTTGTATTTGTATGCATGCAATCCTACTAGTACATATAAATAGTGAGTAGGCCATTTACTCAAATGATTAAAGTTTCCATAACCCTAATACTTTCATGTGATTCACTTTTAATAAGCATTCACACATGCTATCATGGATTAGTCAAGCCAGTATGACTAGATCAGACATATGTTAGGTTTTTTCTATCAGTCTTGCAAGGTCCTTTCCTATCTCAACCATCATTAGGATATATGTTTCCATTAACGAGGTACAACCTATCTCATCTATAAAAAAATCACAAGGTTGTTTGACATATATTACATTTGCACCCTCTACAGGGTAGTATTCCAATTTCCAACAAAGGAAGGTGATTTCCTCTTTTAAGGTTGGATAATTATGAGTTTCATGAATATTTTAAAAGGTAGTTTACATGATATTCTCTCCTTATGACTTTAAATCATAATGTTTTTTATATATACTTCTCTACTAAGGATACATACATAGTTCTATCATTCTGGTAATTCTTTTACGTCCTTTTATCCTTTGATTTCTTGAGAGGGTTCTATGAGCTCTTTTAGATGGACCACACATAGTGTTTTCAACCTCATTATTTGTTAATAATTGTGAACAAACCCTAATTGTCCCACTTAATTCTCCTTAAGGTATGCCCCTACTATCAAGCTACGTTATCTGCCTCAACACGGCTATGATTTCTAGCTGTTAAACTAATGCTTGAGGGTTACAAAAATATGGTCTAAGCAACTCCACCTTCTTCTTCTAGGATGTAAGAACTTATCTATAAGTCACTACAAACATATATGTATTTATATACACACACTCATATATATATATATATATATATATATATATATATATATATATATATTTATATATATATATACTGACATGTATTGTCCTTGTTACTGGGCTCATAACTAACACTTGTTTACTCTCATGTGAGTAGGTTATATATATGCATGTATGATTATGCCCTTACCCTCATCAACAGGACGTTTGAGAGTTAAATTCTTGTAAACTTAATTATATTCTCACCATACTCCAATTATTCTTGTAGTATGTTGGTGGCATGATTTTCTTTATTCTTATCAAGTGTATTAGAGATCACAAGGACATATCGAGGGGTATGTTCCATCCTTGGGAGGCTTTAGACGAGGGTTTATTAACTCAAATTTCTTGGGTTACCGTTGACACTCAATGTGGTATATTTATATATTGTAAATATCTCCTAGTGATATTTGGACTCAAACATAAATAATTCACTAATGTTATTTCTCTTTATCCAATCTTTAATAAAGTTTCTTATATAATGTTACTTTCCCTACTTAATCATGTATACATAGGATTATGCTATATTAAGATAACTATTTTATCATAAGGTTTTAGTTTTTATCTACCTTAGTTTTCATGCATATACCTATTTCATGTCAGTTCAAACTAGGTTCCTAGAAAGTTCTAGGGTTTTTAGTTGTAGGAGGGGCATACATTACATAAAACGTATTTCTCATATATTTATTTTTAGTTTTCAAATTGTTGTTTCATATGCCTTAGTTGTTGGAGGATGCCTTAAACCTAATTTTCTAGAAACCTTAACCTAGATGAGAATGGAAGAAAATAATAAGGTTTAGAGAGAGGCACTCTTAGGGTTGAAAAGAACAGAGATGAGGAAGATATGAAGTTTATACAAGAACACAAAGAGGTGTATTATTTGTAGTAAATCATGTAGCTTTAGCCGGGTAGGAATCATAGTAGCTCGAGCCCTTGTAAACAAATTCCTGGCGTGGAGGAGTAATTGTCATTCCCCCCAGATGTGAACCATTCTTGACACTATCACCTATCACAAATACCCTAATATTTCTCTTATGGTTCTATACATTGTTTGGAACTATTAATGATAAAAATTCACACTACTACAGAAACCCCATTTGGCGTCGGTCTTTTAACCCCATTTGGCGTAGGTTTCCGACCGACGCCTATGTGGGCGCCGCTAAAGGTCGAACACTTCGGCGTCGGTTTTTTAACCGACGCCTATTTAACCTATAGGCGTCGGTCTTTTAGTAGATAACCGACGGAAAAAGGGTTCGCGCCACAGAAAATGGCGTCATCTAGGGCACCTTCTGCGTCGGTGATTTACTAAAAGACCGACGCCTATATTCCATGTAGCGTCGGTCTTTTAGTTGATAACCGACGCATAAAGTGTCCTAGATGACGCCGTTTTCTGTGGCGCGAACCCTTTTGGCGTCGGTGATATACCAAACGACCGACGCCTGGTTGTTTAAATAGGCGTCGGTTCGATACGAATATCCGACGCCATTTCCAGGACTGCTTTGGCCACATCAGGCGTCGGATATCTATAAATAACCGACGATGTATGTCTTTGCTGACGGTTTTCCTTAAATAACCGACGCCTATTTATATATTTTTTTTTCATATCAGTTTGCAGGCCTGCTGTGGCTGGTCAGCAGGATGAGAACCTGCAGTTCAGTTTTCTGAACTGCAGGTTTACGACATCCATTGATATCAGCCTACAAACAGGCCGCAAACCTGCAAAAGTCACAAGAAAAATTCTACACAAGTACATACATTCAGACATCAATTCAATTCTCACATTCACACATATAGAAACATTCAAATACATGTATTAACATTCAGAAATATTTATTTACAAAGTATCATTCATTATCGCTATCAACATCCCAATTATATCTTACAGTTTCCACTGCTTGTATGGCTTTTGCCCATTCTTCTCTTACTTCATTTAATGCTTCCATCGTATATGGAGCATGTATATTTTTTAAGCGTTTACCTGTAGTGTTGTCAGTTTTAAACACCTGCAAAGAGAATGATGTATATATATAAGTAATAACATAAAAATAAGATAAGATTGATATATTTCATACTAACTAATGAGACTATATATAATACCTCATGTATGGTATCGATGTCCAATGCGGCATATTTGATAATCATCTGCATAAATCGCATCACATAGTATGTGCATGCCCAGCCATTGTCTTGTGTAGCACACTATAAATTGAAACATACAAAATAATACAACTAAGCACAATTCACATCAATAATATATATATTCGAATCGGGAACTTACTTGTACGTTCTGCCAATTTATTGGCTGGTTCTTTTTCCATGGGACCGTTCCTCCAGCCTTTTTGAATGCATCTAAACCCCTACATGTTAATATAACTCAATAAATTGCATAAGTAAATAGTAATGTAATAAAAGATGTTAACAGATATAAAAATGAAATATTTCTCACCAGAATAATGGCATTCTCATTACGTGTCCAATTTTAGTGTTCAATGTACTCCCCGCAGGATCTAGATAATAAACAGTGAATGTCTCGGGGACAATAACTAGTAACTCCCAATGTCTACTGCTAGAAGTAAGAAGTTAACAATTAATAACTCAAAATGCAAAATAAAAATGGAATTTTCTTAAGTCCAAATTATAAATAAAGTAAACTTACTTGACATTGAATGGAGCTATTATTATCGTCTTCTTTTGCTGACCAAAAATTGTAAAAGCATCTATACAGTATTGTTGAACATTATCAGGGTCTTTAGCTACCAAACTAATCAATGATGGAATCAAAAATCCCACATGATCAAATGTGTATAATGTGTATTGGGTTTTCAAGAAAATTTCGGCAGCATTTCCCCGCTGTTCTCTAAGTACATATGTACTTAGAGAACAAACGGGGAAATGCTACCAAAATTTTCTCGAAAACTCAATACACATTATACACTTACATCCTAAGTGAGATTAGGTGTTCAAGAACAGTCCCAAACCGGGGACTATCCAAGATTTACTCCTAATGAGTCAATCTTGGACGGGTTTCTAGGCCAACAAACACAATAATAGATATCTACAATGAAGCCGGACTCCATACAAACAGTACATAATTTAGTGATTGTTCATTCTAATTAGGGAAGAAGGAAGAAATAAATCTTCTTTAGGATACAATAGACCCTTATGGATGTATTTAGGGTCATAGGTACCATCATAGAACAAAAGGGGTACACTCTAGGATTTAAGATCACACTACATCATGAATTTTATACAAAATTACATGTATGTGTATATAAAAAGGGGAAGGAAGAATGCTAAATAGGGTGTTTCCTTGCCGATATTGACGACTCAAATTAGTGAGTGACGACTGGTTGTAGATGGATTGGATGTGTGGGTTACCGACCCACATGGAAATAAAATGCTACTATATAACGACGTGCAATTTTGATGGAGTCAAAATTGCTGTAATATATTTCAGTCAAAGATTATGTCAACTAACTATATGCTGATTTTCAGGGTGCCCATATAAAGGCAATGTAATTAGTGCCTTTTATGATAACATTTCGTTACTTAGAGTGGAAAATTTTAAGACTTTAGGGGGGCCATGGCCCCAGCCGCCCCCCTGTTCTTCCGCCATTGGCGAGGCTGGAATAGGGAGGCAAGGTTTCGGGGTAGAAATAGAAAGGAGAGAGGAAGGGAGAGGAAGAGAAGAGGAGGAAAGAAAGGAGGCAAGGCAACAAATTACAGTTCCATCAAGGGAGGTCTCGAGTGGTAGGGGACCATGTTTCCTTGTAACGCATGCATTATATAGCAGGGTCACGACTCTCCTAACCCTTGCAACTGTTTTTTGGTACCTACTTGAGCTTAACTCTTATTCATCCCGCACTCAAGGCCGGGCCAATCATTTATGTTGATGTTGACAGCAATGTCTAGCCATTGAGGCTTTATTACATCGAATTGAAATGCATGAAGCAAAGAGAGGGAGTGTTTAGCCAATGCATCCGAAACATTGTTCAGGGCACAGGGAATGAGCTCCCCTGTAATATATTTATAAGGAACTTCTATACATATCTAATCAACAAATCAGTAATTAACTAAGTATTCATCAATACTTACTATTAATCAGTATCTCTAATCATTAAAATCGGCAAGCAGATCAGTTATTGTAAATAACAAACTATGAATTGTTGAATTAAATTAATCACTAAAGAAATACTAACCAGTAGTACAATCATTAATCACTGAAAGCAGCAAGGAAATCAGTAAAACTAACCAGTAGAAACAGGACGTCGGGCGTCAGCAGGAAGAAAGGAAGGAGCTAGGGCAGGCAGGTGGGCAAGCAGGAGGGCACCAGGCGTGGCGGCGGCGCCGGTTCTCAGGCGTGGCGGCGGCGCAGCGGATGGAGCAGTAGGGCGGGCAGCAGGTGGCTGGAGCAGTAGGGCGGCGGCGCAGGCGGTTAGAGCAGCAGGCGGAGGAGGCGGAGAAGAAACGCGCCGGAGAAGAAGGGTGCCGGAGAAGGGACGCCGGAGATGGAGCGCCGGAGAGAAGCGCCGGAGAAACTAGCAGCAGCAGCACAAAATCGCCGGAGAAATCGCCGCAGCAGAGAAATAGGGAAATCGCAATGAAACAGAAGAAAGGGGAAGAGTCGGGCGATCGCGGGCTATAAGTTCTCAAATGGCGTCGGTTGTTTACAACAACTGACGCCTAAACATCTTTAGCGTCGGTTGTTTGAAAAAACCGACGTCCAATTGGACGATATTTTCATGAAATTATTTGGCGGGAACCACTTTCCGCGTCGGTTATACAAGGATAACCGACGCTGAAAGTGACACTTTTCGCGCAAATTTTCATCGCACATAGGCGTCGGTTTCTACGTATATAACCGACGCTGAAAATGACACTATTTTTTTTGATCGAAATATGGATTTCGCGGGCGACTTTACGCGTCGGTTTGTTATAAACAACCGACGCTTAATACAAAGCGGTACCCGTGTCTGGCTGGTCTTCGAATATAAATGTCGGTTTGCTTAAACAACCGACGCCTAATATGTTAGGCGTCGGTTTTCCTTAATAACCGATGCCCAGAAAAGTGACACTGAATGCTATTTCTGTAGTAGTGTCATTTAAATAAATTTTGGCTCTGATAGAAATTCTAATGACCCCTCCTCCAATTATCCCCACTTCAAGTCGACTGGAGAGGTTTATCAAATACTCCTATGATCCATATTTATATTAAATAACCAATATAATAATAAAAATCCAGAAAGGTATTAATTACAAATGTATAATGATAATCTCCTTAGAGGGAATTACAATATCTTGAATTTGCAAAATACAAAATTTTATTAAACTAAAGATGTAAATTTAACTTGTTGGATCTATGGGCTCTAGGGAGGTTAATAGAGCTAAAACACTTTCTCAAAAATTGTTGTACCTTTAAAATATATTGAAATATGTGCACAAATAAATGAGAATAAAAATAACGAGAGAGATTAAGCAAGAACAAATTAACATAGTTAGTTACATTGGTTCCAACCTCTAAATATAGACATGTACTCTACTACCTAGAGAGATCAAACTCTAGGATTTTTAACTATGAGCACCACATTATATTCAATTAAAAGAGATACACCATAAAAGGCCATGATTTTCTTGATCAGTGGATAAACTTGCTATCCTTTTAGACCAAGGGAGCGAACAAACACATAAAGGACTACCCTATTCACCTTCCAAGAGTCTTCCTCCTCCTTGCAAGGTCTTACCTAATATTCAAGACGATTTTCCACCATGAATCCTTCACTTCATTCACCAAGGAGGAATCTTCAATTCAACAAATTTGGGACAATGTGATTGGGGGAAGGAGAATTTGATAGTGTGACAAGATTACAATGAGTACGCTCTCTCACAAAAACTCCTAGATCATTCTTAATAACAAATGGAATTCAATCAAGATTGAGAATGTTAATAGGTTCTATGGGCTTTTAACTCAAATATAGCATGCTATCATGAAACGAAATCTTACAATTATGTACAAAGGTCTATGGTTATAGTTAAGGGTGTTCACTAGCCATTAGACTATTCAAGTTTGAATTATAGATATTTTAAAAAGAATAACATCTTTTGTAATGGATATAAATCACTATATATCTCTCTAGCAGTTGTTTTATAGTTTATGACTGCAATGTCATCGGTCGAGATATAAGGAGTGTATCTCATGTTATGAGAATAAAATACAAGTCTTTTAGTGTCATCGACTGATATACTATGATACTTAGCATCTCATCCAATGATCATGCTTGATGGAGACATTCATCTCATCGAACTAGATAGTTCCAAGACAATCTCAGCCGATGAAAAGTCTTATGATACATCTGATCATCTTGGATAAAAGTGCATAAATCATAGAAAACATGTTTTCTAATCTTCAAGTAAGCTTAGTTACAAGTTGTAAAGTCATTACAAAGTTGTTTATAGAAAATTCTAGGTGAAAATCTATGTATTCTTTGATTCTTGATTTTGTGCTATTTTAACTTGTAATTTCATAAACTAGTGTTTGTGAATTTCATTACATTGAGAGTATCTAATGATTTGTAATTTTCTAAAAGGAAATGTTCACTACATGTTTATGTAATGGTAAATTCATCATCAAAATTTTGGCAATGTGTAAATTGCAATTTAGCATTCAATCCCTTTTTGAACATAACAAACCTTTACTAAAATTATTCAAAGCAATGAAATTAAAATTATTTACATTAGCATCTTTTAGGGGATTACAAGTCATTCAGTTTGAGTGATCCCCTCAACTTATTTTTTCCCTACATGTTTGTTTAGTTCTCGCAAGGACTAACCCATTCTATCCATTTCCATTTCTTTCTAACATTTCATTAAAGAATATGTGATAAACACTATTTCATGGTTTTTCAATCCTTTCTTCCCCTTTCCATATCAAAACGGGGGGGGTCACAATAAAAGATATCATCCACCAACAACACTATGATTAAGAGAAGCATGTCATAACAAACTATGGAAATTTCCACAAGTCACACAATATAAACTTAAATGTACTCAATGTAAGATGGAATACATATAATAAGCATGCTTGAGTACATCAACAAAGTAAGACAAAAAAAACACATGTTCAAATGCTTGATCACATACAACATGCAATCAAACAAATCACAACTTGGGAAAGTACAAAATAGAAATATGGTCTCAAAATATATGTGTCATATCTAATAAATGCTAAGCTCACAAAACATTAATATAGGATTTTTTGGACTCAGACCTAGTTATGTAAGTAAGGATCATAGTCATTTGTATCTTTCTCATTCCTTGGAGTGGAGGGATAGTAATATGGGCTCACAAGAACATTTTGCACATTAGAATCACTAACTTTACCATCTTCATTATTTGTCTCTCCAAGAACCTCCTCTATAACCATCTCATAACCCTTTGAAGGAGGAACCACATGACCAGGCCATTGTGCATGGATCTAAGCCTCTGTCATGTAACCATGCTCTTGTAAGGTATTATGTTGGAGATAGTTAGTCTTAGTTCCCCCTTGGTAATGAAAAAGCTCGATAGGCATGACATGTAAGGGAACTATGGAAAGATAAATATCAGTAAAGGAAGGTGGAGGTGGAGTTTTAGGTGGTGCGGAAATGTGTTGAGGTGATGGTGGAATAGAACTAGAAGTAGCCGCATGGGCAGTGGATAATAGGTCGTGGGAAGTTGGATAAAACTGACCATGTGCATAGGAACCATAGTCAATGGAGTAGAATGAAGTATGGTATGTGGGATATGGATGAGGGAAGGAAAGTTACATAGAATACATAATAAGAACAAGGTCACCATTAAGGTGTGAATGAACATGCAGTGGTATTCATTCTCATACATCATGTACCCTATGAGTAACTCATTAGACAATCATGAGGTGGATGTATAGGCATAGGCCGTCAAGGTGGAGGAATTTGTTGGGTGGGTGGGGTTATGAGTGTTGGAACGACTACATTGAGACCTAGAAGATGAATCTCCAAGGGTAATATTGAAACTGATGACAAACTACTTCATATATGTAATGTTGATAGGAGTACCTCATGTTTTAGAAGAATACTTGAGCTCAAGAAAAAGATCATTATCAGTCAAAGTTTTAATGAGACCACAAATGAGGTTTGGATAGGTTTGGTGAGTATCATGGGTATTCTGTTTAAAATTAAAGCAATTCATACTATGCAAGATATACCTAGCCCATTTAACCCTAATACCATTAAGCGGGAAGTAGATATCAAGGATGTATTCTCACCAATATTAGTCTAACTCTTTTTAGGATGGATAATGGAATTAACCATAGAAGTTATAAGTGTAGCTTGATTAGAGAAAGTAGAAAGGAGAGAGTTGATCTTTTGTTGTAACCATACTCAGGTTTCATGTTGTCCATATGAATTTCATGAATCTTAAAATGGTGATTAAACATTAAAAGAGATTTCATGTATAGAGGAGATCAATCGTGTAACATACCTAGAGTTTTTGACAATTATAGAATCAGATAATCAAGAGTAATAATTGAGGCTTTCCTCAAATATTTCAAACTCAATTCCCACAAACATATTTTTTAAATCAATGGGCTTCTCAATAGGTTGGAGTTTTATGGTGTAGTTAAAACAGAGATTGGCATTATACTCATAAACAACATGCTTACTAGAGTCAAAGATGTCATCATATGAAGAATAGATAAGAAAAGCCTTGAGATAATGCAAATGAAACAAAGAAGGTATAGCACATTGTTCCATGCCACCTCAATAGAAGTTATGAAAGAGAAAGGCTTGTGTAAGAACAAATATGTATGCCTTTTCATAAATTGAAGAGGAAAATTTGGATTCCATTGGAAGAGACATAATTTTGGATGCATGATAGGGAGTCGCAACTCTCTCGGCCCTTGGATTAGAGGCGTTCTTGTGTGTTTTGTTTAAGAAAGACATAGTTGCAATAGAAATAAAATGTGGGAGAAACAAATAGGGTTAGAGATGAAATAAAGAGAGATTTAAAATGATCTAATTAGTTAAAATTAGCTAGAGAGTGGGAATTTGAAAATATGATTAGGAGCTCAAAAATGGAGAAGATGATCTATAAAGGGAGTTTGGCTGGACAAAACTAGTTGAGAGCATTCAATCTCAATTGACATGCCCTAGTCAATAAATTCAACAGAATATCATAGGATGAGATGAGTTCAATAGGCACTCAGTTGATGGCCTTTCTTAAGAAACATTGAACCATCTTGTGAGTCGAGATGGTTCCAACACAATCTCAATCAATGAATGCCCTATCAAAACCGTATACATTCATCAAAACTTAGTCTAAAATGTCCCAAAAAAATTTAAATGGGATCATAACATGTACGTTAGTGACATATTGACACAACTGAGTCATCAAAACCACGCTAAGATGTTTAAATGTTGAAAACAAAAACATTGAATTTTTCTCAAAAACACATCTAACAAGGCATTCAATTCATTGAAATTTATATTAAGCACAAGTATATGATGATTAATATAAAAAATGATAGAGTCATGATAAGATCTCCCTAGCTAGAATACATGCTACAATTACCAATTGTAGTGATAAGACATTTTGATCTAACAAAAATTAAATTTCACCCTATCAGGAGTTCTAGCAAAAATATCCACAAGTTGATTTTCCATGTCCACATGAGAAAATATAAATTCCCTTCTTAGCAATATGGTCATAGAGGAAATGATGGTGGATCTCGATATGTTTATAACTACTACACAATATAGGATTGTATGATAAGTTAATTGTGCTAGTATAATCACAATAGATAGGAGAAGCATCATAAGAACATTAACACCTTAAATCATTTGCTTCATCCATAATACTTGGACCCAACAACTAACAGTGGTTATGTATTCAACCTTGGTCATGGATAGAGCCACCATGTTTTGTTTCTTAGAAAATCAAGGAACTAAACAACGTTCTTGGATGCAGCAAGTTCTACTTATTCACTTTCTATCAACTATTCACCCTGCATAATTTGCATTACTATAGATGGTTATGATAAAGTCCCTTGACTCAAGATACCATAGCTCAAAACTTGGGGCTTGGCTCGATACCTTAAAATCCTCTTTACCGCTACAAGTTTGAAATCTAGCATGCAAGATGATAGTGAAAATTTTATATATGTTCTAGATGTATTAATATATAATAAGCTACCAATTATGCCCCTATAGAGCTTCTCGTATACCTTTACACCTTCCTCATATTTATCAATCTTTGTGGTGTTAGAGATGGGAGTATCAATTGCCTTTTTATTCTCCATACCAGAGTGCTTCAATAGATCACTTATGTACTTGCATTAGTGGATGATATTCCTATCTCTTGTTTTCTTGATTTGAAATCCAAGGAAGAAAGTAAGATCCCATGTCATGCTCAACTCAATTTCACTGTACATGAGGGAATTAAAATCCTTCAAAAGGATAATATTTTTACAACAAACATAATGTCATCAACATAAATTTGGATAATCAAGAAATTATTAGAATTGTGTTTCTAAAAGAGAGTAGAGTCATCTTTTCTCATGACATATCCATTATCAATTTAAAAGTTCTTTAACTTTTCATACCAAGCTCTAGGGGCTTTATTGAGTCCATAAAGAGCCTTTTGTAATAGATAAACATGACTAACACATGCTCCATGTTAAAAGTTGGGAGGTGGAACCACACAGATTTCCTCCTCCAACTAACCATTTAGAAAAGCACTTTTGAAATCTATTTCATACAACAAGAAGTTCTATCACTATCAAAGGAAAGTAGATTCTAATAGAATTCTAGTAGATTTTAGACTAGAAACAAGAGCATAAGTTTCATTGAAGTCAATACCTTCATTTTGACTTTAACTTCATGCTACTTACATTGCCTTCTTTCTAATTAATTTTTTCATTTCATCTAACTTGTTGCTACAAACCCACATCGTGGCAATGATCATTTTATCCTTTGGTCTTGGAACTAGAGATGACATATTGTTCATTTACAATTCTTCAAGTTCTTCTTGCATGGATAGGATCTACTCCACATCCTCAACAGCTTATTTGATATTATTTAGCTCGAGATGTGAGATAAAGGAAATGTTTTCGTGTTCTTTGTTTTAATGAGTCGTATCATCACATGTTCCAAATGATTACCTATAATGAGCTCTTTTGGTTGATCTTTTGCAAAGCGAGCAATGGGTTCCTTATATTCTTCTTCATCTGGTAATTCTTCCTCAACAAACTCTTTGAATTTGTTGTTGAAATCTAGCTCCTTTAATCTAGGAACCACTTCAATTAGAACATAGTCATAAACAACATTCCTGGATATAGAGGGATTAATTTGAAAAAATTTGACATTAATATATTATTTTACTTTAGATCAATCAATGTTAAAGATTATATATTCTCTACTAGTAGTGCTATTGCCAAGAAATATAATCTTGTAACATTTTGCATCAAACTTTTTGAGAGAGTCTTTGGTGTTTAGAAAAAATCAAGGACAATAAAAAAACACAAGAAATAAATAGATAGCTTTTTACCATAGTTTTCTTATGCAAAGGATGTGTGAAAACCTAGTTTTCCACAAAATAAGCAATGTTAATAGATTCAGCCCACAACTTCTTATCAGTATCATACTCTAAGATAATTGTCTTCATCTCTTGCAAAGGCCTATCTTTCCTCTCTCCAACCCCATTTTTTTGAGATGTGTGGGTTGGGGAGAAAAGCTATGCACATTACTTGTCATTACAAAATATATATTCAAAAAAATCATTTTCAAACTCTCCCGCATGGTCACTATGGATAAAGACTATTTGGCAAGACTCTTCATTTTCAATTCATTTGTAAAAGGTTGAGAAAACATAAATCTATCACTCTTTTCAACCATAAAGAAAGTCCAAGTGAAGTAAGAAAAATCATTGACAATCTGCAATCAATACATGCTACCACAAAGAATTTGAGTTTGCATAGGTCCAAACAGATCAATATGAAGAAGTTCAAGCGCTTTCTTAGTACCAAGGTCTGCTTTGGGATTGAAGGGAGATTCGGTTTTCTTCCCTTGTGTTCAAGGTTGGGTATCCTCATCTTTTTAAAAATCTAATTTTAGAAGTCCTTTAAAAAAAATATTGAAATTTATAAAGTGATGCATATTAATATGAGAAAGCCAACACTGCCACTAGGATATATCATTTTTATCAACTACAAGGAACTTACTAACAATAGGGTTACAAGATCCAAGAAGAAGTGTAAAGTTACCAATTCTAGTTCCCTTATATGTGACATTGTAAGTGGGGGATTCTAGAATAAATCATCAAGAGAGGTAGTAGGAGCAAGATTACCATTATAACATAATTGTCTAACACTAATTACATTGTAATGGAGGCCATCCACAAGGAGTACATTATTTATGCATGAATTACCTACATCACTCTCAACTACCACCTTACCTTCTTGTTATTATTGAATGACATTGATCCAACTTTCCTCCTTATATAAGTGCTAAAGTCTCTCTTTTCTCCAGTCGTATTCTTGGAACATCCACTATCAACTATTGATTTTTCATTTTCCTACAAGGAATGAAATATAGGTGCCCAATTCAAACATTGAGATCTAGGATTATTTTGGGGACCCAAATCATCTTGGTGTTCGTCTCCTTTTTCTTATAAGGACAAAAAATAGAATAATGATCATCACTCTTACAATGAACACCAACAATGTTAGCCTTTCAGCAAGAAGACTCTCCATGGAATGTTGGAGGTCTCTTACCCTTTTTCTTATTCTTTTTGTTTTTCCCATCCTCAAATCCCAACCAGTGCTACCCATTTGTTGAGTACATTTCCCAAGGACTACACTGAGAGACTTCTTTCCTATGAAGAACTTTTAAAAAGAAGCTATAAGCATATAATTGTCGTCACTAAGAGTATTTATAGTAGAAGAAATAATACCAATATCAAGTGGAACACTTAAAAGAATTAGCCGTTGGTAAGAGGAATTTAGTCAACTAACAATCCTTATCAAGAGTAATACTAGCAACTTATTTAGTAGGCAAGATAGGTAAAAATTCAAAATCATTAAATTATGTAAATAGTCTAGCATTGTCAGGTCTAAGAAATATGAGTTCATCAAGGTAAATTTGGATTTCATATTTAAGCACAATAACATGCTTGAGATAAACCCCATTTTCAATTTCTACTCCTTTTTATTGAATGTTAAGATCAAGACTAAGATTTTACAAAGTATATATCATGCCTGTTAGAAGTATTTTCATTCTAATAAGAACTTCTATTCTAGCATACAATTCATCAATATTTTTACCTAATCTTTTTTTTTGTAAGACTTGCATTTGAAGAACAAGGAGCGGAAAGAATGGATAATTTTGATAAGAGCATTCTAGAAAGTTCATGGACATTTATCCACTTACCTCAAACACTTCCTCGTTTGTTCTTGCAATGAGATCCATGTGGCATTCATCTTCATTGCAGCTTGAATCACTTAAGACACATCCCATACGGCATGGGTTATTTCTTTGTTCTTTCTATCTTCGTTGTCCCTTTTTGTATCTACCTTCCTTGTGATAGTCGTGCTTCTTCCTATGTCAGCTCTTGTGGTGATGCTTCTTATCTTTTGCGTATTCATTCTTGTTGTTTCCCTTTTTCCACACTCATTATCACCAAGGAGTAGAAGATGAGTGTTTACCCTTGAAATGCTTTCCTTTGGATTAGTGATCTTCAAGATCACTTGGGGACCCATCTTCACTTGAGGAAGGAGGAGCTTGGTTTAAGAGTTGAACTTGGACTGGTTCTTTAACTTGGGCTTAACGACATACTCCTTCTTAGTTTTGAAGTCCTTCTCTTCTTCTATTTCTTATTCCTCTTAATAGTTCACTCTCACCTCATAGGATTGAAGGTTTCCTATGAGTTTTATAATGGGAATGGTGGGGAGAGTATTGGTTTTTTCTATGGATGTAACCTTCTTGCCATATCAGCAAGGAAGAGAGCTTAGGATCTTGGAGTTTACCTTTCCTCAGTCCATGATGTTCCCCCAATACACAAGACCAATCACTAGAGTATTAAGTCTAGAGTACATTTCAGCCACACTCTTTTTTTTCCCATAATGAAGCCTTCAAAGAGTTGGGTGAGCATGTAGTTTTTTCTTTAGTTGACTTGTTATGTCTCCTCTTAGGTAACACATAGATTTTCCCATATATCATGAGCCTTTTCCCAAGAAGAGATGTGGCTGAACTTAGTCGGTGTTGGTGTGCAGTGGAATACGCTAGTTGCACTAGCATTGAGTTGTCATGTAACATCCCAAATTTTAAATAATAAGTTTACAGTCTAAATTGCAAATTTTCTTATTTAAAAATTAAAATATGGACATTAATGCAAGTTACAACAAATATTGAACAATTCATATGAAAGATAAAGTTGTTTCTTTTAGTTTCTTTATGATGAAATGCGTTCAAGGATAAATATCACTATTATCTCTCTTTTTTCTCCCTCTTGTGATAATCCTTCATTTATATATAAAACTATAAAAATAGGCCCTATAATAGATGAGCACTTCATATCTCAAAATTTGACTCAAAATATAACTCACTAAGGAAAGGATAATTAATTTTAATTTACATACATTGAGACAATGACATATATGGGTTTGATGGGCAAAAGGTAAACAAAACCTAAACCTAATCATAGAAGAAGATTATAGCGCTTTCATTAACATGTAGCCCAAATTTGAAGTCAATAGGACTTCGTTTGACCCTTCAAAATCATTAGGGAAGTTGACATATAGTTTTCATTAAATATCACTTGAAATTTTGATTTATCTACTGGTTTAACCTAAGTAATGATTTATTTAAATGTCATGCTTGCATTTCTATTTGGATTTCATCTCTTGACTAAAGTCCTAGTGTTACGCGGACCCTAGATTTTGGATTCTTTCATAGCAGTTGGATTCCCATTTGACGACCCAGAAGTCATCTCCAACTTTGGGTAGGAGACCAAATATTGGTTGTTGTCCCCCACTACTCTTCCGACACTGATCTTCCCCCAAATCATCTTTACCAGTGGAATTGAGATATACACATGAAACCAACCGACCCACTTTCCAAACCATCTTTACCTATGGAATTGAGATATCCACATGAAACCAATCGACCCTATTTTGAAGGGACTTCATGCCCTATCGACAAAACACCCATTAGGGCTAGGACACTCTTCGCTACCAAGAATCATCGCCACCACCTCGATTCCTCCACTCCCTATTTAAAGGGTTAGAAACGACCTACAAATCTTGTGCATATTTCCTCTGTGTTTTAATTTCAACTCCAATACTTTGATCCACCCCATCCTACTCAATTTATAATTTCGGCGATCTTATCTTCAAACCAGTCATCGACGACACGTCTCACTTTATGATCACCGAGTAAGCATATATGATCCCCTATTTTTTTTATCAAAAACTTGGCGAATGATTTCCTAGACCATAGTGTACTATAAGCTCACCTTCCAGCTATCGATGACATTCTTTGTTGTGCCCTTCTAGTTTCTTTCACACAATGAAAACATTTGTTTTATCTCATACATAACCTCACAAATGTTTTATTAATCCTTTATGATGCTTTCTCGCCTTGTTGTAATAGCTTCAGATTTCCGACTTGTTTCCCCTATTCCCAACCCTAGTTTTGACGCATTAATTCATGATTTTCCTCACCAATGTTGCTACAGGCACTCATCCTGTTGGTTTATAGCCCCTATTTGGTCTCTGATTCTCTATGATCCTGTCTTGTGGCTGTTGCCTCAGGACAGTTATGGCAGAGGACTTCTCTACCTACACCAATGACAAATAACATCTTTGTTGGGATCTTTGTGATCGATGGAGGGCGCTGAAATCAAAGGGATGGTTTCTGACGATGATCTCAGATCAAAAATAAAAGTTTTGATCATATGTTCTCACCCTCTTCATCCTATTCTTTGACGCCAAGTTAACGAACAATGCCAATGTTAGATGTGCAGTTTTGTTCTTGGTGGATAAGTTACTATGTCACACAGTCATGGGTGTTTTGGGTCTTTTAGATTTCTCTCCCACTTTACCTTGGCGACAGTGAAGTTGGGGCTTCTCATCCATGTGGTAGCATGGCCTTGGCCCAACTAGGTTTTTTCTTCCAAATTTGGATTTATTATCATGTGGCTATCTAATAATTTACGATTGGTAAATTGTTTAGAATATTACAATAAATCATTAGTTTATCAAAAAAATACTCAAGAATATGTTTTGAAAAGGTTTTGCCAAGTATAATATGATTTCATTATTTTTAAACCCGAATTATATGGTCTTTGTCCATGTTTCCTTAAAATAACCAGAAGTAGGGTTTAGGATGGTATTAAAGGAGATAAATAATACAAATATGTAATTTTAGGAAATTAGGATTTGACCAAGATCAAAGAGACTAAGTTAGGATTTGCTTTTCTCCAGGAAAGAGGGTCATGCCCCTATACATATGTACATTAGTTGAATTGTATCCTATGTATGATTTATTAATTATGCTTCTAAATTCAAGCTCAATGCTATAATCATGTTTGAAGTTATATTGCTTGATGATTTCTATATCATATGTTTATGGTTATCATGCTCATTAAGACTAGAGACTATGATTAATGATTATCGGATTTAAATTCCAAATTCAAGAGGGAGAAATTCCATCATGTTATAGATTTAATGTTTTATATTATGCTAATGTTGATATTAAGAATCATGTTTTAAAAACCCTAGCTGCATGGTAGAGGGTGGGATAGGAGAAGACGGCAGCCGCTCTGGAGGTCGCGAGACTCTTGTCTCTAGAACATGATGCCCACATACACAATCGACGCTCATAGGCAACATTCTGATCCATACCAATGTTTCCAAAGCAACCCCGCCATCGGTGGAGGAAATGCCAGAGGTCGACGCGATGGACCTTGGCAATTATGGCAATGAAACCAACTGATCATACACTGCCGCGACTGCTGGAGCAGACCCCAGGACCCCTCCATCCATCAAGAATGTATCGCTAGACCTGTTAAAACCGAAGGACATCACCGTCGATCTCAGTAGAGCCATCCCTGCGATCAATGTGAACCCTAACAACATCCAACCCCTCCTTGAATCGTGGCAGCATGCATTAATCGTCAAAGCCATAGGAATCAATGTCGGTTTCCATGCTTTGATCAAAAGAGTGTAGGTGCTCTGGAAATCCATAGAAATGTTCCGTTCTATCGATTTAGAACTCGACTATTACATCATCCAATTCACTAACCAGATAGACTATATCAAAGCTCTGACCGGTGGCCCCTGGACCATCTTTGGAAATTACCTCTCAGTGCAATCCTGGTCCCCAGAATTCTGACCATTTGATTCCATCCCAAGGAAGTTGGTGGTCTAGTCGAGAGTGCAGACCTACCGGTGTACCTGTTATAGAACCATCTCCTAGCTAGCGTCGGTGACCTCATTGGAAAGGCAATAAAGATCGACGACATGACCACTACTGGTTCGAGAGGGAAATTCATGCAAATAGCAGTGGAGGTGGACCCATCCAAACCTCTACTCCCGAAAAACACGATCAATGGCGAAAGATTTCAAATCGAGTATGAAAATATGCCCACTATTTGCTTGATATGTGGACGAGTTGGCCACACTGAGAAGGATTGTGCCTTCATCATGTCCTTCGCCACGCCGGGGGCCTCATCATCCATGGCTCTGTCGGTGGTTACTACCAACCCATACTCCCAGGAAATCCATGCCAGGAAGCCTGTGCGTAAGCAAGTTATAAAAATGAGTGGACAACTTTCCATTGAGGAAAACATAGATCAACAGAAGGACGCACCTATAGCAAAAGAACCCGGAGAACAAGCGGAGGAAGGCTGGACAAAGGTGATCAACTGGAAAAACAAAAAGAAAGGCACCAGTAGGCATGCTGCGAGCCAGGTCCAGTCGCCCTCTAGACAATTCCAAACCAACCCGCCCCTGTAGGACAAGCAAGACATAGCTATAGGGCTAGTGGACGATGAGATGTCCGAGGGAAGGGAGCACAACTTGCCTTTCTTGTTTAGTAGTAACTCCACAAACCCAGTGCTCAATACACAATTGTTCAACTGGGGAGACATTCACAACGATGCTAAAGGAGTGAGCCTACATAATCGACGGGTGGTATACCAGCCACCCCACTCTATCCCAGGGAGAGAACGTAAGATGGGCAAGATCGCCCAACTCCTTGCTCAAGATAACAACACCAATGAGGCAAGGCGCATTCTGCAGATCGGTGAAAAAAGCAACACAGCGGAGGACAAGACCAATAAGGGTGCCCAACCCGTAGGGCTTGTGGCTTCCATTAGCTAAATCCCTCAAGTTTTTAATGGTAAAAATTCTATACTAGAATGTTCAAATAGCTAAATCGGACGATAAGATCCAGTTCCTCAAGGAATATAGGATAATGTACAAAGTGCACATCCTAGCATTGGTAGAAACAAGATGCAGTAGTAACTCTGCTTTAGACACAATCCGCAAGCTAGGCTACTCTTCCTCTCATCGTGTTGAAGCCTTGGGTTTCTCTAGTGGTATCTGGATCCTCTAGGATTCGAGGCACTATGATGTCGAAATCGTTTTCAACCATAGACAATTGATGCATTGCAGGGTTAACCATAAGTGGCTTCTCACTGTTGTTTACGGGAGTTCAAATCCTTGTAAGAGACCCTTACTCTGGAAAAGGCTCCTGGAGATCTCTCACTGCACTCAGAATGCCTGGGTTGTGATCAGAGACTTCAACACAATGTTAGATCCAATAGAAAAAAGAGGAAGTAAATTCTTTGACAATAGGGATTCTCATCTCTTCAATGACACCCTCATGGAAACTGGACTGTCGGACGTAAAAGCAAAGGGGAATTTCTTCACCTTCAAGAAGTTACAGGTCTGTGAAAGACTGGACCGCGTGATCGCCAATGATGCTTGGATGAGTGTGGACAGTGGATTCATAGTGACAATCCTCTCACGACTGTACTTAGATCACAACCTAGTTCTCATCACCAATAATAAACCCCAGAGCAAGAACAAGAAAATTTACAGGTCAAAATCCAGTTGGAACATGACCCTGGAGTTCAAATCTGAACTCCTACTGCAATGGAACAGTGACCTGCCCTTCACCAAAGCTATCACATATTTCTAACAGGCGGCTCTCTCATGGGAAACTCAGAGGTAAAAGAAGAATCTCAGAGAAAAGCAAACCACCCTACGACAGCTCGACAAGAGACAGGTACATGCTAGCTCATTTTCTTCAATTTCTAACGAACTTAAAGTCATCATGCTGCAAGAGAAATACCACCAAATCCTTCTAAGGGAGGAAGCAGATTGACACCAAAAAGTCCATAATCAGTGGCTAAATGAACGCAATGGTAACACCCATTACTTTAAATCATACGTCAAAGCTAGGAGGCAAGTCAACAAGATCGTGAGGCTCTGCAATGAGGCAGTAGACTGGATCACATAACCGGAAGCAATAAAGGTGATGCTACTATTCTACTTCAAGACACTAACATCTTCATCAACTAGAGAGCGAACTCCTATAGCAAGCATCACCACCTATGTGGGGGTTTTCCCTGGGATCAGTAATTAGGCCTGTAACTTCCTAGCACGCATGCTAGGACATGATGAAATCAAGCCGGTTGCGGACTCCATGGAGCCACTCAAAGCAACAGGTCTGGATGGGATACATGTTGGATTCATTCAATCGAACTGGTCCAAGGTGGGTAGATAAGTAGTTTTCACTGTCCATGAAGCTTTCAACAATGGATGAATCAAAGCTATCACTATGGATTCCCTAATGGTTCTTATACTCAAAGTCAGACAACCCCAAAGATGCCAGCACTTCCGGTTGATCTCTCTTAACAACACTTGCTTCAAGATTATGTTTAAAGCAATTGTTGAATGCTTGAAGCCTCTACTACCCTCATGGATTGCAGAAAGCCAATCAACCTTCATCCCTAGATGACACATTACAGACAACATCCTTGTTGCTCAAGAAATCATCCATTCCATGCGGAGGAAGGTCTCAAAGAAGGCATGGGTCTGTGCTAAGATTGATCTATCTAAAGCATTTGACATAATGCATCGACCCTTCATAAGAGACACACTTGTTAAAGTTGGTCTTCCTATTCTTCTGATTAACCTGATAATGGAAATAATCACAAGAGGCTCTAACTCAATTTTATGGGATGGTGAGCCACTACCTCCCTTCCAAACCACCAATGGAGTCCGTCAGGGGGATCTGATAAGGCCATATGTTATTGTTCTATGTATGGAATGGCTCACTCAAGAAATCTCAGTTGAAGTGGCGGCACACAACTAGAAACCCATCATTCTCTCAAGAAGAGGAATGTCATTGAGCCATATCTTCTTCACCAACGGCATCATGTTGTTAGCCAAAACATCTCAAGGCCAGGCTGAGATTATAAATCGAGTCCTGAAATGTTTCTCAGAAGTATCTGGCCAAGAAATCTCTAGAGAGAAATCATGTTTCTATTTCTCCTACAACACACCTCGAGCTACTTGCTCAATCTTCTACAGCACGCTGGGCATCCCACAGATAAAGGATCTAGGGCGATACCTTGGAGTTCCCTTGCTCCACAATCATCTAAATCAGTTGACACATGAACACATCATGGACACTTTGAATGACAAAATGAATAGTTGGTCGGTCAGCCAACTTTCCCTAGCTAGATGGATCACCCTTGCCAAATCAACTCTGCAGGAAAATCCTGCATATACAATGCAAACTTTTAAACTCTCGCCTGCAATCTGTGATAAAATAAACAGACAAGTGAAGAATTTTGTGTGGTCGGGAGGCCGGGACCACAAGAAAATCTCAATGGTCTCTTGGAAGAATCTCACATCATCTAAAGAACATGGAGGATTGGGCATCAAGGATGCGCGTGACCTAAATGATTCCCTAATGCTAAAGAACATCTGGTCCTTCCTGAACTGCCCAAATCTACAGTGGGTCCACATCATGAAACAAAAATACACTTTTGACGGGAGCTTTATCAACAAACCTTGCTCACCGGCATGGTCCTTCATTAAGAAGAACCTCCCTTGCATTACAGAAGAAAGTTCCAAAATTGTGTAATCAGGTACGTCCACAAATGCCTGAACCGACCGGTGGATCTCTGGTCTTTTCCCTCATGATATTGAACCTACCTGTGAAATACCAACGAACCTGGAGGACCTCACCGTCGGCTCCATCGTATTGCGGAATGGTGATTGGGATACTAACTTCATCAAGGCCTATATGTCACCAACCATTCTACAAGTAGTCCAACACCTCTCGCCCCCATGCCCATCCTCAGGTTTGGATCAATGGGACTGGTCTCGTGATGGGATGGTGTATTTAGCTCTAGATCGGCTTACAGTTGAGTAAGACAAGGAAAGGAGAAACTGGATGAAGGGAAATGGGATGTCATATGGCAAGCAAACATTCCATAATGAATTAAAGTTTTCGGTTGGCTCCTGATGCATAAAGCACTACTGACGAATGTTGAAAAAGCCTGAAGGCACCTTACGGTCGAGGCCCTTTGACCTGCATGTCAAAATGCCACTGATACTTTGTTGCATAGTATAAAGGATTGTCGCATAATCCATCCTATTTGGTTGGGACTGCCCACTTCCCAGGGTTTCCTTGAGCTAGACAATGAACAGTTCATTGCCTCTATCATCTCCACTGACCCCCTTCCCCTCATGGCTTGTTGGCATATCTGGAGGGTTAGGAATACCTTAATACATAAGCAAAAGCAGCCTCATATACAATCATGCATAGCATTCATCAAGGAAAATATATGCACCATTATCTCTCTAATGGCGCATAAGATCAACACTACCCTGGACAAAGGCCCTAACCTCATAAATCAGCCCCCAGTAACAAGGTTTGTAGCTTTCTCTGATTCAACTTTTCATTCTATAAGTAGGCAGGCAAAGAGCGGCATCCATATCATGGATATTACTGGTTCATTCATTTTGGGAGCAGGCAATTACTTCCGGGTGCAATCTCCACTTGAAGTAGAGCTCATTGGAATCAAGAAAACTATCCACCTTTGTCATATCACAGGCAATCTTCTTGTTACCATTTACTCATATTCTAAGAAGGCAATCAATCTGGTGTCTAGCAGTCTCCCTCCGACACTGCGATTTCTACAAAATTGGAGACTAATCCAGGATGAATTGAGGAATACACCATGTATCTCCCTTCAATACATCCCACGTGCACTGAACTCTATGGCAGATGCACTTTAAAAACACTCCCTTAACACTTTATATGCTTTCAATTTCTCAATAGCTAAGCCGTCTTGGTTAAAGATTAATGTATATGTTAATTTCAGAAGTTGGCCTAGAGTGGAGCCCAGGATGAATAATAATAAAGTTCCCTATTACCCAAAAAAAAGAATCATGTTTTAAGAATTCTATTAAGTTTTATATGCTCTCGCCATCATGGACCTTAAGGGGTTGTTATGGGATTTCATGCCAATTATGGGCTTTCATAGCTAATTATGGACCTCAAAGGGTCGTTATGGTCTTTTTAGCCAAATCATGGGCATTCATGCCAATTGTGGGATCTTAAGTGGACAAATCATAGACAGTGCATATTTTACTTAATTTAATTCTTATCTATGTCAATAAATTATTTCAATAATGCTCAAGTCAAATACATGTCAAGATTTTCACTCAAGTAAATTGTATGTAATTTCTTTTCTTATAATGTGTATAGTGTCACTTACTGATGTATCTATTTGTTTTCACATAGTCATGGGACTAGATGTCCCCAGGTCAAAGAGCAAGGAAGAACTGAAGTCATCCCTTTAGCATAGCTGACATCAAAGAAGTCTTTATCTTGGTGGGGTGCCATCTATCACCAATGCCCTAGGATAAGGATAAAATCAACCCAAACAGCACGAGCTTACTTTAGTGGACTTCTTGAAGATCAGGCGTGTAAGACCCCTGACCTATCTTAGTGCTTAATTGTGATTTCTTTTCTTAATGAGATGTATAATCTAATCTCTTGAGATATCCTTCATAACATGTGACATGTTTATGTTTTTAGTTTGGTCATGTTTGGATGATGTTTGAGCTAGTTTTGCTATATGTGTGCTTGTTGTGGACCAACTTTCAATTTACCCATGTTCAGGGGTTATCTTAGAATTTTTCACATGTTGGATGTGCCTCATGTGTTTTAGCATCAAGGTAGAGAGGATGGTGATTTGGGGTACCTTGTTGTGCCTTAGTTTGATGAGGAGAGAAGTGGTGACATCTTGAGTGTTGTTTCTAGGGTTTGGTTAGATACCCTATGTTGGTGTTGATCTTGAGTTGACTATTTGAGTCCATGATCTTTTAGGAACCATCCTTGATGCTTCTTTATGTTTTCTCTATGTTTGAAGACAATTGGAGTGTTTGGTGGAGTTCTCTTTCGTCGAAGAAGGTTGGAACTCCCTTTTTGAGTCGTTGATGATCTAGGGTTTTGGTTGGTCGCTTGCGTGTGTTCGACCATGAGCCTCTGTGGCCATGTTTTCCTTCAATAGATGGTCCTCTAGGACCAAGTGATGTTGCTAACTTGCTTTGGTGTTCATGACTATCTTGCATTCATGGTTTTAGTGGTTGCATGGTTGATCTTTGGTGGACAAGTGGCACCTATGTGGATGACATCTAACCCCTTCACCTCCCTCTACCTTTGGGTATAAGTACCCTTATTTCCCCATGCATATGATCCTTTTGCTCTCTCTTTCCCTCTCTCATCTTTGGATTTTGGTTCTTGGATCTTGGTGGTGAAGAAAAGCTCATACTTGGAGCTTTGGTATCCAAAATCTTACATGTGGTGATCTTGTGTTGGAGCTTCCTCTCTTATTGTTGCTTTAATGGTGATATTTGATCCTTGGTAAGTAATCCATCTTCTTGATCCCATTTCTTTGCAAAACCCTACCTCTTTCTGTTCTCCTGGCTGAACCTATGGTTCTCCATGGTGGACTTTTTTAGAAACTTCTCTCTATAGAGGTATAATCCATGGTTTTCCATAGTATTACCTAAGTAGGATGAAGATCTTCCCTTTCTCACCTTCTTGTTCTTTTTGGCCTAGAAGTTTTGGTTATCCTTCTTTCCCTTTCACCTATGGTTCTTCTTGTCTTTTAAGGTGGTGACTACTTTGGTTGTATAGGAGATCAAATATAGGTTCTCTCTTGTCTTTGGAGCTTCTTTCTTGGAGGTGGTTGCACCATCATCTAAGGTAGGTTATATAACTCTCTTCCCGACTATTATTGCACTTTAATTCTACATGTAAAACTTATTTCTAAAACATGATCATATGTTGTTGATGATGATACCTTGTTGAAGTTTGAATGCCTATAATGATCTTGCATGTATTTGTTCCTCTACCTAAACCCTAATTCACATGCCTGAAATCTAAGTGATGGGGATGTTGATGGTTTTACATGCAACTCAACCTTGATCTTATTGTTTTTGTTTTTGGTTCAGTTATCTTGCATAAGATGGATTTTGGTTCTATTTACATGTTCTTGAATCTTGATTTTTCATCTATCATCTCATGATCTTCATATTGACCTTATGTGATTCTTGATTTTGGGATTTTGAACATGTTTTTCCTTAACGGGCTTGTTTTCTTGAAGATTCAATTCTCAAGATGACAACCACCTATTTTGTTCATGCTTTGATAATAGTTTTCCCATCTAAGATGCTCTTTATGTTGTGTTCTAAATGGCTAAAGGTTTGGTGAAGTTTGATGGTCGTTAGAGTTGGTTTGATTAATGGTTTTGTTGGTTTGGTTCCTAACCTTGTGTTTTGGTCTCGGTCGATGGGTTGGACCTTTGTCTTCAACTGAGTAGGGTTGTTAGGATCTTTGGTCATTGGTGTTTTGGACCTCTTCGACCGCTAAAGTTGAGTGGTGTTCTTGATTTCTGATGTAGTCCTCTACCTATACTTTTCTCTTTGACCATTTTTGGTCCCTTGGGTCATTAGTATTGGTTCTTTATCTCTTGATTGATGGTTGTTGTGATGCCTTTGGTTGTTGGTTTTGATCATGATCTTCTTCCATGATGGTATATGCTCTTCAACCACAGGGTTCTATGACCTTGTACCTTCCTTTGGTCGATGGTATTTTCCTAGTCACATTTGGGCTTATGATGACAACTATGGTGATGATAATGGTTGACCTATGTGTTCCAAGAATGTGGGAGGTAATGACATTTAGGGTTGATGCTATATGATGCCTTGGAAACCCTAACTTTGATATGGAACTGTGATAGATTTGTCAACCTTGTGCAAAGTGGTAGTATGTAATGATGATGCATTGTTTCCCTCTCCTACTTGTATAATCCTAACCTTGCAAGTTGAATGAATGTCATAGCTATTGAATTTTATGATGTGTTTGATATGATACAGGGTAACGATTGTGAGCCTTTATGAGGCATGATGAGATAATGAATATTGTGCATAAATCATGTGATTTGGGTTTTATGACCTGGTAGAGGCTTTCTGCCTAATGTGAGATGATAACCTCTAGTGATGAGATGAGGGTTTGGTATCCCCTAGTGATGTGATGATGTTGATGGCCTTGTATGGCAGAAATATCAAGTAATGTTGTTACAAGTTTATACCTCATACATTTTATATCTTCTGGAGTTGTAACATACCCTTATCATTGTAGAATATATTTAGGGTTCATACGTTGTAACTTGATTGATGCTAAAAGATACTCAATTGGCTTAATTAATCAAGTGAAACCATAATCATGTAGTTTCCCTGTTCCTTAGATCCACCTTCAGTGCGAGTATTTGTTGGATTGTGAAATGAGTTCTCTCTTAGTGGAAGGTCGGAGTCATATACTATTGAGGATATGTATTTCATAGGATTGGATGTGGTCATACCCTGGAAGAAGAATGCTTGAGGTCGTATCTCAAGTTATGTGATTCAATATATTTACATGATATGTTTTGAGGATGGCTACATTCATACCTCGAAAGGCATGTAGCTACGGTTGTAACTTAGTTTTCACTAGTGTTGTTCCTATATACCATGGCAGGCTAGGCTATTTTGTAGTGGGACTTTATATGTCATTGTGGCGGACTTAGACTGACTGAGGGTATGGGAGATCATAGGATTCTAGCTGCTCCTAGATCTTGTATGGAACTAATTTCATCTTACCAATGGTCAGTTGGAGCATGAGTGGTATACCTCATTTCCTCAAGGTATAATAAAAGACGTAACATAGTCATGTATTATATTGCTTAGGGTTAAACATGACTCACATTGGATGACTCGTTGCCTTATCTCTTGTACAATTCAATTGATTTAAAATTTGGTAAGAGGAATCAACAGTCATACATGTTCTTCATATTCCTTCTTAGTGTACAGGATTTTCTACTGCTTAGTTGTAGATGTCAGATTTGCTTAAACAGTGCTAATTGCTTTATTCATATCATTTAGATGAATCAACTTGATCTGATAATAATGTTACTTTCCTTCTTTAGTCTATATTTGTAAATAGTAGTTGTGATGGAGAGTTATATCTCTTGTCGGGACATTAGTCTCACCCTGTGGGTTTCCACATCTTTTAGGTGGTCGTGCACGACGAGGTAGAGATCATTCAGTTGAGTCTGAGCAGTAAAAGAAGTAGTAGTTGTTATAGGTTGGATATGCTGCTAGTGTTTTTTAGTAGAGTCCTATGTGTCTTCCATGTACTCTCAGGTTCTTTGGGGTGTTTGCATATGTTGTATATTGACACATGTTTTGGTAGTATCCCATGGTTTTATAGATATGTCTTGTAAATATTTGAACATGTTATCATATGTAACATGTGGTCACAAGCTGGCCAAGTGAACTGTGATATGTATCATCTTATGCATAATACGTAATGTAGGTGGATCCAGGTGGACTTGGATGTAATAGGTTTCCGCTTATGTGATTAATTGAAATCAGTTTTAATTTACCCTACTTTATGGTAATCCTGGATGTTTAGTATTAGTTATGTGCTTTGCATAGAGTAATCTCATTTTGTGTGACGATGGGCATCACAAGTTTGGTTGGTGTTAGAGCTTTAGGTTCTATGAGTCTAAAGGTACATAGAACTAGGGTTTTTGTTTCTTCTAGTGTCCTCTTACATATTTAATGGTAAATTCTACTTTTATAGAAGAAGAAGAAGAAGAAGAAGAAGAAGAAGAAGAAGAAGAAGAGAAGAAATGTTACAACCCCAGTTTTGGGTTCTTTTGGTGAGAAATGTAATTTCTCATATTAAAGATATTGGAACAAATAATGATATGTTTTGTTTTGAATAAATGAGTTTCATTTACAATAGCCTTGATGTTGTGTTGTGGGCTTTATTGGCTATTGGGCCCAATAACAAGGAAATTCAATTAATTAAGAATTCGAGAAAAGAAAGATGTAGAAACCTCTAGAAGGCAAAAGAATGTAATCTAAAGAGGGATTTCGTGCCTCATGGGTTCCTTGTGTCCCAAGGAGTCCAAAGTTGCAAAGAAAAGCAATAAGAAAAGAAAAGATTAATTAAGTATTTCTTTATTAAGAAAGAAATTGAAAAGAATGATAAAATGTGGAAAATAAGTGGAAAGAGGTATAATTGAATTATCCTGAGTGGAATTTCGTATTCCAAGGATTCCTAATGATAAAATGAATAACAATGAGGAAAATAAAAGAGAAATAAAGAGAAATCCTCAAAAAGAAATATTTCAATAAGAAATACACATGATAATGAAGTATAATGCATTTAGATGCATCTAGAAGGATAATAAGTATCCTTCAAAAAGAATTTTGAAATCTTAGGATTCTGGGAGGGCTAAGGAGTCCAAGATACCAAGATGATGGCATAAGAAAGATAAATTACCAAATAAATTGGTAATTATAAAGGATAACTTGCTTGCAATGGAAATACCCTTTTTCTTTAGAATTTGGGTTTCAAATTTAATACACGAGTGGATAATGCCAAGACAAAGTTTCCTATAAAATTTGAGTGAAAAATGTTAAACAAAGAAAGAGAAAAGTCTCTCTTACCCCTGGCACGCGAGAAGGAGAACAGGGATAAAAGAGTAAAGGCCGGATCGAAGACCCTGATCGCTAGAAAAGAAAGTAGGAAGGACACGTGGCGCTCTTCCATTGGCCAAGAGGTAGATATTTTACAAAATCCGTAGTTAATTATTGGTAGCCCTGATGGAAACGTATAATACATGAAAATTGATCAGAAAAAAATGAGGAATGCAATAAAGATGTAATTGAAGACTAATTCTGCTTTCAATTCAAAAAGTATGTGAAGATGTTATCTTTAATGGTTTATCTATTAAAAGAACCCTAATCTTTATTGATTAATGATTTGAAAGGGTTATATGGATGATTAAAGTTGATCTTAACATGTGGTTATTGAAAACGGCACATTAGGAACAAAAAGGATGAACTTTACATGTAATTAGTTAATTTTGAGTTTAATGTGCATGAATAATTCTTTAATGGGCCTTGAAACCCTAATGTTGGTAATTAGGACTACTAATGGCTTTAATTATTCGATTTCATGCATAAAACTAAGTTTTCATGGTTATAAGATATTTCAAGCATTAAAGTTCCTAATTTGTGGATAAATACCCTAAATGTAGTAATTAGGGTTTTCTCCTGAATAAAGAATAGAATTAATGGCAAATCAAGTTCATATGTGATTTGGACCATAATGAACTATGAATTGATGATAAATGTGTCTAATGATATTGACATAGATTAAAGGGATAAAAATGGTAGCTTTAATGAAAAAGAAACTTAATTAATGATTAATGTGCCTGTAATATGAAAATAGGGTTATATGTTGTTAAGATAACCTTAATGTTGAAGAATAGACGAGATAATTAGGGTTTTTTATCAATTACGTTAAATTAGGGTTTAAAATAGTAAAAGATGAAGGGAAACCCTAATTGCAATGGAAACCCTAAAAGTGGACTAGAAACCCTAAGAGATGTGCTAGATTTGATAGATCTTAATGACATGAGTAATAAGAGGAAATTGTATAATTATTTCTGGATCTTATTGAATGATTGCATGCTCATTGTTGTTTGGATTATTTCTGCACCTGAATCTACATGTACAGGTATGTGGTTACGCTTATGATTATCTTGCATTAGTTTTCCGAGGATTTTATCGATGTTTCCATCGTGTCTTGAATTAAACTGTTGGATGTATTCAATTCATGCAATGTATAATGTGAATATGACTACCACATAAGAAATATGCCTACTAGCTCAGATCCTAGTCCCCTCTGTAGCTTAATGGGTCGACCTAGTAAATGGCTACCAATGGGGTAGGTCCATCAGGTCATTGAATGACTTAGTAAATGGCTACCAATGGGGTAGGTCCATCAAGTCACATTGAGTTAGAGATTGGACTACCTATGGGTAGTGCCATCCGACTCAACCCTAGATATTAATCTACCTGTTAGGTAGGATCATGCAGGGTCTAATAAGGATCTACCTAGAGAGAGGTAGTATCTCAGTCCGCTGCAGGGACAGCACAGAGATAGGGGATAGGAAAGGATTGAGTAGTATGGTTTAAAATGTAATCTTGGTGGTTAAATGATAATTTGCTGATTACTTTGTTACTATAGTTGCACGATTTTTGTTTCCCCCACATACGAGCTTCTTGCTGACCGACGTTTTGTTTGTCGGCATTTTAGGTACAAATGAAAAGAACAAACAGTAAAGTGGCAGATGTGGAATTAAATGAGAAATAATGTGCACAGGAGGATTAGTTAGATTAGCATCTTCATGGATAGAAGTTTAGAAATCCCAGTTTTTCCAAGGTAAGAAAAGTTTTTATTTTATACCAGTTTTCATTTTTGTAGTAGAATTTCATAATTATTATTGATTATTTGTCGAACCTTTGAACCTGTTAATTGGATAATGGCTCTAACCTTTGGGTCTCCCTTAATTGGGGGTTACTGGGAGGCGGGGTCATTATAATTGGTATCAGAGCGAAGGTTCCTCACTTAATCTTTAATAATTATTAAATTTTACAAATTCCGTAGAACTCAAGGGAGTTATTAGAGGATTATCTAAAAGACGGAGGTGTCTAGAAAAGGATCACGACCGGGGGCTGGAAATATTTTCCTCCACACCGCTAGTCAGAATACGAGGACTCCCAGATCCGTGCGACTGCCTATCCAAAGTCTTAGGGTATGAATCAAAATAAGATACCTTTAGGACCCTCTCATCTTGTTCATCCCTTCTCAACTCAAATTATGTTAAGGACCTTAAGGATTAGGGTTTCCTCTCTCTTCTCCTCACCCTCTTGAGGTATGGGTAAGGTTGATGGGGATTAAGGGATCCTCCACCAAATTAATGAAAAGCATGTAAATAAGATGTCATGGACATAAGCTTAATAGATTAAGCGCAAACTAAAGAATAGATACATGCTTAGGTTGTATGACATAAGTTGTCATTTCCCTCAGGAGAGACCTGGGGCGAGACTTTCTTGTCATGAGGATGAGTAGAGAAAGTGAGTCTTAGATGTAGAGATCTCCATTAAAGTAGAGACCTATCACATCCTTTGGGGATGATGGTAACCCTAACCCTAAGTGAAGGTTAGAGGGAGAGATGACCTGATGAGTTAGTTGTCTTGGTGGACCAGATGTTTTTATAGACATGCCTTGGGTGTCATATGAGCCATGAGAGGGTAGATGGCCTAGAACCTTTGGCAACCCAACCCTGGGAGGGTCGTGCATGTTTGAGCAAAGGATAGATCCTTCATGGATGAAGTTAGAGAAGAACCTACAGAAATCCTATGAGCTTATGCAAGTAGGGTATAGTTTGCACCCAGAGTACATCAGTAATGTGAACAGTAGATTAAAACTAAGGCCAGAAGGATATGACGGATGGCTTATGAGATAAGCATAACAATAATCTTATGCAGGACCCTGAGTAGGGAAGTTGGAAGTCTAAAACCCTGATATTTGAGGAACCATGGGGAGTTGAGGATAATACGACCTAAGTGGATGATGGTGGTTGCCTTATGCTTGACCCTTGGAGGTTGATGATATCTTAGTTGCCTTTAGAGGAGCCAAACCCTAGAGAGAGAGAGTGATGCTTATGGTACCTATGTGCCTATGGTATAGTTTTTAACTGCTAAGTGGAGACAAAGAGTTCCTTAGACCCTGAGGAGGTTTAAGTAACAAGTTGTGAGGCCTGGTACCTGGTTGGTTGTCCTTGAGAAGGTCTCGACCCTGATGTGTTGCTCGAGTAGGAGGATGATAGGGAGAGCATGTCATGCCTTATACATGCTTGATTCTTGGTTAAGAGATTGAGCATGCAGTTGGACACCCAAAGGTGAACCTAGGCCTAAGAGGGGAAGTGGTGTACCCAGTGCTCATGATGAGTTTTGAGTCTCTATAGTTTCGAGCATGGTACTCCTCATGTGTAGAGGTAAAAGAAATCACTTAAGTTAGGGGTATGTTTGATGAACCCCTCACGACTAAGTTGATCTAATGTTGAGGATGAGAACAAGTGTGACCTAGCATGGTTTAGTAGGTACTCTGGTGCCTTAGTAGTTGTTGGATTAAGCATGCTCATGTGAATGTAACCCTAAGGATGCTTTTGACCTTTGTTATCAAGGTGTAGTTTCCTCCCATCCTGGGAGAGGGACCCTTTCGTAGGGAGTACACCAGTTGTGTTTGTTTTGTGGTAACCTAAAGAGGTCTCATAAGATCTTGAGGATCTAAGTGAAAATTACATGGTACGAGGATGAACCTATAGACCCATAGATAACCATCTCTATGTGCATGTGAATGTGTTACCATGGAGGTAACCGGTATGGGGCATGACCAAGGTAGGAAGGTCGCCATGATCCCTGAGAAAGGATGACAGACAACCCAAGAATGCAGAGAGAGAGGTGATGAAGGCTTGGGTAAGGTTCTAAGTCGGACATGTACTATGATAGAATCCTAAGTCTATCCTAGGGTCAGGTGGGGATAAGACCGATGGAAGTTGGACTTACCTAATTCCCTAGTTGCACAGGACCATAGGGTCGGTAGGTAACAACTATCATTGTCTAAGGGCCATGGGTTAGGAGATTGATCACCTTCATGAACTCATGGGACCCAAAGGGCAAATGAGTAGGGCACTCTTTGATGCATAAGGGAAAAGGGATGACCCCAAAAGTGTCGGCACCCTATAGACCTAGAGGATATGACCAAGGAATGTGTATAAACCTCAGTAGGTTCGAGAACAGTTTTCCATGGAAGTAACTTTGATGTCGGAATGTTTGTGGTATAGAGACATGTGTGGAACATTTCAACTCATATTTAAAGGTGTACTGGCAAGGTGAGATGTGCCATCTCTATTCTTGGAATAGGAAGAACTCTATATTTAGACTGCAGCCAAATGTTTATTTCCTCCTATTATGGGAGTGAGAGATAGTAAAGTATGCATGTCATACACTAGGGATAAAGATGATGCGAGTTGAAATGTTGCTACAAGGTATGAGGATAGAGATGATAATGTACCTTGGTGGAGTGAATGATACATGGATGGTTTACAAAATACTAAAAAGAATAGTGTAGTCATCTTATGAGGATGTTTTATCAAGAACTATGTGGAATTTGCAAGTTAACCAAGGTTGAGTTTGATCACCATGAGGATGAGCTCAGAGTTTCTTGATAAAGATAAACTTAGAGTTTGAGATGAGACGATAAGTATAATACTTGGAGGATGAAAGGCGTTAATGAATGCTCTAGTTGAGAAAAGGAGATAAGTTTGACTAACACCCAGGTGTATCAATAGCGGTTAATCAAGTTAATGGTTGTTCAGTTGGCCAGCCTAGTCCTTGGGTGTTAAAGGATGGTTGCAGAACCTCGAATACACTTCCTCGGATAGGAAGGTAATGAAACCCTGATGAGAGTGGTTTAGGGTTTCTAAGGAATCAATCTTGAGGAATCATGATATATAGGAAATCATGATTTGAAGATCACCATACACCATGAAACTACAAAGATGGTAAGTGATAGTGAAACTTTGGATGCTTAAAACAAAGTTTCATGGAGCATGTGGCCATGCAAGCTAGGAGGCGAAGGATGAATGCTAGTAACCCAGTACATGGATATAAAGTATAAAGAGTTCCCGAGAGGGAATGAGGGTTCATCACTATGGATGTTGTGAGTCTCCCCTAGACCAAGGAAGGTCAAGATGCAAAATGGGTTATGGTAGATCGCCTTACCTAGGTGACATGATAAAGAAAGAGTACTGTCACGAGACAGATTCGGTTGAACTACTTAAGAGAGGAAGATGGTTCAACCACACCATGATGCGAGTTCAAAAGTTCTTGGGTTTGACCAAGGTTCACTTCCATGAGGTGGAAGTAGATACCTGAAGAGCTTGATGATAGTATAGTTTATCACCCCTACTAAAGGTTAGTATAACCCAGACTAGAGGGTCTGATGAGAGCCAGTGTGCTTGTTCAGGGTGATACATAGAGACAGTTTTTAAAATGTGATGTTAATCACCATAACCTTTATCGGGATGCAAGAAGTCTTATAGAGAGGTTGTGTCGGTCACCATTTCATTAAGATGATGTTGGTGAAGGAGGCCTCACGAAGGTCAGAAAAGAACCATAGTGTGTGTAGATGAAGTCGCTTTGATCGTGCAAATAGCTGAGAGAGAGCCTAGTGGTGACATGAGTCATGAGCTGATGCAAAGCAGACTGACATGTAGTTCTCTATGGGAAAATATGTGATGTGAAGATCCGACCCCTCTAAGCTTCAGCTGAGAAAGCTGAGTCCCCGATATATGGGTCCATTTGAGATGGATTGGTGGAGATGGTTGTGTTTAGCCTTGCCCCTCAGGATAACATGATGTATAATGTGTTCCATAAGTCTGATCTAGAGCACTATGTGAGGTACCCAAGCCATGTGCTGAGCCCTGAACCAAATCAGCTTTTGAGAGGCTGAAATGTCCTGAGTCACCTATGAGGGTATGATATACCAAGGTAAGAAAGAACTAAGATGGAAGAATATGAGATGATGAAGGTTCTTGGGAAGCACCATGGAAAGAGTGAAGCCACATGGGAGCCATGATGGACATATGAAAGGCTTATCCTATTTTGTTTGTTTGTTTGATAGAATTTTGAGGACAAAATTCCTATAAGAGGGGAAGGATGTTACAACCCCAGTTTTGGGTTCTTTTGGTGAGAAATGTAATTTCTCATATTAAAGATATTGTAGCAAATAATGATATGTTTTGTTTTTAATAAATGAGTTTAGTTTACAATAGCCTTGATGTTGTGTTGTGGGCTTTATTGGCTATTGGGCCCAATAACAAGGAAATTCAGTTAATTAAGAATTCGAGAAAAGAAATATGTAGAAACCTCTAGAAGCCAAAAGAATGTAATCTAAAGAGGGATTTCGTGCCTCATGGGTTCCTTGTGTCCCAAGGAGTCCAAAGTTGCAAAGAAAAGCAATAAGAAAAGAAAAGATTAATTAAGTATTTCTTTATTAAGAAAGAAATTGAAAACAATGATAAAATGTGAAAAATAAGTGGAAAGAGGTATAATTGAATTATCCCGATTGGAATTTCGTATTCCAAGGATTCCTAATGATAAAAGGAATAATAATGAGGAAAATAAAAGAAAAATAAAGAGAAATCCTCAAAAAGAAATATTTCAATAAGAAATACACATGATAATGAAGTATAATGCATTTAGATGCATCTCGAAGGATAATAAGTATCCTTCAAAAAGGATTTCGAAATCTTAGGATTCTGGGAGGGCTAGGGAGTCCAAGATACCAAGATGATGGCATAAGAAAGAGAAATTACCAAATAAATTGGTAATTATAAAGGATAACTTGCTTGCAATGGAAATACCCTTTTTCTTTAGAATTTGGGTTTCAAATTTAATACACGAGTGGATAATGCCAATACAAAGTTTCATGTAAATTTTGAGTGAAAAATGTTAAACAAAGAGAGAGAAAAGTCTCTCTTACCCCTGGCACGCGAGAAGGAGAACAGGGACAAAAGGGTAAAGGCTGGATCGAAGACCCTGATCGCTAGAAAAGAAAGTAGGAAGGACACATGGCGCTCTTCCATTGGCCAAGAGGTAGATATTTTACAAAATCCGTAGTTAATTATTGGTAGCCCTAATGGAAATGTATAATACATGAAAATTGATCAAAAAAAATGAGGAATGCAATAAAGTAATTGAAGACTAATTCTGCTTTCAATTCAAAAAGTATGTGAAGATGTTATCTTTAATGGTTTATCTATTAAAAGAACCCTAATCTTTATTGATTAATGATTTGAAAGGGTTATATGGATGATTAAAGTTGATCTTAACATGTGGTTAATAAAAAGGGCACATTAGGAACAAAAAGGATGAACTTTACATGTAATTAGTTAATTTCGAGTTTAATGTGCATGAATAATTCTTTAATGGGCCTTGAAACCCTAATGTTGGTAATTAGGACTACTAATGGCTTTAATTATTCGATTCCATGCATAAAACTAAGTTTTCATGGTTATAAGCTATTTCAAGCATTAAAGTTCCTAATTTGTGCATAAATACCCTAAATGTAGTAATTAGGGTTTTCTCCTGAATAAAGAATAGAATTAATGGCAAATCAAGTTCATATGTGATTTGGACCATAATGAACTATGAATTGATGATAAATGTGTATAATGATCTTGACATAGATTGAAGGGATAAAAATGGTAGCTTTAATGAAAAAGAAACTTAATTGATGATTAATGTGCTTGTAATATGAAAATAGGGTTATATGTTGTTAAGATAACCTTAATGTTGAAGAATAGACGAGATAGTTAGGGTTTGTGATCAATTGCGTTAAATTAGGGTTTAAAATAGTAAAAGATGAAGGGAAACCCTAATTGCAATGGAAACCCTAAAAGTGGACTAGAAACCCTAAGACGCGAGCTAGATTTGATAGATCTTAATGACATGAGTAATAAGAGGAAATTGTATAATTATTTCAGGATCTTATTGAATGATTGCATGCTCATTGTTGTTTGGATTATTTCTGCACCTGAATCTACATGTACAGGTATGTGGTTACGCTTATGATTATCTCACATTAGTTTGTCGAGGATTTTATCGATGTTTCCATCGTGTCTTGAATTAAACTGTTGGATGTATTTAATTCATGCAAAGTATAATGTGAATATGACTACCACATAAGAAATATGCCTACTAGCTCAGATCCTAGTCCCCTCTGTAGCTTAATGGGTTGACCTAGTAAATGGCTACCAATGGGGTAGGCCCATCAGGTCATTGAATGACTTAGTAAATGGCTACCAATGGGGTAGGTCCATCAAGTCACATTGAGTTAGAGATTGGACTACCTATGGGTAGTGCCATGCGACTCAACCCTAGATATTGATCTACCTGTTAGGTAGGATCATGTAGGGTCTAATAAGGATCTACCTAGAGAGAGGTAGTATCTCAGTCCTCTACAGGGACAGCACAGAGATAGGGGATAGGAAAGGATTGAGCAGTATGGTTTAAAACGTAATCTTGGTTGTTAAATGATAATTGGCTGATTACTTTGTTACTATAGTTGCACGATTTTTGTTTCCCCCGCATACCATCTTCTTGCTGACCGACGTTTTATTTGTTGGCGTTTTAGGTACAAATGAAAAGAACAAACAGTAAAGTGGCAGATGTGGAATTAAATGAGAAATAACGTGCACAGGAGGATTAGTTAGATTAGCATCTTCATGGATAGAAGTTTAGAAATCCCAATTTTTCCAAGGTAAGAAAAGTTTTTATTTTATACCAGTTTTCAGTTTAGTAGTAGAATTTCATAATTATTATTGATTATTTGTTGAACCTTTGATCCTTTTAATTGGATAATGGCTCTAACGTTCGGGTCTCCCTTAATTGGGGGTTACTGGGAGGCGGGGTCGTTACAAGAAAGGATATGTCTGGAGAGCACAAAGAACATGTGGTGAGCAATGTTGTTGCACTAGGAGGTGGTTCTAGGAGGTAGGAAAGGGTTGAGGGAGTGCCTAAGGTGCCTCAGTTTGACCCTTCTACAGTGGAAAACCCCACTTTTGAATCCATGTTTGGATAGTTCATGGCCAGTATGATGCATATGGCGGATAGGATGCTCGTACCCCAACCTAGAGAGGAAGTCCAGATATAGAATCCTAGGGTTTTGGGAAGACCTTTGAGAGATTAAGTTGTGTAGGGTCATTGGAGTACGTCAGTATTGCGGATCCAACAGATGCTGACATGTGGTTAACCAATCTAGAGAAGGGCTTCAAGATCCTCAATGTCCTTGAGGAGGATAACATGAAGCACACATTGTACCTACTGAAGGGCAGTGCTAGCCATTGGTGGGCCATCAATGAAGAGAAAAGACCTACTATTGTGATCAATTAGGAAGCATTTTAGTCAGAGTTCGTGAGATGATACTTTCCAGAGACCTACCTGGATGAGAAGATCGTTCTGTTTGAGAAGATTCAGTAGTGATCTATAACAGTCAATGAGTATGAGGCAAAGTTCACGGAGCTTCTAAGGTTTTTCCAACATATGGCTGCAAGAGACTAGGAGAGAATCAGACATTTTGATAAGGGTTTGTGCTCTGAGTTGACAATTCCAGTGTCAGCCTTAGAGAATAGAGAATGCTTTTCCACATTTGTGGAGTTTGTCAGGAGGATACAATAGTTAGTTGTGGAGAAATGGTCTAAATTGTAACATCTCAAATTTTGAGTGTAAGAAAATTTTGAGGACGAAATTATTTAAGGTGGGCATAATTGTAACATCTCAAATTTTGAATAAAATAAATTTAGGGTCTAAATTACAAAATTTCAAATATAAAAATGTAAATTTAGACAAATGCAAGTTACACCAAATATTGAACACTTCATATGAAATATAAAGAAGTTTCCTTTAGTTTCTTTATGATCAAATGAGTTCAAGGATAAATAGCATTATTATCTCTATTTTTTCTCTATCCTATAATAATCCTTGATTTATACATAAAACTATAACAATAGGCCTTATAATAGATGAGCATTTCATATCTCAAAATTTGACTCAAAATATAACTCACTAAGGAAAGGATAATTCATTTTAATATACATAAATTGAGATAATGACATATGTGGGTTTGATTGGAAAAAGGAAGAAAAAACCTAAATCTAATCATATAGGAATATTATAGACCCTTTGATTAACCTGTGGTCCAAATTTGAAGTCAATACAGCTTTTTTGGACCCTTCAAATCATCAGGATGTTAACATATAGTTTTGGTTAAATAACATTTGAAAATTTGGTTTATCTTCTACTTTAACCTAAGTTTCCAATTTATTTAAATGTCACACTTGCATTTCTATTCAGATTTCATCTCTCTGCTAATGTCTTGGTGTCAGGTGGACCCTGGATTTTGGATTCTTTCTTGGCCATTGGATTTTCATCAGACAACCCAGAAGTCGTCTCCTACCTTAGGTAGGAGACGAATATTAGGGATTCAGCCCCGACTATACTTCTGACCCCGATCTCTCCCCACAGTGTCCCACTTTCTAGATATTCTTCACTGATGGAATCGGAAACTGCACGTGAATCTAACAGACCCTATTTTTAAGGATCTTTGTGCCCTATCGAAAAAATGCCCATTAAGGCTAGGAATCCCCTCGCTACCAAGAATCACTGCCGCCACCCTGATGCCTCCATTCCCTATTTAAAGGGTCAAAAACATCCTATAGATCTCACACATCTCTCCTCCATCTTAAATTTCAACTCCAATACTCTGAACCACCCCATCCTACTTGATTTACAATTCTGGTGGCTTTGAACAGATCATCGATGGTGTCTCTCACTCAAATTGATTGACGAGTAATGACACACGTGAACTGTGTGTTAAACGCAAGTGAACATATCAATGTAATATAGGCCTTGTAAGGCCCGAGTCGAACTTAGGGAAATGTGAATTTTAGAAACTACTACTAACTGGTTGTGATCAGCTAGACCGATGGAAAAGTTTATTGGTTTTTGTAAAAGAAAATAAAAGAGTGTTGATTAAATGTTGGTTTAATCAAATAAGAATGGGAATCCATAGGATTTTAGTTTCACCATAAGGTATCGCTGCATACAAGTTCACATAATTAACATAACTCATCCCTTATCCTGGATAGAGGTCTGTAGTCATAATTTGTCACTTCCGCAATGCAATCCACTACCTAGTTCTAGGTCAGTTCCATGCCAGTAGTAACTTATACCCTAGATCTGGATGCATTAATGAATCCTCTGGGTATCCACCATTTTCCATACATTACCTCATCTAAGGAATTTATAGGATAATGTGTTAATCGTTCCTTTTCAACCACTAATCCTCTGTCAAGAGCAATTAAAGGTATTAGAAATTAACTATGGTGATCAAGCATAGCAATTATAATAGAGAACATGATAACATATCTAGGAAAAATGAGAAGAATTATATTAACCCATGCAAAGATGTATTACAGCGATTCCCCGGGCTACTCCCGGGTCCAAAGGATCAAAGGGGATTAGCCCTGCATGTTTATCTCAACATTATACATGGAGAAAGGAGGAAGAAAGCATGGGAAATGGATAGAAATATTGTGTAACCCCTGGAATGGTGAAGAACATGATGATCCTCGGTGTGAGACACCAATTTTGCAGCCTTCCGCCGGTAGAATTGCCTATCTATGGCTCTCAAATCTTCCGAAATGTTGCTTTTGGCTCCGTTCTTTGCTCTCCTCTCCCTGGTCTGGGCCATCTTTCTTTAGGTATAGGTACGACTTACAGCTGTCAAAAGATTGCAGCCGTTCGATCGTGATGATTCTATAGAAAATTCTGATCCGACGACATCGATACCATCGACGGGTTATCGATAGTATCGACACCTTAGGGCATGCATACTTGCTTAAAAAATGGAATCCATTCTATTGACATTTTGATACTATCGACCATTGTGTCGATAGTATCAATGGAATGCTATTTTGTTTTCTGGGCTGATCTCGAGACCATCGACACTGTGGTTCGATGGTATCGACCGGGATGCTCTTCTCCATCTTTGTTGTTGTTTCCATGTCAATAGTATCAACATATCTGTCAATGGTATCGACATGTCCTGGAATAGAAGGTACCTAAAACAGAGAGAAAAACACAAGTCAAATTCGGAAAATTTCATAAATCATACAAATATGATAGAATAAGATCAACTTGATGCATAAAGTGTTTATAGGCTACTGAAAGTGAATCATGCTATTATAGTCATAAAAATGACAAATAAACACACAAAAAAGTATGAAATCAGCCTATAAATACGGCTCAAAATCCCTGCATCAAACTCCCCTAATCTTAAATCTTGCTCATCTTCGAGCAAAAAAACTATAAAATCTGATTGAGAGGGTCAACTAAAAAACATAATCACATTGAATGATATATCAAAATGATTTCTGCCTGCAAACCACATACCGACCCTTACCAACCATGGAATGATAACTGCCCTTTTGGTGACAAGAATCATTCATGAAAGATGCCCACCCCAAGATCAAAGAACACTATCAAGTAAAGCAATTAATATAAGACAATCCTTCGAATAAGGCTTAGTGCATCTTGTGATCTCCTATCTACGTTGCTCATTTTTCTAACTACCATCTAAATGGAAGCAGATCTCCTGATACACATGAATGATAAGAAAATCATGGGTGGCCTACCGCTTAGAGAAACAGGTGGATGGAATAGGAGGTTGTGGAATAAATGGAAGCACATTACAGTCAATCATGCAATACAAAAATGATAACCTATGATGATGCAAATGCATACGATAATGATCCTAATGCTAACATTTATGGTGAAATGATGCATGCACTATCATTCTGTCTCAGATTGAGATGGAATATCTAAGAAAAGCGCATCATGTGCCCATTCTTCTTAATGTACAGGTGAAAACATGTTCCTTTCTCCTTTTTCTTCTTTGTTACTTCTCCATTTTTTTCTTATTTTTTCCAAGCCCTCTTTTCATAAATGATATGGATTGTTTTTCGGGCTTCCTTCTTTTTACATAACTTGTACACTTGATGCATTCTCTTCTAAGCTTTTATGAGGATATGGAACAAATTTACCACCTTTAATGTTTTTAGAAGAACATATAGACACATGATGTAACACATGCTTAAAAGATGCCAATGCAACTAGATGATAACAGTTATGCAACTAAATGACATGCACCTGAGGATAATGTGCATGTATAACTACTCTATATATTTTTTCATTTTCATGCAATTAAATGCAAAAGAACTATAATGCAGGATCTATCTATATGTAATGCAATTAAAGAGAGAAAGACTGTTATGTGCTCCCAATTCTTATGGTGGAGTTCGAATGACATTGCGGTGGAACAAATCACAAGATTAATTGACAGAACCTTCAGAATGAATTATATGTCTCTCCTTACTAACTTGTATACAAGTTAATCAAGGGATTTCTCTCTCTCACTTCAAATTAAAGTCACGCTAATGTTTGGTCAGTTTAGACTCAAACATCCATGTCGACCCTCTTCCGTGAACCATAAGGATAAACATTCATGTTCATATGTTTTAGAGTTGATCTACCCAATAAGTTTCACAAGTTAAGTCCTCAAGTTCTCAAAACACAAGCTTACAAATTTGTAAAATTTCCATTTATATTTTGTTTGCTCACAAGCCCCCTAAGTGAAAACATCAGATGACATGCATTGTATTACAACTCCACTGATTACACTAGATAGATAGTGGATCCTAAAAAATAGTAAACCTATGACAATTAGTATTTCAAAAGTAAAAGAAACATAAATAAGTAAATAAAAACTAAGATAGATGATTGTTCCAACACCAACTCCCCTAATCTTAAATTTGAATATGGCCTCATAGTCAACATTCCCACTTAAGAGGTGGAACAGTGGTACCATTCGCTTTGAAGTGTGGTGAAGATGGATGGTTGGATGCTCAAGTGGACCAATTGATGCTTGCTATCTCCCTCTTTTTGGTGACTCACTTTTGTGTCTTAGTGGTTCTAATATGTGACTTGCTTCATCTTCTTTGCTTTGCAAAAAACGGTGCAAAAAAATCTCATTTCAACACCTTTTACGGCGTGTTTTATGTAGTTGTCCTGTAGGTGTCGATACTATCGACACCAAGGTTGATGGTATCGACTCTTGCTTAGTAATTTTTGGGTACCGATTCATCTAAGATCCTAGTAAATAAAAAGTTTGGATACTATCGACAGGGGTGTCGATAGTATCGACGGTTACTGATAAAAATGTGTCTGATTCCTCCAGAGAAGTCGATATTGTTGACACTAGGGTCGATAGTATTGACTCTTACTAAGCGTTTATTTATCCAAACTCGATATTATCGACAGGGGTGTCGATGGTATCGACTGTAAAATTTATGCACACTTCAAAACACGAGTTAGGGTACCATTTTTACAAAACGTATCAAAACCTAAGCAAAAAATAAGTACATAAACATAAAAGAATATAACCAAACATAAAATAAACCTAAACTTGGGTGGCCTCCCAAAAAGCGCCCTTATTTAATGTCCTAGGATTAACATAAGGATACCTTTAACCTGGGTTGTCAAGGGATGTCTCTAATGATTCATTTGGCAATTTGAATTCAACTCTATCATCACCAATCCCAAATGTCAAGTAACCTCACCAAAAGGTAGCGATTACATCAGTCGTAGCTTGGAACAGCCTTCCCAATAGAATCTCACATCCTTCCAGCTCATTCATGTCCATGACCATAAAGTCAATAGGGAAGATGAATCTGTGGACTTTGACCAGCACATCCTCGCATATACCTTGTGGCTTCACAATCGATCCAACAGCTAACTCAATTGTCATGGAAGTTTGTGTTGGCTTCTTCAATCCCAACTTTTGAAAAGTGGCAAGTGGCATAAGATTAATGCCTACCCCTGATTCACATTATGCTTGTGGAAAATGTTGGCAACCTATTGAACATGGGATGTAGAAACATCATGGATCCTTCCTCTTCTTTGGCAGCCTTCCTTGGATTATAGAACTCATTCTTTCATCAACACACACAACATCTGTATCTTTGATCCATCGTTTCTTGTTGATGATGTCTTTCATGAATCTTCCATATGAAGGAATTTTCTCTATAGCCTCCACCAATGGAATGTTAATGTGGAGCTTTCAGAATATCTCAAGAAATTTCTTGAAGTGCCTTTCCTCTTTTGTAACGACCCCGCCTCCCGGTAACCCCCAATTAAGGGAGACCCGAACGACAAAGTCGTTATTCAATTACAGGATCAAAGGTTCGAAAAATAATCAATAACAATTAATAAACTTTACCAACTAACCCGAAAACTAGTATAAAAATAAAACTTTTCTTACCTTGGAAAAACTGGGATTTCTAAACTTCTATCCATGAAGATGCTAAACTAACTAATCCTCATGTGCACGTTATTTCTCGTTTAATTTCACATTTGCCACTTTACTATTTGTTCTTTTCATTTGTACCTAAAACGCCAACAAACAAAACGTCAGTCAGCAAGAAGCTGGTATGTGGGGGAAACAATAATCATGCAACTATAATAACAAAGTAATCAGCCAATTATCATTTAACAGCCAAGATTACAATTTAAACCATACTACTCAATCCTTTCCTATCCCCTATCTCTGTACTGTCCCTGCAGTGGACTGAGATACTACCTCTCTCTAGGTAGATCCTTATTAGACCCTGCATGATCCTACCTAACAGGTAGATCAATATCTAGGTTTGAGTCGCATGGCACTACCCATAGGTAGTCCAATCTCTAACTCAATGTGACTTGTTGGACCTACCCCGTTGGTGGCCATTTACTAAGTCATTCAATGACCTGATCGGCCTACCCCATTGGTAGCCATTTACTAGGTCAACCCATTAAGCTACAGAGGGGACTAGGATCTGAGCTAGTAGGTATATTTTTTATGTGATAGTCATATTCACATTATACTTTGCATGAATTAAATACATCCAACAGTTTAATTCAAGCCACGATGGAAACATCGATAAAATCCCAGAAAACTAATTCGGGTAGTCATAAGCATAACCACATACCTGATCCAGAGCAACTTGATGTCCAAGCAATAAGGATAAAGAACAAGCAACAAGCAATCAACCATATCCTAAAATTAATGCATGGCATCCAAGTGTTATAGTTTATCCATAATATTCTAAAGCTAGACTTGGATTCCATCTTAAGCTTTCTAAGCCACTTTAGGGTTTTATTAAGGTTTTAGCATCCATAATACTTTTATCACATTTAATGCCCTCTTATTTCACAAACCCTAATTTCAACATCATAAGCACAATTAAAATCCATTATTTCTCTTTTATACAAAAACTACCATCTTTATCCTTTTAAGTTATTTCAAGGTCATTAGACTCAATTACCACCTTTAGTTTCCTTCAAATTGATAATTCATACTTCATCATGATTTAATTCATAATTGTATTCCATTTACTATTAATTCCTCATTTATCCATTAGAAAACTCTAATCACCAACCTGAGGGTATTAATCATGAAAACTCAATTCTATAATTATATTTTCAGATTTAGTCCATTAAAACCCATATTTTCTCAAATTAGGGTTTCGAAACATAATTATGTGCATAAACCCTAAAACAAGCATGAAACTACCTTTTTCAAAATTAACTCTCCCTTTTATTCTTAATATGTTAGTATTTCTCAGAATTAGGGTTCCAAACCAAATTAACCCAAAAGAGTTATTAATTCCAAGTTCCATATCAAATTAGGGTTTCACCATAATTTAATACACCAAAGGTGATAACTTTGTGTACTTTTTAAATTGCAAGCAATATCAGGTTCCAATTATATTTTTATTGGCTTCTTCACGTTTTTTTCATTAACTTTCATGTATAACATGTCCTTATTCGACCTACCAATTATTTACTACGAATTAGTAAATTAGTTACCTTTTCGGCCAATCACAGGTTGCCATGTACTCTCCCGGTCTGCTTGTTTGGCAACAAAGGCTGGGGTGACAGATTCCTCTCTTGTCCTCGGCCGGCTCCAACTCCCAGCTACCCTCTTGGGGTAAAAAGGTCAAAACTCACCCCCTTCCGTCTTCAACATTGTGATGCCTATGCGTCGGGGCAGCCTCCAGGCCAGTCAACTCACCGGTTGACTATGGCCGCCAGGGTCGCACTCTTCTGGTTGAAGGCACAGACGCCACCGCCACCACCCACTGGACTTGCTGGTTCACTCAACTCCACTAATGCTAGTCCCTAACGAGCGGACGACAAGGGGGGTAACTCCCCTGTTCTTGCGGTAAAATAGAGCAGGCCGCAGAGGCTGCTCCACTCCGTCTGTTGGCCCACCCTCTCCTCCCAAGTCCTCCGAGAAGGCATCCAATAGTCCTGTCTCTCTCCTCCAAGTAGGTATGAAGTCATCTAAATCCCCGCCTGTGCCTCTGGTGGTCGGGAATACCACCCGTGCGTGGCCGTCTCACCCGAACAGGGCATCGATTGAGCAGAAGGAAACGGTCGGATCACCAGGCCTGGGGTCGACCTACTGGCAGGGACAATTGCATGGACGTCACGGACCTCGTGGGGGGGGAGTCTATATCCTCACTAAAAGGGGAATCATCCCCTCTTATATAGACCAGTGGTAGGTCAGTTCCCATGGAGTCCTCCTCCATTGGGGAAATTATCAAAACCGCACAAAACAGGGACAACCAAGGGTTTATCCAAACTATTTTGATCTCCCAAGGATGATTATCCACCCTCCAAGAGTCCCAGTGGATCAGGGAAAGCGATATACTAAATTGATTTCGAATTATATTGCTCCCGTTTTCCTAAACTGGCTCGAAGAGCAGCCACCGTTGGATCTGGATCCAACGGCTAGCAAGCCTCGTATTAGAACATCAATCGTTACATTTAATGTTACCCTTTACACTATTAGAAACTTGTAAAATTCATATCTCTCAAACCATTTATTCCTTTAATCCCAAATATTAGAGGAAAGTCTATGATGACTTAATCCTCATACGTACAAAATTTGAGACTCAAACTCAAATATATGAGATCCTTTTCTTTATATGCAAGTTATCATTTAAATTAAGACAATTTAATTTGGTATTTCCTCTTTCTTTGCCATTAAGTTATTATTTTGAATTCCTTGAACCTCAAGGAACCTTAATGGTTCGGAATCCCATCTTGTGAAATAGCCTTTTACCTATTTTTTTATCTTATTTATCCTTTATTTGCATTTTCTCTTTCTTCCTATTCATTTCTTTAATAAAATATCTCTTTTTGAGGATTTTTCTTTATCTCTCTTTTTATTTTCCTTATTGGAATTCCTTTTAATGTTAGAAATGCTTGGAATACGAAATTCCACCAAGGATTATACCATTATACCTCTTTTCACTTATTTTCCATATTTCATCAATGTTTTTAATTTCTTTATTAACAAGGAAATACTTTATTGGTCTTTTCTTTTCTTATTGCTTTATCTTTGCAACTTTGGACTCCTTGGAACCCAAGGAACCCAAGAGGCACGAAATTCATTCTTGGATTACATTCCTTTGCCTTCTAGAGGTTTCTACCTCATCTCTATTTTCTCAACAACTAAATTATTCATTAATTAATTGAATTTCCTTGTTATTGGGCCCAATAGCCAATAAAGCCCACAAATCAAACAACAAGGCTATTTTAAACGAAATCCATTTATTCACAACAAATTATATCATTATTTGTCCAAATATCTTTAATATGAAATTACATTTCCCACCAAAGGAACCCAAAATTTGGGGTTGTAACATCCTTCCCCTCTTATAGGAATTTTGCCCTCAAAATTCCATCAAGCAAACAAACAATTCAGGATAAACCTTTCATATGTCCATCATGGCTCCCATGTGGCCTTACCCTTTCCATGGTGCTTCCTAAGAACCTTTATCATCTCATATTCTTCCATATGAGTTCTTTCTTACCTTGGTATATCATGCCCTCATAGGTGACTCAGGACATTTCATCCTCTTAAAAGCTGAATAGGTTCAAGGCTCAGCATATGGCTTGGGTACCTCACATAGTGCTCTAGATCAGACTCATGGAACACATCATTCATCATGTTATCCTAAGTGGCAAGTCTAAACACAACTATATCCACCAATCCATATCAAATGGACCCATATATCGAGGACTCAGCTTTCTCAGCTGTAGCTTAGAGGGGTCAGATTTTCACATCACATATTCTCCCATAGTGAATTGCATGTCAGTCTACTTTGCATTGGCTCGTGACTCATGTCACCACTGGGCTCTCTCTCGGCCATTGCACGATCAAAGTGACTTCATCTACACACACTATGGTTCTCTTCTGACCTTCGTGAGGCCTCCTTCACCATCATCTTAATGATGTGGTGACCGACACAACCTCTCTATAATACTTCTTGCATCCCGATAAAGGCTATGGTGGTTATCATCGCATCTTAAGAACTGTCTCTATGTATCACCCTGAATGAGCACACCTACTCTCATTAGACCCTTTATTCTGGATTATACTAATCATTAGTAAGGGGTGATAAACTGTACTAACATCGAGTTCTTCATGTACCCACTCCCACCTTTTGGAAGGGAACCTTTAGATCAAACTCAAATACCTCCGAACTCGCATCATGGTGTAGTTGAACTATCTCTCTCTTATAAGTAGTTCAATCGAATCTGTCCCTTGACAATACTCTATCTTTCTCATGTCATCTAGGTAAGGCGATCTACAATAACCCATATTACATCTTTACCTTCCATGGTCTAGGGGAGACTTACAACATCCACAGTGATGAACTCCCATTCCCTCTCGGGAACTCTTTATACGTTATATCCATGTACTGGGTTACTGGTGTTCATCCTTTGCCTCCTAGCTTGCATGGCCACATGCTACATGCAACTTTATTTTAAGCATCCAAAGTGCTACTAACACTTACTATCTTTGTAGTTCATGGTGTATGGTGATCATGATTTCCTCAAGATCGATTCCCCAGAAGCCCTAAACCACTCTCATCGGGGTTTTATCACTTTCTTTTCCAAAGAAGTACATCTGAGGCTCTAAACCATCCTTTCATTATGTCAAGAGTCAAACAACCACTAATCTTATTCAACAGCTCTCGTTATATTAGAGTGTTAGCCAAACTTTTTTTTCAACTTAAGGTTAGCCTAACAACCTCAACTTCTTCTAGCTTCCATCCAATCTAGGCAGCTATATCTCCACCAGAACATTCATTACCACTTCTCATCCTTAGGTGTTAGGTATTGTTGAGAACATACTCCTCAATGTATTCCACTTATCGTATCATCTCAAACTCTAAGTTTACCTTCATCAAGAAACTCTGAGTTCATCCTCATGGTGATCAAACTCAACCCTGGTTAACTTGTAAATTCCACATAGCTCCTGATAAAATATCCTCTTAACCTGACTACACTACTTCTCTTAGTGTTTGTAAACTATCCATGTATTATCCACTCCACAAGTATGTTATCCCCTCTGTCCTCATACCTCATAGAAACGTTCCAACTCACATCATCTTTATCCTTGGTGTATGGCATGCGTACTGTCCTATCTCTCACTCCCATAACAAGAAGAAATAAGCATTTGGCAGCCGTCCAAATACAGAGTTCTTCCCATTCCAGGAGTAGAGATGGTACATCCCACCTCTCCAGTACACCTTCAAATCTAAGTTGAAACGTGCAACTCATGTCTCCACATCACAAACATCATGATATCAAAAATTACTTCCATGGAAAATTGGTCTCGAACCTACTGGGGTTTACACACAATCCTTGGTCTCTCCTCTGGGTCTACAGGGTGCCGACACTTTTGGGGTCATCCCTCTTCCCTCATGCATCCAGAGAGTGCCCTACTCATCTGCCCTTTGGGTTCCATGAGTTCATGAAGGTGATCAATCTCCTAACCCATTTCCTTTAGACAATGATAGTTGTTACCTCTCGACCCTATGGTCATGTGCAACTAGGGAATTAGGCAACTCCTTCTTCCATCGGTCCTATCCCTACCTGACCCTTGGATAGACTTAGGATTCTAACATAGTACATGTTCAACTTAGAACCTCACCCAATCCCTCATCATCTCTCTCTGCATTCATGACTGACTTTCATCCCTTCATAGGGGTCATGGCAACCTGCCTACCTTGGTCAGGCCCCATACCAGTTACCTCCATGGTAACACATCCACGTGCACCTAGAGGTGGTTATCTATGGGTCTACAGGTTCATTCTCATACTATGTACTTTTCACTTAGCTTCTCAAGGTCCTATGAAACCTCTTTAGGTTACCTCAAAACCAACGAAACTGGTATACACCCTACCAAAGGGTCCCTCTCCCAGGATGGGAGGAAACTACAACTCTTGACAACAAGGTCACAAACGTCCTTAGGGTTTAAATTCACATGAGCATGCTTAACCCCGCAGCTACTAGGGCACAAGTAGACCACCTATTAAACCATGCTAGGTCATACTTGTTCTCTTTCCTCAACATTAGATCAACTTAGGCGTGAGGGGTTCCTCAAACATACCCTTAACTTAAGGGGTTTCCTTTACCTCTACACAAGAGGAGTACCCGGCTCGAAACTATAGAGACTCAAATCTCATCATGAGCATCGGATACACTGCTTCCCCTCTTAGGCCTAGGAACCCTAGGTTCTCCTTTGGATATCCAATTGCATGCTCAAACTCTTAACCACGAATCAAACATGTCCAAGGTATGTCATGTACTCCCTTGATCCTTTTATATGAGCAATACCTCAGAGTCGAGTCCTCCTCAAGGACATTCAACTAGGTATAAAACCTCACAACAGGTTACTTAAACCTCCTTAGGGTCTAAGGCACTCTTTATCTAATCCAGTAGGTAGTTACTTATACTATAGGTACCAGAAGCATCATCCTCTCTCCAGGGTTTGTTTCCTCTAAAGATAACCAAGATATCATCAGCCTCCAGGGGTCACGCATAAGGAAACCACTATCATCCACTTAGGTTGCATCATCCTCAACTCCCCACTGTTCCTCATATCTCAGGGTTTTAGGCTTCCAACCTCCTTGCTGGGTTCTTGCTCTCTCTCTCTAGAGCTAACTCCACATCTAGCCATACTACTAGAGGTCCTCTCTCCATGAAGACTCATGCTCACAAGCATGCCCCTATGTGGGTGAATCCCGTGCTCAACTCATGTTTGGTTCTAGATTATCCATATGCTTCTCTCATAAGCCATCCATCGTGCCCTTTTGGCCAGGGTTTCAACCTACTACCGTACCACTGACGTACTCTGGGTGCATGCTATCCCCTACTTTCATAAGCCATAAGGTTTCTATAGGTTCCTCTCTAACCTCATCCATGAAGGAGCTATCTTTCGCTCAAACATGCACGACCCTTCCCAGGGTTGGGTTTCCAAAGGTGTTAGGTCATCCAACCTCTCACGGCTCATATGGCAATCCAAAGACATGTCTATCCAAACACCTGGTCAACCATGACCTCTAACCCATCATGTCATCTCTTTCTCTAACCTTCACTTAGGGTTAGGGTTAACATCATCCTCAAAGGATGTGCTAGGTCTCTATTTTAATGGAGATCTCTACCTCCAAGACTCACTTTCTCTACTCATCCTCCTGATGAGAAGGTCTAGCCTCAGGTCTCTCCTTAGGGAAAAGACAACTTATTTCATACGACCTAAGCATGTATCTATTCTTTAGTTTGCGCTTAATCTATTAAGCTTATGTCCATGACATCTTATTTACATGCTTTTCATTAATTTGGTGGAGGATCCCTGAATCCTTATCAACCTTACCCATACCTCAAGAGGGCGAGGAGAAGAGAGGAAACCCTAATCCTTAAGGTCCTTATCAGAATTTGTGTTGCGAAGGGATGAACAAGATGAGAGAGTCCTAAAGGTATCTTATTTCGATTCATACCCTAAGACTTTGGCCAGGCAGTCACACAAATCCGGGAGTCCTCGTATTCCGACTAGCGGTGCGGAGGAAAATATTGCCAGCCCCCTGTCATGATCCTTTTCTAGACACCTCTGTCTTTTGGATAATCCTGTAATAACTCCCTTGGGTTTATGGAATATGTAAAATTTAATAATTATTAAAGATTAAATGAGGAACCTTCGCTCTGATACCAATTGTAACGACCCCGCCTCCCGGTAACCCCCAATTAAGGGAGACCCGAAGGATAGAGCCGTTATTCAATTATAGGATCAAAGGTTCGACAAATAATCAATAACAATTAATAAACTTTACCAACTAACCCAAAAACTGGTATAAAAATAAAACTTTTCTTACCTTGGAAAAACTAGGATTTCTAAACTTCTATCCATGAAGATGCTAAACTAACTAATCCTCATGTGCATGTTATTTCTCATTTAATTTCACATCTGCCACTTTACTATTTGTTCTTTTCATTTGTACCTAAAACGCCGACAAACAAAATGTCGGTCAGCAAGAAGCTGGTATGTGGGGGAAACAGTAATCATGCAACTATAATAACAAAGTAATCAGCCAATTATCATTTAACAGCCAAGATTACAATTTAAACCATACTACTCAATCCTTTCCTATCACCTATCTCTGTATTGTCCCGGCAATGGACTGAGATACTACCTCTCTCTAGGTAGATCCTTATTAGACCCCGCATGATCCTACCTAACAGGTAGATCAATATCTAGGGTTGAGTCGCATGGCACTACCCATAGGTAGTCCAATCTCTAACTCAATGTGACTTGATGGACCTACCTCATTGGTAGCCATTTACTAAGTCATTCAATGATCTGATGGGCCTACCCCATTGGTAGCCATTTACTAGGTCAACCCATTAAGCTACAGAGGGGACTAGGATCTGAGCTAGTAAGTATATTTCTTATGTGATAGTCATATTCACATTATACTTTGCATGAATTAAATACATCCAACAGTTTAATTCAAGCCACAATGGAAACATCGATAAAATCCCAAAAAACTAATTCGGGTAGTCATAAGCATAACCACATACCTGATCCAGAGCAACTTGATGTCCAAGCAATAAGGATAAAGAACAAGCAACAAGCAATCAACCATATCCTAAAATTAATGCATGGCATCCAAGTGTTATAGTTTATCCAGAATATTCTAAAGCTAGACTTGGATTCCATCTTAAGCTTTCTAAGCCACTTTAGGGTTTTATAAAGGTTTTAGCCTCCATAAAACCTTTATCACAATTAATGCCCTCTTATTTCACAAACCCTAATTTCAACATCATAGGCACAGTTAAAATCCATTATTTCGCTTTTATACTAAAACTACCATCTTTATCCTTTTAAGTTATTTCAAGGTCATTAGACTCAATTACAAGATTTAGTTTCCTTCGAATTGATAATTCATACTTCATCATGATTTAATTCATAATTGTATTCCATTTACTATTAATTCCTCATTTATCCATTAGAAAAATCTAATCACCAACTTGAGGGTATTAATCATGAAAACTGAGTTCTATAATTATATTTTCAGATTTAGTCCATTAAAACCCATATTTTCTCAAATTAGGGTTTCGAAACATAATTATGTGCATAAACCCTAAAACAAGCATGAAACTACCTTTTTCAAAATTAACTCTCCCTTTTATTCTTAATATGTTAGTATTTCTCAGAATTAGGGTTCCAAACCAAATTAACCCAAAAGAGTTATTAATTCCGAGTTCCATATCAAATTAGGGTTTCACCATAATTTAATACACCAAAGGTGATTACTTTGTGTACTTTTTAAATTTCAAGCAATATCAGGTTCCAATTATATTTTTATTGGCTTCTTCACGTTTTTCTGATTAACTTTCATGTATAACATGTCCTTATTCGACCTACCAATTATTTACTACGAATTAGCAAATTAGTTACCTTTTCGGCCAATCACAGGCTACCACATACTTGCCTGGTCTGCTTGTTTGGAAACAAAGGCTGGGGTGACGGATTCCTCTCTTGTCCTCGGCCGACTCCAACTCCCAGCTACCCACTTGGGGTAAAAAGGTCAAAACTCACCCCCTTCCGTCTTCAACCTTGCGACACCTATGCGTCGGGGCAGGCTCCAGGCCAGTCAACTCACTGGTTGACTATGGCCGCCAGGGTCGCACTCTTCTGGGTGAAGGCACGGACGCCACCGCCACCACCCACTGGACTTGCTGGTTCACTCAACTCCACCGATGCTGGTCCCTAACGAGCGGACGACAAGGGGGGTAACTCCCCTGTTCTTGCGGTAAAACAGAGCAGGCCGCAGAGGCTGCTCCACTCCGTCTGTTGGCCCACCCTCTCCTCCCAAGTCCTCCGAGAAGGCATCTAATAGTCCTGTCTCTCTCCTCCAAGTAGGTATGAAGTCATCTAAATCCCCGCCTGTGCCTCTGGTGGTCGGGAATACCACCTGTGCGTGGCCGTCTCACCCGAACAGGGCATCGATTGAGCAGAAGGAAACGGTCGGATCACCAGGCCTGGGGTCGACCTACTGGCAGGGACAATTGCATGGACGTCACGGACCTCGTGGGGGGGGGAGTCTATATCCTCACTAAAAGGGGAATCATCCCCTCTTATATAGACCAGTGGTAGGTCAGTTCCCATGGAGTCCTCCTCCATTGGGGAAATTATCAAAACCGCACAAAACAGGGACAACCAAGGGTTTATCCAAACTATTTTGATCTCCCAAGGATGATTATCCACCCTCCAAGAGTCCCAGTGGATCAGGGAAAGCGATATACTGAATTGATTTCGAATTATATTGCTCCCGTTTTCCTAAACTGGCTCGAAGAGCAGCCACCGTTGGATCTGGATCCAACGGCTAGCAAGCCTCGTATTAGAACATCAATCGTTACATTTAATGTTACCCTTTACACTATTAGAAACTTGTAAAATTCATATCTCTCAAACCATTTATTCCTTTAATCCCAAATATTAGAGGAAAGTCTATGATGACTGAATCCTCATACGTACAAAATTGGAGACTCAAACTCAAATATATGAGATCCTTTTCTTTATATGCAAGTTATCATTTAAATTAAGACAATTTAATTTGGTATTTCCTCTTTCTTTGCCATTAAGTTATTATTTTGAATTCCTTGAACCTCAAGGAACCTTAATGGTTCGGAATCCCATCTTGTGAAATAGCCTTTTACCTATTTTTTATCTTATTTATCCTTTATTTGCATTTTCTCTTTCTTCCTATTCATTTCTTTAATAAAATATCTCTTTTTGAGGATTTTTCTTTATCTCTCTTTTTATTTTCCTTATTGGAATTCCTTTTAATGTTAGGAATCCTTGGAATACGAAATTCCACCAAGGATTATTCCATTATACCTCTTTTCACTTGTTTTCCATATTTCATCAATGTTTTTAATTTCTTTATTAACAAGGAAATACTTTATTGGTCTTTTCTTTTCTTATTGCTTTATCTTTGCAACTTTGGACTCCTTGGAACCCAAGGAACCCAATAGGCACGAAATTCATTCTTGGATTACATTCCTTTGCCTTCTAGAGGTTTCTACCTCATCTCTCTTTTCTCAACAACTCAATTATTCATTAACTAATTGAATTTCCTTGTTATTGGGCCCAATAGCCAATAAATCCCACAAATCAAACAACAAGGCTATTTTAAACGAAATCCATTTATTCACAAAAAATTATATCATTATTTGTCCAAATATCTTTAATATGAGAAATTACATTTCCCACCAAAGGAACCCAAAATTTGGGGTTGTAACATCTTTCCTCAGCTTCAGACTATCCGGGAATGGCACGTATAAAAAAGTGAAACCACTCCTCTACTAGAAAGAAAAGACCACATCCCTTAAACCAAACACCACATAAAAATTTTTGCCAAAGGGATGGGGATCAATTCATTCAACATGTATGTATCATTACACAATGAGTAGCAGCGGAAAAGAATATTATCTAACAATTTAGAAAGCTTGTTACAACACTTCACCACATAAGGTAATCGAAAGGAAAACTAAACATAAAGCCAAGGACTAAGCTGAGGGTCATCTAACCACCTCTTCAAGCCTCCCGAAGATCAGCCACAAGGTTGTTGTGAAGTTCACTCCCCTCGATCTATTCTGGGGTTGGAAGCATACCCCGACAAAAGAAGAAGAAAAGAGAAATATATCAGCAAAAGCTGGTATGTGTATTCTAAAGAAAAGCTTGAGCAATATATGACATTAAGAACATCAAATATGAATGCTTCCCATGCAAAAGAATAGGACTACCCACACGGGCATAAAAGATAAGATTCATAACCAAAGGGATACTTGCCATATGTAAAACAATAAAGAAGTGCCACATGCTCATATCATGACTAATATCCTGCATACATGTGAGATAAGCATAACACTAGAATATTATAAAAGACAAAGACGGTCAAGAATCACACATCTTGAACCTGGTGAGACATGGGCCAAGAATCACACATCTTGCCCTGGCATGGGGAATCACACATCCACCATCAAATACATATAACATGGTCCAGGAATCACACATCCTGCCTGGGAATGGGGAATCACACATCCGCCATCCAAAATATCACAATGTTGCCACAAATGATAATGAGACAAAAACCAATGCAATTATACTACTCTAGGGTTACTGAATCACATAGCAGGAAAATGTAGAGGCAAGTAGGAAAGTTTAGTCCAACATCAAATAAGATTTTCCACAATGGTCAACATATGAAACATCAATAAACTTCCACATAACAATGGTAGATACCATCAACAATATCATCATGTTTCCATATCTCAACAAAAGATTCCAAGAAATTATTCAAGATCACAATAACCAAGATAGTTCACATGAACTATGATAACAAAAGAATAGACATGTGTGTAGGCAAAAGTCAAAAGAAAGATAAGATAGGTGAATTGCTCAATATGGATGAATAAGGGATACAACATACATAAGAGAGAAGAATTGCTCAATATGAATAATTGGAGATACAACATACCTTAGTATCAAAGTCCAACAGGTCCTAAGCACTTCTGGATCCAAAACTAGGTCACCAAAGAGCCTATTAAACACATATATCAATTTTATGTCAATTTCATACATAAAGACCAAACCCTAAAAACTACCTTTTTATTATTAGGTGAATTAGGTTATGAAAACTATTCCATATATTAGGTTATTTTATTATGATTCTAAACCATATTTTATTGTTTTTTTCTGACTTATATATTATTAGTTATGATTTTTACAAGTTAATTATCATAAATTAGATTCAAAGAAAAACACCTATTATTAATACTTGGATTCATTTATCAAAACTTATATCATTAGCTAGATATTATTTTTCTAATTCCAACGAATATTTTTCCATAATTTTTTGATCATCCGATAATTAGTTATCAATTTTTAACTACTGACCAATCAGATAATTACAAATAATTCGATCGCAGATAAAGGGCAGAGAATGTCCACGCGGACTTGGGCAGGCCAATCAGGGCCTCCCATGTCAGCGGACATCTTAAGCCAAGTCAGCGGAACCATGCGATAAACAAAAGGAAAAGGAGTGCGCGAAATGACCAAATTACCCTTCGGTCGTAAAACTAAAACACAGACCGGACAGAGGGGTATAGAGGACAAAGTGCAGGTGTCTTTGCTCTTCGCTGCTCAAGCACAAAGCCGGCCAGCAGAAGCTCAAATCCCCGATCAAAACCTGATCAAAGGAGGTAGTTTTGAGAAAACGACCACACCAGTGAGTTCGCAAGCCCAAAACGTAGCTATCAACCTAAACTACAGCTTGAACGACAACCAGAAACACCATAACCACCTACCGCCATCACCAGAAGGTCAAGGAGAAATGAGAGAGAGGCTGGGAAGATCAGGTGATGATTCGAGGCCAGGAAAAAGAAGAAAATACTCGACCGAAGGTGCCCAAACCAAAATGAAGCCAAAAACGCGAGGATGGCGAGCAGGGACCTCGCCGGAAATGACCAGAAACCAAGCCCAACCCAAGCTTGTCGACCGGGAGGTAGAGACATCCACAGATGAAAGAGTAAGAATGAAAAAGGAAGAGGAAGGTCCAGGGATGCTCACCGGCGAATGAATTGGATCAGAGGTGAAAGAGTTGGACTGGATGACGCCGAGGTCGTCGAAGAAGAAACTGAGTAGGCCCGGCTGCACCTTGCACTTCGTGATCCAATTGAAGTCAGGGTTGAAGAGAAGGATGGTAGGGGGTTCTTCCTTGGCGATTGCGCGGGTAGAAAGTGCACTAAGAGGGCAGCTGCAGAAGACACTGCATAATAGGAAATTGGGGGTTCTCTTCTTATAGGGTTTTAGGGGTTAAGTTACAGATCAATGGAATCGGAATCATATAAGGAAACATTTAGAAGAAGAATCAGAAGAATTCACCGAGAAACAAGAGAGAATAGAAATCAGGAAAACTTGTGCCACAGTATGACGTCGAGCGGACTCCTACCCATGGTAGGAGACGACCCACAGCTGTCAGATCGTGCATCCGATGGTTAGAAATCGCTAGGGAAAATTAAAAGGGCGCGTGACAGAGACTTTAGGCGATAAATAGGAAAAATAATTCGTATTATCCAGAGTGTAAACCAATAATGCATGTATTTTCTCTTTCCTCATTTAAGGGTTCTAGACTCATCCAAATTAAACTAAAATTTGCACATATGTCAAATTAAGCATGTAGATTCTGAATATACTCTTAATTTTGCCTTTTGGAAACCTTTAATGGGTTAAATAAATCATATATCATTTTCTCTTTCTTTCTTCATTTATGGCTTTAGGATTATCCAAATTAGTTGCAAATTTTTCCAAAGGCTTAATTTTATGTTTAGATTACGAAATTGGAGTTATTTTTCCAATGTGAGGGCATTAAATATTTTATCTCACTTTATTGGCCAAATTCCTATTTTATTTAGATAAGGACATTAATATATACAATTATCTCCCAAATTAAATGATACTTGGCCCTTAAGTTACTTTTTGGTCAAGAGAACGAATTTTAGTGTCAAATTATCCTGATGGGTTTCCAATTATAAATTTTGGTACATTATCTTTCTAATTATCTTCTTTACCCATTAATTCCCATATTACCATTAATTTTGCATTTATCTTCTCCTTTATATAAAATTCGGATTTTCTCCTATTTCTCTTATTTTAGGAAGTGCTAGAAAGTTCTAAGACGAAATACTTTATGATTTCTATTACTTAGTGACAATTTATACTTCAACCCTATATTAAGATTATATGAGGAGGTATTTATCCAACTAAGTTCTTTAATTTCTTATTATCATCTAAATGAGTTATTATTAAGCACAAAGTATTTTGTATTCCCTTAATTTCATGTATTAGTTTATTCTTGTTTGGCTAAGACAAAAGGGTAAAACTACTAGGGTAGGGTTCTAGTTCTAGTATGTTACAGCACACCAGCCCTTAAAGAGATTTTGTCCTCGAAATCAGAACATCCATAGGAAACTTATTCACCAACCCTTAAAAGGGTTCATCTCATACAATCAAACTTAACTTCATTTATAAAAGTTCAACTATACTTCTTACATCCATTACATAAGGAACATGCAAAAGGAAACATAACTTGTAAAGACTATTATAAGGAACTATGGTTAACTTTCTCCTGCTTAGCATCATTAACTTCTTCGCCATCCAAAGCAAAAACTCTTCCAGCTCTTCTTTCCGCGGGTCTTCCCCTATTATTGTTACCATTATTGTTGCCATGATTCTGAAGAGGTGCTTGCTGAGGAACATGTCCAGGTCCAAAATGAAGCTTGGGGCACTGAGGTCTGACATGTCCAGGTTCATTGCAATGATGGCATACCACTGGACAAGGTTTGTCATGAGGACACTTCCCTGGAGGATGGTAACCATTACACTTAGAACATTTGTCCCTTCTCTAATCATCACCTGAAGACTTCCTTTTCTTGTCGAACACCCTAGGTTGAAACCCTGGGTAAGACTCCACAGCCAAAGCTTTATCAACCATCTGCTGAAAGGTCAAGGGTAGTTGTGGGATTAGAGCACGACCCACATTGTAGTTGAGCCCTTGGAGGAAAAGGTCAACCCTACGTTCTTCACCCAAACCAACTACATATCGTTCTAATAGTAGAAACCTTTGCACGTAGGCAGAAACGGATAAGGGACCTTGCTTCAAACTATAGAGCTCTGCTTCTTTCTTCTTTAGGGCAGCAGTGCAGATGTATTTCCCTCGAAAGAGAGCCAAAAACTCTATCCAGGTCATGGTGGAGATATCTCTAGTCTTAGCAATTCCAATCCACCAAACTCTAGTTGGTCCATCCAAGACATAGGAAGCAAACCTAACCTTTTGTTGTGGAGGGCATGCCATACCATCAAAAGTCCTCTCCATGGCCAACACCCAATCATCTGCTTTGTCGACCATCTCTATCTCACCCTCACCCTTGAAGGAAGGTGGTTGCATCTTCATGAACTCCATGATTGTGAACTCCTTAGGCTTCGCAGGTACAGACGGGTCATTCATCTTCCCCACCATGGAAGACGCAAAGAGTTGTTGAAACATGGCCAACTCCTGCTCTGGAGTCATAGCTCCACCCGAACCAACAACATCAGAGGTTTCCTGACCAAACCTAGCATTTTGAGGCGTCTCATAACCATATTGGTTGTCCATTGTTGAGTTATCACCAACCATTAGGGTTTTGCCAGCACAAGGCAAGGACACGAGGTATAAGCAACCTAAGATAAAGGTAAACATCCTAAGGGAGACGAGTTTGAAATAGTTAGATAACTGACTGCTAGTGGATCTGATACCATGCTATAAAGAAGTGAAACCACTCCTCTACTAGAAAGAAAAGACCACATCCCTTAAACCAAACACCACGTAAAATTTTTCGCCAAAGGGATGAGGATCAATTCATTCAACATGTATGTATCATTACACAATGAGTAGAAGCAGAAAAGAATATCATCTAACAATTTACAAAGCTTGTTACAACACTTCACCACATAAGGTAATCGAAAGGAAAACTAAACATAAAGCCAAGGACTAATCTGAGGGTCATCTAACCACCTCTTCAAGCCTCCCGAAGATCAGCTACAAGGTTGTTGCGAAGTTCACTCCCCTCGATCTATTCTGGGGTTGGAAGCATACCCCGACAAAAGAAGAAGAAAAGAGAAATATATTACCAAAAGCTGGTATGTGTATTCTAAAGAAAAGCTTGAGCAATATATGACATTAAGAACATCAAATATGAATGCTTCCCATGCAAAAGAATAGGACTACCCACACAGGAATAAAAGATAAGATTCATAACCAAAGGGATACTTGCCATATGTAAAACAATAAAGAAGTGCCACATGCTCATATCATGACCAATATCCTGCATACATGTGAGATAAGAATAACACTAGAATATTATAAAAGACAAAGATGGTCAAGAATCACACATCTTGAACCTGGTGAGACATGGGCCAAGAATCACACATCTTGCCCTGGCATGGGGAATCACACATCCACCATCAAATACATATAACATGGTCCAGGAATCACACATCCTGCCCGGGAATGGGGAATCACACATCTGCCATCAAAAATATCACAATGTTGCCACAAATGATAATGAGACAAAAACCAATGCAATTATACTACTCTAGGGTTACTGAATCACATAGCAGGAAAATGTAGAGGCAAGTAGGAAAGTTTAGTCCAACATCAAATAAGATTTTCCACAATGGTCAACATATGAAACATCAATAAACTTCCACATAACAATGGTAGATACCATCAACAATATCATCATGTTTCCATATCTCAACAAAAGATTCCAAGAAATTATTCAAGATCACAATAACCAGGATAGTTCACATGAACTATGATAACAAAAGAATAGACATGTGTGTAGGCAAAAGTCAAAAGAAAGATAAGATAGGTGAATTGCTCAATATGGATGAATAAGGGATACAACATACATAAGAGAGAAGAATTGCTCAATATGAATAATCGGAGATACAACATACCTTAGTATCAAAGTCCAACAGGTCCTAAGAACTTCTGGATCCAAAACTAGGTCACCAAAGAGCCTATTAAACACATATATCAATTTTATGACAATTTCATACATAAAGACCAAACCCTAAAAACTACCTTTTTATTATAGGTGAATTAGGTTATGATAACTATTCCATATTTTAGGTTATGTTATTACGAGTCTAAAACATATTTTATTGTATTTTTCTGACTTATATATTATTAGTTAGGATTTTTACAAGTTAATTATCATAAATTAGATTCAAAGAAAAACACCTATTATTAATATTTGGATTCAGTTATCAAAACTTATACCATTACCTAGATCTTATTTTTTTAATTCCAATTAATATTTTTCCATAATTTTCTGATCATCCGATAATTAGTTATCAATTTTTAACTACTGACCAATCAGATAATTACAAATAATTCGATCGCAGATAAAGGGCAGAGAATGTCCACGCGGACCTGGGCAGGCCAATCAGGGCCGCCCATGTCAGCGGACATCTTAAGCCAAGTCAGCGGAACCAGGCGCTAAACAAAAGGAAAAGGAGTGCGCGAAATGACCAAATTACCCTTCGGTCGTAAAACTAAAACACAGACCGGACAGAGGGGTATAGAGGACAAAGTACAGGTGTCTTTGTTCTTCGCTGCTCTAGCATGAAGCTAGCCAGTAGAAGCTCAAATCCCCGATCAAAACTCGATCAAAGGAGGTAGTTTCGAGAAAACGACCACGCCAGCGAGTTCGCAAGCCCAAAACATAGCTATCAACCTAAACAACAGCTTGAACGACAACCAGAAACACCATAACCACCTTCCTCCATCACCAGAAGGTCAAGGAGAAACGAGAGTGAGGCTGGGAAGATCAGGTGACGATTCGAGTCCAGGAAAAAGAAGAAAATACTCGGTCGAAGGTGCCCAAACCAAAACGAAGACAAAAACGCGAGGAGGGCAAGCAGGGACCTTGCCGGAAATGACCAGAAACCAAGCCCAACCCAAGCTTGTCGACCGGGAAGTAGAGACATCCACAGATGAAAGAGTAAGAATGAAAAAGGAAGAGGAAGGTCCAGGGATGCTCACCGGCGAATGAATTGGATCAAAGGTGACAGAGTTGGACTGGATGATGCCGAGGTCTTCAAAGAAGAAACCGAGTAGGCCCGGCTGCACCTTGCGCTTCGCGATCCAATTGAAGTCAGGGTTGAAGAGAAGGATGGTAGGGGGTTCTTCCTTGGCGATTGTGCGGGTAGAAAGTGCACCAAGAGGGCGGCTGCAGAAGACGCTGGAGAATAAGAAATTGGGGGTTATCTTCTTATAGGGTTTTAGGGGTTAAGTTACGGATCAATGGAATCAGAATCATATAAGGAAACATTTAGAAGAAGAATCAGAAGAATTCGCCGAGAAATAAGAGAGAACAGAAATCGGGAAAACTTGCGCCACAGTCTGACGTCGAGCGGACTCCTACCCAAGGTAGGATACGACCCATAGCCGTCAGATCACGCATCCGACAGTCAGAAATCACCAGGGAAAATTAAAAGGGCGCGTGACAGAGACTTTAGGCGATAAATAGGAAAAATAATTCGTATTATCCAGAGTGTAAACCAATAATGCATGTATTTTCTCTTTCCTCATTTAGGGGTTCTAGACTCATCCAAATTAAACTAAAATTTGCACATATGTCAAATTAAGCATGTAGATTCTGAATATACTCTTAATTTTGCCTTTTGGAAACCTTTAATGGGTTAAATAAATCATATATCATTTTCTCTTTCTTTCTTCATTTATGGCTTTAGGATTATCCAAATTAGTTGCAAATTTTCCCAAAGGCTTATTTTTATGTTTAGATTACGAAATTGGAGTTCATTTTCCAATGTGAGGGCATTAAATATTTTATCTCACTTTATTGGCCAAATTCCTATTTTCTTTAGACAAGGACATTAATATATACAATTATCTCCCAAATTAAATGATACTTGGCCCTTAAGTTACTTTTTGGTCAAGAGAACGAATTTTAGTGTCAAATTATCCTGATGGGTTTCCAATTATAAATTTTGGTACATTATCTTTCTAATTATCTTCTTTACCCATTAATTCCCATATTACCATTAATTTTGCATTTATCTTCTCCTTTATATAAAATTCAGATTTTCTCCTATTTCTCTTATTTTAGGAAGTGCTAGAAAGTTCTAAGACGAAATACTTTATGATTTCTATTACTTAGTGACAATTTATACTTCAACCCTATATTAAGATTATATGAGGAGGTATTTATCCAACTAAGTTCTTTAATTTCTTATTATCATCTAAATGAGTTATTATTAAGCACAAAGTATTTTGTATTCCCTTAATTTCATGTATTAGTTTATTCTTGTTTGGCTAAGACAAAAGGGTAAAACTACTAGGGTAGGGTTCTAGTTCTAGTATGTTACAACACGCTTGGCTCCTTTATGCGCTGGTGCGGTGGAATATATGGAAGTTTAGGGGTCTCCTCCTGTAAGCTTGCTTCAATACCACCTTCTAAGATAGGATTTGGCACAACATCTGTGGATGGCATGGCTTGTGGATACTTCTCCTTATTGATAGTTCCTGCTCCACTACAAAGTAAAGCTTTAACCTGCTCTTCCAGCATAGGAGTCTCGTCAGAAATCTGAGATGTGGGCCCAGTAGTGGTGGAATCTTTGAGTGATTTGACTGGCATCCTACATCCTTCTAGCAATCCATAAAAACTGTGAGGGTATGGAACTTTGGGTTTATGCTCCAAGTCTATATGCATAATACTCTACTCATGTATCTCCTCAATAGGAAGCTTTGGCCCCTTTTTGACTGATATATATTTAACCTGCTAATGTGGTTGAGCTGGCTCTGCATTCCCAGCTATTTTTTGTTGAATGATTTGCTTCATGGCAGCCACCTCAGTTGCAATTTGGGTTATGGACGTCTTTAGCATCCTCAGTTGTGCACCATGGCTCTGTATTTGCTGACCGAATCGGTTCATAAATTCCCCCTGTGACTGAATTTGCTTACCGAATGTATTCATGAACTCTTGGTTTTTCTTTATTACTTGGCTGAGCAACTCATTACTATTGTCCTCTGCACTAGGTTGTGGCTTCTGATCTAGATCCTGTAGAAAATTGTTTGGATCCTTCCACAAGAATTTCTTATCTTTCCTCCACACACAGTCATTGTTCCTGTAGCCCAGTTGTTGGTGCATGAACCTTGCTTGTGCCTCATCATCAGACCCATCGTCATCTTTTTCTACAAGTCTCTTCGCTATCAAGTCCATATTCTCATTTAATTCTTTAATTGCCTTGGCTTCCCCAGCAACTATGACATGTTCTGGTGCGTCTCTTTCACCCCAAGATTGCTTCTTATCCATATTCTTTAAAATCTCTCGACACTTGGAGCCTTTGTTGTTAAGAAAGAAACATGTTCCCACAAAGTCTAAATTACTCCTATCATGTTCGTTAAGGGTAAAATAAAAGATCTTCGCTTGGGTTTCTAAATCCAGCCCATGATGTGGGCATTTTGGCAGCATGATATTGAAGTGTTTCCATGTCTCTGAGTATGTCTTGCCAGCCTACTGTTTGAAGTTGTGGATCCTCCTCACGAAATCATTTGTCTTTTCAGGCAGAAAATACCTTTCAAAGAACACCTCAATCATCATATCCCATGATTCGACATATTCATCATCTAGATTATAGATCCACTCCCTTGCGTTGCTTGCCAATGAGGATGGGAATAATTTCAGATAAATGGCCTCCTATGGGAACATATCTACCTTCACCATATCATAGTTCTCTACAAAGGTGCTCATGTGGGCTATTGGGTCTTCTTTTTTAGTCCATGGAATGCCTGTGACTTGACCAATTGAATAAGCCCCGGATCAATCTTATAATTGGGTATGTTGATAGCTTGTTTCTTGATTGGCCCCTTCTGTGCAGAGGAAGAAGAAGCTTTAATATACTCCCAAATGGTATGCTCCTCGGCCATTGTGAAAGCCTCAAGTTCTTGTACAATGTCCTTGAGAGGTGTATTTATTAGCTCGTCTTCTTCACATAATTGTGGAGTATCAGATGTTGATTTGTCGTAGTTTGTACTCCACGTCCTCACCATGTACTAGTACCTGATATATGAAAAATCAAGTAAGTACAATGCTAGAATAAATGAAAGTCTGAAGGATAAGCAATTTATTTCAAAAAGAAAAATCCAAATTGCAGTAAAAAGTGGCCTAGAATGGCTGCTCACAGCACTTGTAGTGCTAAAATTCACCATTTCCCTGACAACGGCACCAAAAAACTTGACATGCATGAACCGTGTGTTATTATCAATGTAATATAGGCCTTGTGAGGCCCGAGTCAACCTCAGGGAAACGTGAATTTTAGAAACTACTACTAACTAGTTGCGATCAGCAAGACCAATGGAAAAGTTGATTGGTTTTTGTAAAAGAAAATAAAATAAGAGCAAATAAAAGAGTGATGATTACATGTTGTTTTAATCAAATAAGAATGGGAATCCTTAGGATTTCAGTTTCACCACAAGGTCTCGCTGCATATAAATTCACATAATTAACATAACTCATCTCTTATCCTGGATAGAGGCTTGTAGTTAGAATTGCTCGCTTCCGCGATGCAATCCACTACCTAGTTCTAGGTCAGTTCCATGCCAGTAGTAACTTATACCCTAGATCTAGATGCATTAATGAATCCTCTAGGTATCCACCATTAGTCATGCATTACCTCGTCTAAGGAATTTATAGGCTAATGTGTTAATCGTGCCTTTTCAACCACTAATCTTCCGTTAAGAGAAATTAAAGGTATTAGAAATTAACTATGGTGATCAAGCATAGCAATTATAATAGAGAACACGATAACATATCCAAGAAAAATGAGAAAAATTATATTAATCCATGCAAAGATGTATTATAACGATTCCCCGGGCTACTTCCCGGGTCCTAAGGATCAAAGGGGATTAGCCTTGCATGTTCATCTCAACGATACACATGGAAAAAGGAGGAAGAAAGCATGGGAAATTGATAGAAATATCGTGTAACCCCTAGAATAGTGAAGAACTGGATGATCCTCGGTGCGAGACGCTCATTTTGTAGCCTTCTGGTGGTAGAATCGACCGTCTATAGTTCTCGAATCCTCAGGAACATTGCTTCCAGCTCCATTCTTTGCTCTCCTCTCCTTTGGGACTCATGCGATGGAATATAACATGATACCCTGGTCTGGGCCGTCTTTCTTTAGGTATAGGTATGACTTATGACTGCCAAAAGATCACAGTCATTCGATCGCTATGCTTCTTCAGAAAATTCTAATCTGACGGCATTGATACCATTGATGGGTTGTTGATAGTATCGACATCTTAGGGCATGCATACTTTCTTCAAAAATGGAATCCATCCTATTGAGATTTTGATACTATCGACCATTGTGTTGACCTAGGTGTCGCACATTGCCCATATTTTGATAATGACTTAACCATTCCATTCATATGTATCTAACAAATCTATTTGAGATTGTTTCAGACATTAGGTACAAGAAAAGAATCACATTCAACTCAAAAGCTACTCATCCAGCACATGCAAAACATGTGACTTTTAACTGTTTTGTGAAATAGCCCTTATTGGCTTAGAACAATTGATGTAATCACTTATACTCATGTTTTGCATTGTAACTAAGATGGATAAAATTATTGGGACTCAAAAATCCATCATTTGTACAGTTTTACGAAAATTCCAAAATACCCATAACAGGGATTTTGTCGGCCGAATTCCAAACTCGGCCGATCCATATATTCTGGAATTTTTGTTGCAATCGGCCGAGTTACAAACTCAGCCGATTCCTGTTCGGTCGAGTTTCTAAGCTAGGAAACTCGGCCTATCCAATGATCGGTCCAAGTTGAAAGTCGACCGATCGGCCGAGTTTCTCCAAAGGAACTCGGCCGACAGTCTAGCTTTCAGCCTTGTCTTTTAGTGGTTCGGCCGAGTTGCCTTTATTGAAACTCGGCCGATCAGACTGTACTGGAATGCAGAAAAAGCAATTCCAACCGTTGGAGGAGTAGGTGGAACTCAAAATAGATCCGTTGCAAGTTGTAAAACGGCTATTTTGTGCCCCTTATCTCTCCCAACCTCAAAGGGACACCCTCAACTATAAATAGGACCTCTTGGACTTCATTCCAAGGTTGCTCATTCACATATGCTTGGTCCTAGCCTTAGTTGAGTGGTTTCTAATCCCTTGAGCCCCTTTCTCTCTCTACCTTCAAAGCAAAATCATGAGTATGAGTGAGTTAGGTCCCCATGTATGAGAGCTATCATTTGTAATGTTGTAAAGCTCTCCTTTCCTCTTCCCCCATCTCCATTCCCTATGAAGATTGCTTGAAGATTCTTCTCCGAGTGAAAGAGAAGAAGATTGTTGTTCTTCCCCGAGTGAAGGAGAAGAAGGCTAGCTGCTCCAGGCCTCCGAGTGAAGGAGGAAGGTGCTAAAGCTCTCAAAGAGAAGGAGAGGTGCAAGGCAAAGCTCAAGCAAGATGGGTAATTCATGCAAGGCCGAAGACTAGAGCAAGAGTGGGTAAGTCCTTTGAAGAAGGCTGAAGACTACTTGCTTGGTGGGTAAGTCCTTGGTGAGGTAGAAGATCTTGGCTTGATTTATAAGTCCTTGGATGGTTGGTTGTTGTAGCTTGTAATCTTATTGTGTGATATATATAAGAGAACCAAGTTACAAATCCTAGAGTCTAACCAACTCTAGGTAGTGGACTGACATTGCTCCTAAGTTTAGGACATGGAACCACTCTAAACCACCTGTCCAAGTGCATGCTATTCCTTGTCTCTTATCCTTGCTTTGTATGCTAGTTTAGGACATCAAATTGCTGCTTTGGTTTAAGTTCTGCACTTAATATAATTTGGTGGTCTAATCAATTTTGTGAAGTTTGTGAAGCTCTATTCAACCCCCCCCCTTCTAGAGCCCATTGATCCAACAAGTGGTATCAGAGCAGGTCTTCTCCAAGCTACTTCAACAAGTAGGAGAAGATGGGCGATTCGGCTCTTGGGTCACTCAATCTTGAAGGAAGCTTCTCCATGAGACCCCCAGTCTTCGACGGCACAAACTTCCTATATTGGAAGAGAAGGATGCAATTCTACATCCAAGGGGTGAGCTACGAGATGTGGAAGATAGTCCATCTCAAGTATGAAGAGCCAAAGGGGAACATCACCACATGGACGGAAGATGAGATGAAGCGTGCTCAACTAAATGCTAAAGTCGTGAGCATCATCTACGCCGCCCTTACACCATGGGAGTTCAACCGCATCTCTTCTTGGGACACGGCGCATGAGATTTGGCACAAGTTGTGTGTCACCTATGAAGGGACGGAGCAAGTCAAGGAGGCCAAAGTCTATATGCTTGGTGGCCTACTTGAGAACTTCAAGATGGGGAAGAATGAAAGAGTTGCGGACATGTACACAAGGTTAAATGTCATCTTGAACAGCCTTGCAGCCCTTGGGAGTGTCATGGATAGAGGTACAATCAATGCCAAGCTCTTGAGATCTCTTCCAAAGAGATGGGAGCCAAAGGTCACTTCAATTGAAGAAGTCTACAAGCTGAGCGAGTTGTCAACCGAGGAGCTGGTTGGTAACCTCCAAGCACATGAACCTAGGCTCGACAAGCAAGAGGAAGAGGAGAAAAGAGAAGAGAAGGAATCAAAGAAGATGAAGGACACAGCCTTCAAAGCCCAAGTTGAAGAAATGGTCCGGCAACAACAACTTGCCATGAAGTCTCCCTGCCCTTCCTCAAGTGAAGATGAAGGTGCAAATGATCATGAAGCCAACTACTCAAAAGGAAGACACTTCAAGAGCAAGCCCTCCTCCTCAACTCCTAGGTGCTACGAGTGTGGTCAAAAAGGCCACTACAAGAGTGACTGCCCAAAGGCCAAGAAGGGCTATCATAAGAGCAGCCACAAGAAGGATGAAAAATACAAAAGAGAAGCCAAGTACAAGAAGAAGGACAAGAAGGAGAGACGATCGAAAGATGCATCTCATGCGGCATGGGAGGAGTCTTCTACTTCAAGTTCCTCAAGCTCCGAGGATGGAGAATGTCATCTTGCCCTCATGGCATCTACTAGTGAAGAAGTAATTGAGGTAAGTGAGGTAAGCAAGGTAAGTGATGAAAATTTACTTGAGTTATCTAAGGAAACTCTCATTGAAATGCTTAATGAATGTCAATCATCTTTTTCTAAATGTAAAGCTAAAAGGAAAATATTAGGAAAGATAGTTGATGATCTTTATGCCAAGATTGATATTCTTGATAAAAATGAGAAATTACATCTTGATAGCATAGATTCCTTGCAAGGGCAATTTCTTGACCTTGAACTTCAATATAATGGAGTAGAGGTTGAAAATGGTACTTATCTTAAAACTATTGAAAATCTTAAGATAGAGAACCAAAATTGCCTAGATGAGCTTGATGTTCTAAAAACTGAAAATGTTGAACTTAAGCTTATTGCTGATGCTAGGAGAGATGAAGTTTACTCTTATCAAAGAGAAATTGTTGTTCTTAAATCTGAAAATGCTAAATTGCTTGCTAAAACAAATGATTTATCCTCTAGACCTATCTTGCCTAGAAATGAAGTTGCTAGCTTAACTCTAGAAAAAGACTCTCTTCTTACTAAAGCCCTCTGCCTTGAGGCCGACCTTTTGCATACTAGAGAAGATCTTGCTAGTTTATCTACTACTGTTATAAATCTTAGTGATGATAATGCTAAATTAAGATCTACTTTGCAAAGGTTTCTTTCGGGTAAGAAATCCCTGAATGATGTTCTATAGCACTCTACCAAACAAGTTGGTACTAGTGGTCTAGGATATAATGAGACTACTCCAAAAGGTAAGAAGAAGAAGAATGGTAAGAAAAAGAGTGTGGAACCTCCAATTTTCAATGGAGAGTCTTCCGGCTCTAAAAACCCCATGGTATGTATTCATTGCAAATGTGATGATCATTATTCTACCTATTGTCCTTACAAGCCCAAGGGGACCAACCCAAAGATGAAATAGGTCCCCAAGCTAACCCCGGACCCCAAAGTTTGAGTTGGGTTCCGACATCCTCTTTTCTTGCAGGTTAAAAAGAAATGGATTGTTGATAGTGGCTGCTCTAAGCATATGACTGGAGAAATCAGCCATTTCAACAAGTTTGTGAAAAAGAAAGGAGGATCGGTAACCTTTGGGGACAACAAGAAGGGTAAGGTTATAGGTGAGGGTGATGTAGGAAATGAATTGTGCATTAAAAATGTATTGCTTGTTGATGGCCTACATCACAATCTAATTAGTGTTAGCCAATTATGTGATAATGGTTATCTTGTGCTATTTACTTCTTTTGAATGCTTGCTTCTAGATTCCCTGTCCTACAATGTTATATATAAGGGAACTAGAAATGGTAATCTCTATGTGATTGTTCTCGATGCTCTTAAGCCCATAATAAATAGATGCTTAGTTGTGGATAAAAACGATCTTTCGCTTTGGCATCGTCGTTTGGGTCATGTGAACTTGCATCAAATGAAGAAATTGAACAAAAAGGACTTGGTTCGAGGACTTCCTAAATTGGATTTTGAAAAGGATGAGGAATGTCAACCTTGTACACAAGGGAAACAAACCAAATCCTCCTTCAAATCCAAAGGAGTCATGAGTACCAAGAGAGTTCTTGAGCTTCTTCATATTGATCTTTTCGGACCAATGAGAACACAAACGCTTCGTGGCTCCAAGTATTGTCTTGTTATTGTTGATGATTTTTCTAGATATAATTGGACTTTCTTTCTCGTTTCTAAAAGCGATACACTTGATGTTTTCTCGAGCTTTTGTAAACGAGTTGAAAACAAAGCTTCTTGCCATGTCGTTTCTATCCGTAGTGATCATGGGGGAGAGTTTGAAAATGATCTTTTTGAACGTTTTTTGTGAAAAATCGGGTTATTCGCACAATTTCTCTTCTCCTCGCACACCTCAACAAAATGGAGTTGTTGAGAGGAAGAATAGATCGCTACAAGAGATGGCTAGGACCATGCTTCTTGAGTATGATACTCCTAAGAAGTTTTGGGCTGAAGCCGTTAGCACGTTATGTTTTGTGCAAAACCGAGTTTTCACACATCCGACTTTTAAGAAAACCCCCTATGAACTACGGCGTGGTAGGAAGCCGTCTATTAATTTCTTTCATGTTTTTGGATGTCCTTGTTTTGTTTTAAACACCAAGGATTCTCTCAACATGTTTGATCCGAAATCATACAAGGCTTTCTTCCTAGGCTATAGCACTACTAGCAGGGCATTTAGAGTATTTAACATTGAACTATCTAAAATTGAAGAATTTATAAATGTTAAATTTATTTAAAATAACCCTATTAGTAGCAAGCATATTGGTGATGATGATGTTGCAGATGAAATCATTCCTATCTTAAAAGAGCTCAACATCAAAGACAAAGGTAAGCAGGTTGAAGAAGAAGAAAAAGAAGAAGAAAAGAAGGATCCCACTCCCCGCTTTGCAAAGAATCACCCCAAGGAGTTGATCATTGGCAATCCGTTTGAGAGAGTGAGGACACGAGCTGCTCACAACAAAGAACAAGTAGATAGTGCCTTCATCTCCCAACTAGAGCCAAAGAACATCAAAGAGGCCCTTGGTGATGATGAGTGGATCCTTGCCATGCAAGAAGAGCTTGAGCAATTTGAGAAGAACCGTGTGTGGACCTTAGTGCCAAGACCAAATGATAGAAAGATCATTGGCACCAAATGGGTCTATCGCAACAAGCTTGATGAGCAAGGAAAAGTGGTAAGGAACAAAGCAAGGTTAGTAGCACAAGGTTACAATCAACAAGAAGGTATTGATTTTGATGAAACCTATGCTCCTGTTGCTAGATTAGAATCTATCCGTATGCTACTTGCTTTTGCTAGTTATAAAAATTTCTTGCTTTATCAAATGGATGTTAAAAGTGCGTTTTTAAATGGAACAATCGAGGAGGAAGTATATGTTGCTCAACCTCCAGGCTTTGAAAATGATAAGTTACCCAATCATGTATATTTCTTGCAAAAAGCTCTCTACGGACTCAAACAAGCACCTCGAGCTTGGTATGAGAAACTAAAGAACTTTTTTTTAGATAACGGGTATATCATGGGCAAAGTTGATTGTACTTTATTTCTAAAACACACTTCTACCCATTTTCTCATAATTCAAATATATGTTGATGATATTATATTTGGCGGAACTGACCTTGATCTTTGCAAGGAGTTTAGCTCTCTTATGAAGAGTGAATTTGAAATGAGCATGATGGGTGAGCTGACCTTCTTCCTCGGCTTTCAAATCAAACAAACAAAGGAAGGAAACTTCATCAACCAAGGAAAATACACAACTGAACTACTCAAACGCTTTGGGATGGAGAACATGAAGCCGATGGATACACCCATGTCAAACACCACAAAACTCGACAAGGATGAAGAAGGTGAAAAGGTAGATGAGAAGCTCTATAGAGGTATGATCGGAAGTTTACTTTATTTAACTGCCTCTAAACCTGATATAATGTTTAGTGTTGGCTTGTGTGCTCGCTTTCAATCAAGCCCTAGGAAATCACATTTTTTTGCTGTCAAGAGGATTTTGAGGTACTTAGCCAAAACTCCAAATTTTGGACTATGGTACCCTAAGTCAAGGGACTTTACTCTTGTGGCATATAGTGATGCTGACTACGCAGGTTGCTTGATTGATAGAAAGTGCACAAGTGGCACTTGCTTCCTCTTTGGACCATGCTTGGTGTCTTGGTTCTCCAAGAAATAGAGCACAGTGGCATTATCAACTACCGAAGCTGAGTACATTGCAGCCGGAAGTTGTTGTGCCCAGGTCCTATGGATGAAGCAAATGCTCCAAGACTTCAACATTCATTTTGATGCTTCTCCTATTTACTGTGATAATACTAGTGCAATCAACCTTTCTTACAATCCGATATTGCATAGTAGAGCTAAACACATAGAAGTTCGCCATCATTTTCTCTGTGACCACATTGTCAAAAAGGATATTTATATCACACATGTGGATACGGAAAATCAGTTGGCCGATATTTTCACTAAACCACTTGCTAGAGAACAATTTAATTTTATTAGATCAAAATTGCTCATAATTTCTCTTGATGATATTGAATTGCTCTCTAATTAGTTGGTTACATCTTATATCTGTTGCTCTTGCTTTAAATGCTTTGATTGCTCAAGATGCTTGTTTTAGCTAAAGTTTCTTCTAGTTCTGTCTCTTTTTCGGGCTTTTTCTCGCAAATCAGGTTTTAATCGACAAATAGTACCCTATGATGATGGGAATGTGCCTACATATCCTTAATATACAAACTAGAACAAAAAGAATTTTTGCATTAGGTCATTTGAGATTAGGGCTAGATTTTCAGCTTTTCCTTCTTCAGGGTTTTGGTCGGCCGAGTTTCAAACTCGACCGATCGGTCGGGCTTCAGGGTGCCTGTGCGCTCGATCGGCCGAGTTTCCATTTCCCAGACTCGACCGATCGGCGGCAGACTAGTTTTATATATATAGGAATCAGCCAACTTTCTCCCTCTCAACTAGAGAAAAGTCGACCGAACCCTAGCTCTAGCACCCGCCCCTCTCTAACCCTGGCCCTTTCTCACCTCGTTCCAGCTGTTTCTACCTCCGATCGACCTTGCTTCTTCGTTCTTGCTGTTCTCGGGGCTACGTCTGCCTAGTTTCTCCATGAGCTCGACTCTCTTTCCTCCATCTCGTCTCCATGAGGTCCCAACGACGGAAGAGAGCTGTCCCTTCCCCTTCTCAGGCGACCCCTCTTGCTCCAAGGTATATTGTGTTCGAAAATCTCTCTTTTGTTGATCAAGCTGCTGTTACTAGATATCAAGAGCTCCTCCCTCGCACTCCTTTTCTGTTTCGAGCTCTCCATCAACCTAACAGCTTTCACCCTGACCTTTATGAAGCTTGTCAAATCCTTCGAACTCATCACCTTGATCCATTTTGCATAGAAGATGTTTGCTTCCACAAATTGAAATCTAGTTCCAAAGTTGTCCGAGAGTTCTACGCTAATCTGCGTTGGAACTATGACACTTTGGTCCCATCTGTGGACACTTCTATTGTGTTGACGTCCATGATTTCCGGTCAACCTTTCCATATCACCGAGCGTTCTTTCAATCTTTATCTTCATGGTAATGTCGGTACGGCATCATGGATCGCTGACTATCCTCAATATCTTGATCTTCTCTACCCTGATGACTTGTATAAGGAAATTGAGGTTGACTTGACTGATATCCATAAATTTCTCAAGCGACCCAACTTTCCCTACACAAAAAGGGGTACTCTGCCTTCCTCTGCTCTTTCTGCTCCTCGCCGCGTCCTGGCCTTCATCTTGAGCTGCAATGTCCATCCTAAGAATAATTAGACGGACATTGCTGAGAATACGGCTGTTATGATGTATCTTTTGCTGAAGCATCAAGGAGTCAAATGGGCACGTTATATCCTCCATCACATGACATGCTTTGACTCTGGAAAGAACACAAAGGGCACTCATCTTCCCTATCCTGCCCTCATTTGTGGTCTTTTCCAACATGCCACAGGTAAATCCCTTTTTGCCGATCTCCTCTACCGACCTGATCGCAAAGGTGTTTATATCAGTGAGACCACTCTCCTGAAGAGTGTTCCTACCCCCGGTGCATCATCTTCCTCTCAGGCACCTCCACCATCCTCAGCTGCACCTCCACCATCCTCAGCTGCACCTCCACCATCCTCAGCCGCACCCCCTCCACCTGAGCCTTCCTTTCAGCCTCCTCCTCAGCCTGCCTTTGCTGACTTTCATGTTTCAAATGCGGCCCTTATGGGGTATCTCATGCACCAGCAAGAGTACAACATGCAGGTCCAGCAACACCTTCATCAGGACCTTTGCCATATCATGTCCTCCATGCATATATCTTGCCCTCAGCCTTATCCCACCTACCAGCCATATCCCGGTGGTGACTACACTTCTTATGCGTATAGTCAGTTTTACCCTGCTCCACCCTTTTCTGCTTCCGCTGAGCCCTCTGTAGGTGGACACCTTTCCCCGGTTCTGGCACTTCCTGGTTGTCGTCTGTCTGAGATTCTGGCCCAGTATACCTCTTCTGCTCCTCCCCTTGAGGTTGCCTATGAGTTACATGCTCTAGGCATGTCTTGGTCCGAGCAGAGTGCTAGGTGGCCCGGGCGAGCTTCTGGTCCTCCAGATGAGGATATGCCTGACCAGGAGGATGTTGAGACTGATGCTGATGAAGACAATGAGGCTACTGCGACTGATGCTGATGACGAGGATGATGACAACGATGATGATCATGATGACGAGGCTACACAGGCTACTGCTCCTCCTTCTGACGACGGAGATGAGGACTACCGACCAGATGAGGATATCGATGCTGTTGTTGATGACATAGACATAGAGTAGTTAGCTTAGTGGGCTGATGTATCTAGTTTTAGTCTTAGATGACCATGCTGTATCTCTTTGGACTATGTTTGCACTATATACATTAGGCACATCATCTGAGTTGTACTATTCCTACTCTATGCTTTCCGTGTAGTCTTGTTTTATGTTTTATGGGAACACTTTGTTTGGTATATCTTTCAGTGTTTTCCATATTTTGATTATGACATGCTTTAGTTGTTTATCTTGGTTTTCCTCTGTCTCTGTGAGCTTACTGTGATTGATTGAGTGTTTCTGTTTTTCTTTGGAGAAGACCTTTGATTTTATGCTCTTCTACCCCCCTGCCTTTTTGAGATGACAAAGGGGGAGAAAAAGCTCAATCATATTGAATTTATTGCTTGTATGGTTCTTTTCTTGTCTATTAACTGAAATGCATCTAGACTTGCTTAGAATCATATAGTATACATATGTGCTTTGGTTGCTTTTTTTTAACTAACCATGCAGGCATGAGTAAGCATGAATCGAGGGGGAGCACTACAAATTGATCATCTTTGCATCCCCTTGCAATTCCCTAAGAAAAGGTATAATTTTCACATTCTTTTCAATATGTTGAGGAATGGTTTGTCATTGTCAAAAAGGGGGAGAATGTTGACCTAGGTGTCACACATTGCCCATATTTTGATAATGACTTAACCATTCCATTCATATGTATCTAACAAATCTATTTGAGATTGTTTCAGACATTAGGTACAAGAAAAGAATCACATTCAACTCAAAAGCTACTCATCCAGCACATGCAAAACATGTGACTTTTAACCGTTTTGTGAAATAGCCCTTATTGGCTTAGAACAATTGATGTAATCACTTATACTCATGTTTTGCATTGTAACTAAGATGGATAAAATTATTGGGACTCAAAAATCCATCATTTGTACAGTTTTACGAAAATTCCAAAATACCCATAACAGGGATTTTGTCGGCCGAATTCCAAACTCGGCCGATCCATATATTCTGGAATTTTTGTTGCAATCGGCCGAGTTACAAACTCAGCCGATTCCTGTTCGGTCGAGTTTCTAAGCTAGGAAACTCGGCCGATCCACTGATCGGTCCAAGTTGAAAGTCTACCGATCGGCCGAGTTTCTCCAAAGGAACTCGGCCGACAGTCTAGCTTTCAGCCTTGTCTTTTAGTGGTTCGGCCGAGTTGCCTTTATTGAAACTCGGCCGATCATACTGTACTGGAATGCAGAAAAAGCAATTCCAACCGTTGGAGGAGTAGGTGGAACTCAAAATAGATCCGTTGCAAGTTGTAAAACGGCTATTTTGTGCCCCTTATCTCTCCCAACCTCAAAGGGACACCCTCAATTATAAATAGGACCTCTTGGACTTCATTCCAAGGTTGCTCATTCACATATGCTTGGTCCTAGCCTTAGTTGAGTGGTTTCTAATCCCTTGAGCCCCTTTCTCTCTCTACCTTTAAAGCAAAATCGTGAGTATGAGTGAGTTAGGTCCCCATGTATGAGAGCTATCATTTGTAATGTTGTAAAGCTCTCCTTTCCTCTTCCCCCATCTCCATTCCCTATGAAGATTGCTTGAAGATTCTTCTCCGAGTGAAAGAGAAGAAGATTGTTGTTCTTCCCCGAGTGAAGGAGAAGAAGGCTAGCTGCTCCAGGCCTCCGAGTGAAGGAGGAAGGTTCTAAAGCTCTCAAAGAGAAGGATAGGTGCAAGGCAAAGCTCAAGCAAGATGGGTAATTCCTGCAAGGCCGAAGACTAGAGCAAGAGTGGGTAAGTCCTTTGAAGAAGGCTGAAGACTACTTGCTTGGTGGGTAAGTCCTTGGTGAGGTAGAAGATCTTGGCTTGATTTATAAGTCCTTGGATGGTTGGTTGTTGTAGCTTGTAATCTTATTGTGTGATATATATAAGAGAACCAAGTTACAAATCCTAGAGTCTAACCAACTCTAGGTAGTGGACTGACATTGCTCCTAAGTTTAGGACATGGAACCACTCTAAACCACCTGTCCAAGTGCATGCTATTCCTTGTCTCTTATCCTTGCTTTGTATGCTAGTTTAGGACATCAAATTGCTGCTTTGGTTTTAGTTCTTCACTTAATATAATTTGGTGGTCTAATCAATTTTATGAAGTTTGTGAAGCTCTATTCAACCCCCCCCCCTCTAGAGCCCATTGATCCAACACATTGTGTCGACAGTATCGATGAGATACTATTTCATTTTCTAGGCTGATCTCGAGACCATCAACATTGTGGGTCGATGGTATCGACCGGGATGATCTTCATCATCTGGGTTGATGTTTCCATGTCGATAGTTTTGATAGATCTGTCAATGGTGTCAATAGGTTCTAGAATAGAAGGTACCTGAAACAAAGAGAAAAACACAAGTCAAATTTGGGAAATTTCATAAATCATACAAATATGATAGAATGTGATCAAATTGATGCATAAAGTGTTTACAAGGATACTAAAAGTGAATCATGCTATTATAGTAATAAAAATGACAAATAAACACACAAAACAAGTATGAAATCAGCCTATAAATATGACTCAAAATCACTGCATCAAGTAAGCGTCTCTCTTGCCCTATATTTCTTTTCTGATCAAAATTATGACATGCAGTTTCCCAGAGCACCATGTCCTATAATCTCACCTTCCAATCGTCATTGATGTTCTTTGATGTTCCCTTATAGTGTCTCTTATGCCATGAAAATGTTTGTTTTATCTTCTATTTACCTCCACAAATGTTTTGCAAGTCCTTTATGATGCTTTCCCGCATTTTTGTAATAGTTTCATATTTCTGACTTGTTTCCCCTAATCCTGACCCTAGTTTTGATGCCTTGCTTCATGATTTTCCCCACCAATGTCATTGTAGGTGCTCATCATATTTGTTTATGTTCCGTGTTTGGTCTCTGATTCACTATGATCCTATCTTACGGTTGCTACCTCAGGCCAATTATGGTACAAGACTCCTTTACCTACACTAGAGACCAATCACATCATGTTAGGATCTTTGTGACTAGTGGAGGGTGGAGAACTCAAAAGGATGGTTTTCAATGACAATCTCGAAACAAAAATCAAAGTTTTGATCATATGCCCTCACCATGTTCCCCTTATTTTTTACCGCCAGGTTAACAAATAATGCCAATGTTAGATTTTCCATTTTATCCTTGGTGGATAAGTTATTATGTCAGACGGTCATGGGTGTTATGAGTCTTTTAGATCTCTCTCCTGATTTACCATTATGCGCAGCCCAGCTGGGACCTCTTGACCACGTGGTTGCATGGCATTGGCCCAACTAGGTTTTTGCTTCGGGATTTTGATTTTATTTTTGTGTGTCTTTTTTATCTTGGTTTCTGATTGGTTAATTATTCTAAAAATAATAGTAAATCAATAATTTATCAAAAAAATACCCCAATATATATTTTGGAAAGGTTTTTGAAAATGGAATATGATTTTAGTGTTTTCAAACCCCAACTATATTGCTCTGACCACGTTTCCTTAAAAGACACAAATTAGGATTTAGGATTGTATTAAAGGTGATAAAAAATACAAATCATGTAATTTTAGGAACTTAGGATTTGTCTAAGATCAAAGGGACTAAGTTAGGATTTTCTTTACTCTAGGTAAGTGGATCATGCCATTATACATATGTATATTGGTTGGATTGTATTCTATGTATGATTTATGAACTATACTTCCAATTTCAATCTCAATGCTCTAATCATGCTCACATATAAATTGCTTGATGGTTTCTATATCCTATGTTTATGGTTATCATGCTCATTAAGGCTAGAGATTATGATTAATGATTAATCGATTGAACTAAAAGTTCAAGAGGAAGAAATCCCATCATGTTAAAGATTTAATGTTCAATATTATGCTAATGTTCATATTTATATAAGAATCTTATTTAGTTTTATATGCTCTCTCCATCATGGATATCAAGGGTTCGTTATGAGTTTTCATGCCAATTATGGGCTTTCGTAGCCAATGATGGACCTCATGGGGTGATTATGGGCTTTTTATCCATGACATGTGTACCAATTATGGGTTCTTAATTGGGAATAACATATAGAGTGCATATTTACTTATTCAATTCTCATGTATGTCAAGAAATTAATTCAAGAATGCTTAAGTCAAATACATGTCAATATTTTCTCTCAAGTCAATTGTATGTAATTTCTTTTCTTATAATGTGTATAGTTCTGCTTAGTGATGTATGTCTTTGGTTTTGCATGGCCTTGGGAATAAATGTCCCTAGATCAAGGAGCAATAGAGAATTGAAGCGATCCCTTCATCATAGCTGACATCAAAGAAGACTTTAGCTTGGTGGGGTGCCATCTACCACTCAATAGATTATCTAGTCTAGTTGTTATTTCATGTTGTAGATTTTCTTAGGCTACATGTATTAGGTTTGAGGTCAAAATGATACAATTTATGTGTTCCCTTTCAAGAAAAATGTACGAATCTATATTTTAAATTAATGCATGGGTTTCTTCTATCTTGTTATTGTGTGTATCATGTTTAGTGATGTTCCTCCAATTTTAGTGACCCTTATTATGGACAACAAGGGGTTTGCTTTTGTTAATGTATATGTGCTTGGAGGGTTATTACATGTGCCTTCTTTAATCTTGCATCACTCCATGTGCTCATCTATCCTTCTATAGGTGTTTAGGGGAGACCTACAACCTTCCACATTTCAAAGTTCATACCTTGTGTGTAGAAATACCTCCTTCACTTCCTATTGAGAATGTTGGTGCCATCACATATGGGAGCATGCATCAACAAGTCACCATATATGTTAAGAGAATTAAGTTTGTTTTTGTCCATCTTCACTTACTCACCGGAGTAGCGTGTTGGTGAAGATCATGCTCTAATACCACTTGTTGGATCAAGTGGCTCTAAAAGGTTGAATAGAGATAAAAACACTTTCAAAAAACTTGTTAGAATTTCATTATAAAATAAACTTAGAGTGGAACTAAAAAACAAACCAAGGATGAGGGAGATTGGGCAAGCACAAATGAATCCAACCTATAAAGTTAGAGATGTAATCCACTACCTATATTGGTCAATATTTAGGATTTTTAACTACGAGAACCACATTATATTCAATTATAAGAGAAATAACATAAGATGTTTGTTTACTAGATCAAGGGCCAAACTAGATTCCCTTTTAGGCCAAGGGATCAAAAAATCATATCAAGGCCTTATCTATCCACCTACCAAGCATCTTCACCCTTCTTGAAATGTCTTCACTCATGAATAGGATCTTTTTCCTTGAATGCTTCTCTTTCTTCACTGACGAAGCAATTTTCAATTCACCAACTTTGAGAGAATGATATTGGAGGAAGGATAAATTTTAGATCTTGACAAGATTGCAATGAGGTAGATCTCTCATAGAAATTCCTAGATCACTCTTAATGACAAATGGATTGTAATAAAGATTGAGAATGCTTAGAAGGCTCTATGGGATTTTCACTCAACTATAGAATGTAAGCATGGAAGGCAACCTTGGAATGATGAACAAAGGTCTATATTTTTAATTGAGGCTACCCACTAGCGAATAGACTATTTGAGTTAGAATTCTAGACATTTTTATAGGATAGTTGATTTTCTAATATACATAAATAGTTTATCTCTCTCTCTAGTAGATATCTTACACTTTACAACTACATTATCATTGAACGAGATGCAAGGAGGGTATCTTGGTGATCAAACTAAAACAAGTCTATTATGGCCAAGATACCATGACAATTAGCATCTCCGATTATGAACATGCATGATCAAGGAATTCATCTTGTTGACTGTTATAATTTATGAAAATGTTGATGAATGAAATGTATTGTGATGCATTTGCTCATTTTGCATAAAAATTTGTAAATTGTTCAACAAAAGTATTCTGGTTATCATTTAATCTTAGTTACAAGTCATACATTCATTACAAATGATTTATAACAAAAACATAGGTGAAAATTATGTGTTCTTCAATTCATGATTTTGTGCTATTTTGACTTATACTTTCGAAAACTAGAGTCCATGAATTTCATTGCTTTGATTATACCTAATGATCTAAAATTTTCTTAAAAAAATGTTAGGTACACATGAATGGGATGGTGAAGTCATCATCATAATATGGACAATATATAACTCTCAAGTCAACATAACTATCTAAATCCTCTTTTTCTTCTTAAGCATTATTCTATTTGTCTTGCAAGGTCATCCATAGATTCAAGTCATCATTCCTAACCAAAATGCAACAAAAAAAATGTGTTTATCACATAATTATGCTAATTATGTGATTGCAACCAAAAGTGTGAAAATAGGATTAATCAACATATATAAGAGTATTAACTAGTTTTGAACTCAAACTTATCATTTATGGTTCATTATATAACCCATATATGTTCTATCTCCTTGGTTGTATCCATATCTTGTATAAGTGAACTTCCTAGATCTAGTTACAACTTTAGACTCTTTGATAACTATTCCAACCATGGATTCATGTCACAAGTTTCACTTAGGTTGTTCAATCCCATAGTGATAAACCCTTAACTCATGGGAGTGTTCATCTCCCTAAGCCACCCCTTGAGATACAATAATAGGCATAGATTTTCTTACTTACACATGTGAGACACGTAGTACTTCATGGATTTCACAAATCGAAACGACCAAGCATTTCAAACATAATGCATAAACCTCACGGAAGTATGTGTGTATCATCAGAATCTCAGTTAAGCGGTTATTCATAATTTAACCTAGTACATTAATGATGGAAAAGTTGTTTCCAACTCAACTCAAGTAGTATTCTCAACCATAAATTAATCTAAAAAATCAATATAAAACATGGAAGTGTTTTCAACCTCTCAAAACTCATTGTCTTAGGGTCTTGAGGTCCTATTAGAGTTTGGTTTATCAATTATGGTATGGTTGCATAGATCCTTAATTTAGGGTTTAGATACCCCAAGTCATAAGTTTGAACCTTAAATCCATTTATTCCACTTTGACACGACTTTACCATGCATAAAATGCAAGTATATGTGTCAATGTAATATAGGCCTTGTGAGGCCCGAGTCGAACACAGGGAAACGTAATTTTCAGTAGTCTACTAATAATTGTTCACAATCAGCTAGACCAATTATAAAAGTTAAGAGTAATTTTGAAAAAGAAAATAAAAACAAAATAAAATAAAGAAATCGATTAAATGGTTGGTTTAATCAATTAAAATGGAATCTCTAGGATTGGAGTTTCACCACGGGTTCTCGCTATACTAATTCCTACACAATTATCATAGTTCGTCTCCCTTTCCGGATAGTAGTCTGTAGACAGAATTGTTTGCTTCCGTGATACAATTCACTACCTTAATCTAAGTCGGTTCCATGCCAGTAGTAACCTATTCCCTAGACCAGGTGCATGAAAAACATGTCTCTAGGTTCCCACCATTAACCGTACATCGCCTTTTCCAAAGGATTTATTAGTTAATGTGACTACCGCCTCTTTTCAACCCTTAATTCTTCATCAAAAGCAATTAAGGGTATTAAATTACCATTATGGTGATCAAGCACAATGATAGAAATGGAGAAAACAATATCATACCATGGATTTGAGGGACAAATTATGATAAACTATGTAAGAAGAGTCATACAATGATTGCCCGGGCAACTCCCGGTCCTAGAGACAAAGGGGATTAGCCCCGCATGTTCATCTCAATACAAAACACCATAAAGGATGGAGAAAACATGGAGAAAATGTGGATGAAGATGGTGTAACCCCTGAATGAAGAAGAACCGAGTGATCCTCAGCGTGGGATGAGCGTTTTGCAGCCTTCCGACGGTGGAAAACTCTGTCTATGGCTCTGGAAATGTCCAGGGCATAGCTCTCGGATCCGTTCTTCGCTCTCTCCTCCTTTAGGACTTAAGCAATGCAATAGAACGTGAATGACGGCTTTGGGGCATCGTTTCCTAGGTATAGGTACCACTTACGGTCGCCAAAAGAACGCAGCCGTCCGATTGAAGTCGTGTTGGACAAAACTCTGATCTGACGGCATCGATACCATCGACGGGGTGTCGATGGTATTGACACCTTAGGGTACCGATGCTTTCTTCAATTTTTGGGAGCTGCCTGAAGCCTTCTCGATACCATCGACCATTCCCGTCAATGGTATCGACAGGGTGATGTTTGGCTCGTTGTTGCACTTTCGAGACCATTGACAAAGTATCGATGGTCTTGAACTATCTGCTTCCTCTCCGGCTTTGTCACTATTGCTCTGTCAATTCTATCGACAGATCGTCAATGGTATCGACGGGTCCAGAATAATGAATTTCCTAAAAATGAGAGGGAAACACAAATCAAATCTGAGAAATATGATAATCTATACAAAACAATGTCAAACAAGATGAATTTGATGCAGGCAAGGATAATAGGCTAAAGGAATTTAATCATACGATATTAACCACAAATATGACCAATAAGCGCATAAAATGAGTGTAAAACTAGCTTATAAAAGTGACTCAAAACCCCTGCATCAAACTCCCCCAAGCTTGAACTTTGCTCGTCCTCGAGCAACCAAACTATAGAATAAAATTATGACGGTCAACTAAAGAACATAATCACATAAAAGACATCACAGTATGATTCCCACCTGTAAGGCGCATACCATCTCTCACTAACCACAGAACGATAACTACGCTAAAGGTGACAATGATCATCCATGAGAAATGTCCACCCCATAATCAATGAACACAATCAAATAAAGCAGATAATATAATAAATTCCTCTGGTTCATGCATGGTGCATCTTGCGATCTCCTATCTACATTTCTTACATCCTAACTACCATCTAAAACGGAAGCAAATCTTCTGATATACAAGAATTAGGAGATAATCATGGGTGGCCTACCATTTTGAGCAATTGGTGGATGGAATGGGCGGCTGTGAAAGAACAGAAAGCACCAAACAGTTTATCATGCAAAAACAACAAAAATGACCTAAATGATCCATATGCATATGAAAATGACCTAATGCCTACATTTTAGGTGGAATGATGCATGCTCTATTATTCTATCTCAATCTGAGATAGAATGTCTACAAAACAACATCATGTGCTTATTCTTCCTATTATGCAGGTGAAACAAGTTCCTTCCTCCCTCTAATCCCTACTTATTTTTTCTTTTCTTTTTTTCTCAATTTTTTTCAAGCCCTAATTTTCTCAATTGACTACAGAAATATTTACAAAGCATAGTTTTTTTTCGGCCTTGTTTTCACATAATTGCTACTATTGATGCATTACAATCTCCTTTTCAGAGAGTAAAGAACAAGTTACCCGCTTTTCTTATTTTTTAGAAGAAATCAGGCACATAATGTCCTATATGCTCCAAAATATGCAAAGTGCAACTACATGAAAATAATTATGCAACTACAATGACATGCACTCTAGAATGTGTACATGCATAACTGATCTACAAAAAAAATTATTTTTCATTTTTTATGCAAAATCTTGCTACAATGCAATCCTATCTAAATGACATGCAATCAAGAGATGAAAAATTGTAGTGTGCTCCCAATTCTTTTTGATGGAGTGTGAATGAAGAAAGGTGGATAGATCACAACACTAAATGATAGAACCATTGGAAAAAATTATATGTCTCTCCTTACTGACATGTGCACAGGGTAACTAAGAGGTTTCTCTTTCTCACTTCAAATTAAAGTCCCATTACCGTTTGGTCAGTTAAAGCTCAACATCCATATTTGTCCTCTTTTCTTGAACCATAAGGATATGTTGTTATGATCATATGTTTTAAAGTTGACCTACCCAATTATTTTCATAAGTTATGTGCTCAATTTCAAACAATTCACACATCAGCCCCATATGACAAACATTGAGATGACACACTTACATTAGACACCCACATATTACACTAGATAGAAAGTGGGTCCTAAAAAGCTGTAAATAAAATAAAGTGCAAAACTAGAAGAAAAATTGCAAAAAACTAAGAAAAATGCTCAAATAGAAGAAAATAAAATAAAACTAAGATAAAAATTGTTCCATCTCCCCCCAAAAGCTTGAATTTGACTATGGCCTCATAGTCAAGAACAAACTCAGAAGGTGGAACAATGATACCCTGCTACTACTGAGGTGGTGAGTGTGGTGGGTACTGGTGGGGTCCCCAGTAGGATGATGCCCCCTGGAATTTGATAGAAAGAATTTGTCCTCCTTTTAGAATTGTGGCTCGTGCTACTATTGATCCGTCAATACCATCGACGGAGTGTCAATAGTATCGACATCTGCATTTGCAATTTGATCCTCATGAGGTGTTGGTGTCGTTGTCTACTTTGTTGGGGTGTCGATACCATTGACCAGGGTGTCAATGGTATCGACTTTACTGAGAAAAACTGGTCTAAAAATCTTCATACATCTCACGACCCTCGATAGATTTGTCGATACCATCGAATCTCGAGCGTCTATGTGCTTGGTCTCTTGTCGATACCATCGACGAGGCCGTCAATAGTATCGATGGGATTAAGTTTTGGCAGAAATTTTCACTGTTCTGAATTCAATACCATCAACCTAGGCGTCGATAGTATCAACCGTTTCCCAGCCTGCACACTCAACAAACATATCAGGGTATCATTTTTAGAGACTAAATGCTAAATTAATGAAAACTACCTAGGAAAAATAAAAACAAAGCAAATGAATATGTAATCTACCAAGGTTGGGTTGCCTCCCAACAAGCGCCCTTCTTTGACGACTTAGGCTAGATGATACGGATACCTTAACATGGGTTGTCAAAGGATGTATCTGATAATTCATCTAGCAATTTGAATTCCATCCTATCATTACCAATCCCCAATGTCAAGTAGCCTCGCCCAATGGCAGTGATTACATCAGTCATAGCTTGGAACGGCCTTCCCAATAACATCTCACATCTTTCCAGCTCATTCATGTCCATTACTACAAAATCAACAGGGAAGATGAATTTGTCGATTTTGACTAGAACATCCTCGCATATACCTTGTGGCTTCATAATGGATCCATTTGCCAACTCAATTGTCATGGAAGTTGGTTTTGGCTTCTTCAATCCTAGCTTTTGTAAACTGGAAAGTGGCATAAGATTAATGCATGCTCCTGAGTCACACTGTGCTATTGGAAAATGTTGGCCACCTATGGAACATGGGGTGTAGAAACATCCTGGATCTTTCCTCTTTTTTGGAAACTTTCCTTGAATTATAGAACTCACTATTTTGTTGACACATACAACAAATATGTCTTTGATCCGCCATTTCTTGTTGATGATGTCTTTCATGAATCTTCCATGCGAAGGAATTTTCTCTATAGCCTCCACTAATGGAATGTTGATGTGGAGCTTCCGGAAGATCTCAATAAATTTCATGAAGTGCCTTTGCTCTTTCCTAAGCTTCAGACTATTTGGGAATGGCACGCTTGGCTCCTTAATGCACTTGTGCAGCTGAATATATGTAACTTTAGGGATCTCCTCCCCTAAGCTTTCTTCAACGCCACCTTCTAGGATAAGACTCGGTACATCATCCGTGGATGGCATGACTTGTGGCTGCTTCTCCATATTGCTCATGGTTGTTCTACTATGAAGTATAGCTTTCTCCTGCTCCTCCAGTCTAGGAACCTCTTCAGAAATCTGAGATATGGGCACAGTAGTGGTAGAATCATGGAGTGATTTGAATGGCATCCTACATCTTCCTGGAAATCCATACAAATGGTGAGGGAATGGAACTTTGGGTTTATCCTCCAAATCTATATGCATGGTACTCTACTCATTTACCTCCTCAATAGGAAACTCAGATGCTTTGCAGACTAAAATATATTTAACCTATTGATGTGGCTGAGCAGGCTCTACATTTCCACCTAGTTTTTGTTGAATTATTTGCTTCATCATTGCCACCTCAATTGAAATTTGGGTCATGGTTCTCTCTAGAGTCCTCAGTTGTACACCATGACTCTGTAGAGTCAGCCCAAATTGATTCATAAACTCTCCTTGTGACTTAATTTTCTTGCTAAATGTGCTCATCAACTCTTGATTTTGCTTTATTACTTAGTTGAGCAACTCATTGCTCTTATCCTCTGCACTCGACTGTGGTGTTTGATCTGGGTCTTGTAGGAAATTATTTGGATCCTTCCATAAAGAATTCTTATCCTTTCTCCAAGAGTAGTCATTGCTCTTATAGCCTTGTTGTTGGCGCATGAATTTAACTTGTGGCTCATCATCAGATCCTTCATCCTCTTTTACTAGCAATCTCTTTGCTATCAAGTCCATCTTTTCATTTAATTCTTTCATTTCCTTGGATTCCCCTGCAACTCTCGCTTGTTCTGGTGCATCTCTATCACCCCATGACTGCTTCCTAGCCATGTTCTTCAAGATCTCCCAACATCTTGTGTATGTGTTATTCAAGAAGAAGACCGAGCCCGCTAAATCCAAGTTGCTTCGGTCATGCTCATTGAGAGCAAAGTAGAAAATTTTTACTAGCTTTTCCTTGTCCAGCTCGTGATGTGGGCACTTCCTCAGCATGATCTGGAAGCACTCCAATGTCTCTGAATAAGTCTCGCGGGCCTTTTGACTAAAGTTATGGATCTTTCTCACGACGTCATTTGTCTTCTCAGGTGGGAAGAATCTCTCGAAGAAGACCTCTATCATTTGGTCCTCGGTCTCGACGTACTCGTCATTGAGATTATGTAGCCATTCACGTGCATTTCCCGCTAAGGAATTGGGAGAAAGCTTCAAGTATAGCGCCTCTTGCGGAAACCTGTCAATCTTTATCATATCACAGTTTTTCACAAATTAGCTGATGTGGGCCACTAGATATTCATTCTTCAGCCCATGAAATGCATTAGACTTGACTAGGTTAATCAGTTCCGGATCAATCTTATATGTAGGAATGTTGACAGCCTACCTTTTTATCATCCCTTTTGACGCAGATGAAGAAGTAGCATTGATCTTCTCCCATATTGCTTGTTCCTCACCCATGGTTTTAGGTTTAGAATCTGTGCTTATGTCCTTGGGTTGATTGTGGATATGCTCCTCCTCACCACCTGATCTCGAAGGAGAAACCTCAGGTGTTGACTATGTGTAGTCTGTACTACGCGTCTTCACCATGCACTAGTACCTGAAACGTGGAAAATTGAATAAGTACAACGCTAAATAAATAAAGAATCTGAAAGATAGACAATTAATCTCAAAAATAAAAATTTCTAATAAAACGAAAAAGGTGGCCTAGAGTGGCCGCTTGCAGCCCTCATAGTGCTGAAAATTTTCGTTCCCCGGCAACAGTGCCAAAAACTTGACACGACTTTACCGTACGTAAAATGCAAGTATATGCGTCAATGTAATATAGGCCATGTGAGGCCCGAGTCCAACATAGGGAAACATAATTTTTGGTAGACTACTAATAATTGTTCACAATCAGCTAGACCAATTATAAAAGTTGAGAGTTGTTTTGAAAAACAAAATAAAAACAAAAGAAAATAAAGCAATCGATTAAATGGTTGGTTTAATCAATTAAAATGGAATCTCTAGGATCACGGTTTCACCGCGGGTTCTGGATATACTAATTCCTACACAGTTATCATTGTTCGTCTCCCTTTTCGGGTAGTGGCATGTAGCTAGAATTGTTCGCTTCCACGATACAATTCAATACCTTAATCTAAGTCAGTTCCACGCAAGTAGTAACCTATTCCCTAGACCAGGTGCATGAAAAACATGTCTCTGGGTTCCCACCATTAACTGTACATCGCCTTTTCCAAAGGATTTATTAGTTAATGTGATTACCGCCTCTTTTCAATCGTTAATTCTTCATCAAAAGCAATTAAGGGTATTAAATTACCATTATGGTGATCAAGCACAATGATAGAAATGGAGAAAATGATATCATACCACATATTTGAGGGACAAATTATGATAATTCTCGCTATACTAATTCCTACACAGTTATCATAGTTCGTCTCCCTTTCCGGATAGTGGCATGTAGCCAAAATTGTTCACTTCCGCGATACAATTCACTACCTTAATCTAAGTCGGTTCCACACAAGTAGTAACATATTCCCTAGACGAGGTGCATGAAAAACATGTCTCTGGGTTCCCACCATTAACCGTACATCGCCTTTTCCTAAGGATTTATTAGTTAATGTGATTACCACCTTTTTTCAACCGTTAATTCTTCGTCAAAACAAATTAAGGGTATTAAATTACCATTATGGTGATCAATCACAATGATAGCAATGGAGAAAATGATATCATACCACAGATTTGAGGGACAAATTATGATAAACTATGTAAGAAGAGTCATACAATGATTGCCCGGGCTACACCCAGCCCTAGAGATAAAGGGGATTAGCCTTGCATGTTCATCTCAATATAAAACACCATAAAGGAAGCAGAAAACATGGAGAAAATGTGGATGGATATGGTGTAACCCCTGAACGGAGAAGAACCAGGTGATCCTCGATGCAGGATGAGCGTTCATGCAGCCTTTCGACGGTGAAAAACTCTCACTGCGTCTCTGGAAATGTCTGGGGCATAGCTCTCAGCTCCGTTCTTCTCTCTCTCCTCCTTTGGGACTTGAGCAATGCAATAGAACGTGAATGAAGGCTTTGGGCCATCTTTACCTAGGTATAGGTACCACTTACAACTGCTAAAAGAACGCATCCATCTAATTGAAGTCGTGCTGGACTAAACTCTGATCTGACGGTGTCGATACCATCGACGGGGTGTCGATGGTATCGACACCTTAGGGTATCGATGCTTTCTTCAATTTCTGGGAGCGGCCTGAAGCCTTCTCGATACCATCCACAGTTCCCATCGACGGTATCGACAGGGTGATATTTGGCTCGTTGTTAGACTTTCGAGACCATTGATAAAGTATCAATGGTATCAAACTATCTCCTTCCTCTCTGGCTCTGTCACTGTTGCTCTGTCGATGCTATCGACAGACCGTCGATGGTATCGACAGGTCCAGAATTGTGAATTTCCTGAAAATGAGAGGAAAACACAAATCAAATCCGAGAAATATGATAATCTATACAAAACAATGTAAAACACGATGAATTTGATGCAGGCAAGGATAATAGGCTAAAGGAATTTAATCATGCGATATTAACCACAAATATGACCAATAAGCACATAAAACGAGTGTAAAACTAGCCTATAAAAGCGACTCAAAACCCCTGCATCATACTTGCATTGTTCATATTCAGGAAATTTAATATTTGTTAACATCATTAGTCCTAAATGCACTTAGACAAGTCTTTATTATCAGATCCAAAGTCCAAGAGCATACTAGTTTTATTAATTTTTGAACAATTAGTGTTTAGCATGTATTGGTTCTAAGTTACCTGTTTTAGAGCATCTTGATCCAAAATTTGGGTTTTACTAAAGCCACTGATGTTATTGGATTCAGATCTTAGAATCATACACATTCAAATTAGATTATTAATCACACTTTGGTTGTCAACAGATGGATATTTTATCACAATATGGAACTAGAATCAGAAATGTCCTCCAAAAGTATTTTAGTTAGTTTCTTCATTTTTTCTAATGAACTACCATTATTTACACTTAATTTGTTAGTAAGGAATGATTTATTACGATTAAAATAGGATATTTTTATTATATCCAATTTTAGTCAAATATGAGATATAACTCTGATATGGGGAAAAGGTTGGTTGTTGAGTTGGGGACCACAAATGTTGAATGATCGACATCCACTTCATGAAAAAATGAAATGTGAGTGGGGGGGCTGAGGCTTGGGATGTCAGTTGTTGGATTGGACTCCCTAATGTCCCAATGTGATCCAATGTTGGATCATCAGGAGACTTTCTTCTCTAATGGCCATAGTTCTCGCAAAGTGGTCATGGCATGATAGTGTTCTTACTGATGATTGGAGAAACCCTCATAGGAAGGGCTCTAGAGATGTGTGAAGTCACTGGTTGAATATGTCTTAGTGCAAAGGACTCAAGTTGGGGTTCATTTCATGCCATAGTAGATCAAGTGGAAAAGGCCCAACTAAATCCACACAATAGTGTGGCCATGCGATAGAAGCAAAGAAAAGATTAACAAGGGGTATTGAAGCCCTATTGGTAGTCAAAGCAGGGTTGAATTGAATGACTTAGGAGTGGCATTGACAAAGGTGTTTTCATAGGAGTTTTAGGCATGCGATTAGAGTTCTATAGCTTGTCCCTTCACCAGAGTGACATAGAGAGAGGACTAGGTCCTCTATCTTGGTGGTCAATGTTGTACTCACCCTTAATTGACCCATAATTGGATTTTATTTGATTGAGGCAAACTAGCAATGAAATTTTCACGGGGAGTGGTAAAATAAAAAGAGAGAAAGTCGATGAGAGGGGGTTTATTAGCCTCTTAACATTCATGGACAACCTCATATCTCGGGTGATCATCTAATGGTGTTTATCAAAAATATGAGCCTCACATGATTTACATATAAGAAAAAGTAAGGGTCGGGATATTAAAGTGTCACACTTCGATTGATACATAATTCAATCAAGAACTTAAATGTAAAACATTAAAAACCTTAAAAAGCAAAAAAAAAAAGTTAACCATAAATCATTATTGACTTGAAATTTTAAGCATTTCCTTCTTGTCAAATGGTTTCCATGTTGTTAAAGTTTCTTCACAAAAAGGCAACATATTAATTGTCAAACCAAAAATCTACAAAGGAATATACAAAAAAAGCCATGACATCCTTGGATTAGCCATTCATTATTCTTTTCTAGTCAAATGTGGGAATTAATTGGGTAAGTTACATGCCCATAATGTGCTTGTCAAGTTATACTTAATTATATACATACATGGAATTAATATTCATCAAACAAACTTAAAACGTGGTCAACATCTTGTGTATCTTTATGAGGTATTAAATAGGTAAATCATATTGTGATTGGCCAAATTTTAACTCAAAGAACCACTTTGTTTTGAAATAGAATGGTATTCACACTATTGCACCATGACTTCTTGGTTTACTGTGCCAAAGGACTTGATAGTAAAGATGCAACTAACTAAATTATTTATAAAATTATAAGTAATAATATTTTTCAATTAGAAGTTATACAAAAAATGAGGAAATTCCAAGTCCTCACACCTACAAGGGCATCATTAGGGGTATTCATCTATTAGATAAGGGGCTTAAATATAAGTTTATGATCTCTAGACACTGTAAGAGGTCGTTGGGTTGTATTTAAAGAGGCTCAGGGGGTTAACTAGGGTTAGGGTATAAGTGGAGCCTTCCCTAAGTAATACAATATGTTTCACTAGGACAAAACCCAAGTGGATTCCTTCCCATTCTATAAGCTCATGGATGCATTTAAATGACATGTTGTTGACAATTCAATGTGGGAATCAATAAAATAATTATATGATGGTTCTTAGGTTGGTCAAAGTTGGGGAAATATCAGGTGCACACTCAGTGTGTGTCCCACCTTTTGGGCTTCAAGTTAGCTTAAATAGTCAGACTATATACTGATTAGTGATGGGGTATGATCCCCCGATAGTGGAGCACACATTTGGTACGAATCTCACTCGATCTCAATTCTCACATGAGCTAAATCATATTGTAGTGTCATGTGATCATGGGTATGATCTTGTTCATAGAGATATGCATGACATGGGTTTGAGATGAATAGATTACTCTAGGTGACATGGTCTAGGTTAGGGATCCATATTAGGTCAGGACCTCCATGACAACATCTAATAAAGGTAGTAGGTAGAGTAATGACCATCAATGGGACATCTTTTTTTAGCGATAGCCTTCCCTTTATGAGAATTTGATGTAAGACGTATAAAACTATGCGTATTGATTACTTCATTTTAGGAACATTTTGATTACTTCATTTAGTAACCATTGATGGTATTGATTATTAAATAATAATTTGTTTGCTCCCAAATCTAGACAAATTCTCATGGGTGATTAGATTAATTAAATTTATCTTTAGATCATCTTTATGTATCATGACGTCCCACTGGACATTACTCATGGACCTAAGATATTTGTATTTATTTCTCTCATTTTGTAATGAACTTTAGTGCCTTAGGACCACGTTTTATTTATTATGGTTACATCAACAATTCATCAATAGATTTGAATTTGTTTGCATGTTTGTATTCGACTTGTGATCAACATTAGCCACATTTTAATTTTATGGCAACTGGATTGGTCGGAAAAAAATGGAGTGTCAACACATAGCAAAGACAAACCTCTAAAACACCTAATAAATAGACTTAAAGGTCACAACATCATTATTCCTAATTTAATGAACCATCTTGAGAACACCATATGTGTGTCTATGAATACACATCTGAAAATTACTTTGAAGTGTACTTACTGCACAAATAAGTCTTCACACATCATGCACTTCAAAATCATGTCATGTGTTGATTCTAAACATAAATAATATTGAAAATGTTGGGTAGTGTCATGGTTAACCCCGAAAAAAATTATTTTTGTTCAATTTTGCTCATTATATAATTGTCCTCCATCATGACACTAAAAAATCATCTGATACATGCATGGCATGGTTTTTTATTTTTTATTTGTTAAATTATTCCACACACAGTATGTATATGTTGGTAGTTTTCCCTAAGAGCCATCCATATGATGATTTTAATGGAATACTTTATAAAAATTTTAACTATTAATAAAGGCAATTCTAATCATTATGTTTGCTTCAGCATGAGATACAAATTAAGTAGAAAACTTCCTAAGAATGAATGACTCAATGACATGTGATTTAGGGTTGAGGACTTGAACATGAGATCATGGAAATGCAAAGAGTGTCCATTCTTGTAATGGCCCCTAGACAGATATTATTGTGGAAAATAGGAAAGCAAAAATACATTAAGACTAGTATATGTGTTGATTGATGAATACATCTCATTAATCATGATATTGGATTTCAAGTCAAACACACATGTATATGTAATGAATATGTGTACTAGATAGACCCAACTTGAGTATGATACATGAAGCCACTTATGGTAGTCATAAGTGTATTTCTATGTGATAGTGGTGATTGCGGTCCGTAGAACTAAAGTCACTACAATGATCAGATGTTGTTCGGTGTACTTTATCACTACTCAACGTGACCTTAAACAAGGGTTTGTCATACATGTAGTGTTGGGTGCATTGTGAAACATGGATTATAGTGAGAGATGTAGATGGAATTTGTCCCTCGTATTGGAGTTATATCCCAACCACTTGATGAGGGAGACAATGAAATGCATGGCCATTCTTATGTAAGGGAAGAGGTGACGTTTAGCTCATATGTATCATTGATAGTCTAATCTAGGTCAAGGAAAAAAATATTGAACAAAAGAGGATGACATTTCCATATCTTAGATTCAATCTGTATATAGAGACAAAGGATTTTACAATCACTATAATATTGGTCACAATACAAGGTTAAAGTTGTTTCCAACTTCTCCAATTACATTAGTGGCAATGAAGTCTCGCTAAATACCAATCATTATTTTTGAAATCATAATATAATTATATATATCACTACCAACATAACTTGGAGCCTAAAAGTTTACATGCATGGAATGCATAGGGAAGAGGAGTATAATAATGGACACATGATTAACTGGTTACTTAACAATTTAGGAAATTGATTTAATCATGGGTGGACTAATAGGAATTACATCTGATTGACTGGAAAGTATGGTCATCTTATTGGACATATTGGTCGATCTATTGGTTGGTTTAGGTTATTGACCATGCCAATACATGCCCAAATGGTTGATTGACTAGCCCAACCGATTGGTTGGATAAGATCATCCAATTAGCCGACTGGCTAGTCTAGTTGCTCAAATGAACTAGATCATTGGATTGGCCAATTCCATCAATTATGTTCTAACCCAATCCACTCAATCAGTTTTACTGTCTAGTCCCTTGACTGGTTATCCTAGGTAGATTTCTATAAAGCATCCCACCTAGGACATTCGATCAACTGCACAAAGACAATTTGATTGACCGACTATCCCTGAGACAGTTCTTAAAAGGCGGCTATAGTGTTTTCATTTCCCAAGGTTTATTAGAAATCAATCTTCCTTTTATTTCATACAAATAGGGGCATGAGATATAGGGTTTTTCTACACTTGTTTTACAACTTTTGATTAGTCATCATTACCGACAAGGGGAAAGCAAAAATGAAATTTTGCAACGCTAGCACGTTTTTGACATGAAGGTTTCTCCTTCCCATCAACTGTTGGAGTGTGACACGGAGTTCCAAAATTTATGTAGATGATATAGAGATATGGACGTCTTGTGGCTACATTTAGAGAATGTCAGATATTTCATTCTCGATATATATTCTTATAAGCACTATCACCATATGTACTTATGAAAAAGGTATACCTCACACCCCATCCTTCCAAGTATATTGTTATTGATGATAATTGCTTGTGGGAAAGTAGATTAAAATTTTATTACTTCTGTTGGCTATGTTGCATCTATGAAATCTTATAATATATGCATACATACACGCATGCACACACACACATATATATGTATATATTGACTTAACAACATTAAACATGATGTAAAATTTCTGAAGTATGTAGAAAACACATCAATACATAGAGATCAAAAGGGGTGGTCTAGATATATTCATGAAAAAGTAGAGGTGGTCTAAAACATCTAGAAAGTACCAAGGGGTGATACCACATGGAAAAAAGCACAACCCACATACTAATAAGAAAATCCTAGGGTGTCAATGTTCAAAATGAAAATGTAGGGGTCAGATCTTTATTAGACAACTGATTATCATTACTAGGAAAGGGTGCATTAATAATTGTAGAGACAATATCAAAGATAATTCATGTTGTAATAGCATCAAGGAATCATTTGGGTTCTCCTTCGTCACCTCATTGACCTCATAGTTCATGAAGTTGATGAACGCCATTAGATTTAGAAACTTATTATGTAGAGACGGTGAAGTTTCTAGGGTTGTCGTTGAATGTTATGAATAGGAAGAAAAACTAGTGTAAACATCAGAGTCAATGTTATTATAATTATATGATTTCATATAAAAAATATTTGGTTCCTTTCTATGAAAATATGCTAGATGATGCAAGTAGTAATTCATCTTTGTTGACTATTAATATGATAATAAATACAAGTCTCTGTATAAATTTTGAAAAATTGTGATATATTAAACAAGTGTTACTATTAAAATGAATCCAAATAGACTTAAATAAGTCACATATTAACAGGTATACTATATGATCTATCATTTGACGTAATTTTAAACACAATTATTGGTCTAAATGTACACATTTACAATAGTTTTCATCCCAAAGAAGTTTATTGATCCAATGAGAAGGATGTGCACTTTTTAAGGATACCTACTATGCCAAAAAGTTCACCATGGGGTGATTGGTGACTAGGATGTGGAAAATTTTGATAAGCTTTGTTCACATTGTAAAACTCCTCATGGTTAACATGATTCTATGTGAAGTTATTTATCATTAATGGAATTGAAATCTTTATACCTATGCAAGCATAAATTTTTTAAGAATGCAATTTTCCTTGAGCATCACATCGAAAGCATCATCATGCATTATGGATCTTATGTTTGTAGTTATGTAAATGTCATGTTTGTGTTAGTTTATGAGACCCAATCATGACCATGGATGAAAGCAAAACTATGTTAGACCAATAGTATGATAGTGTCTTGATGGTATCCTTTTTTGGGTGTTGTCCATTAAGTAGATATTTCCAAATAAAATAAGAATTTGTTATCCTATTTTGATTGGGGACCAAGGAAGTGTGCTTCATGTAAACTTCATCTTAACATAATGTAACCAAGTGTAGGTATGGATTTTGATAATTGAGGCGAATCTCTTTAATGAACTTATAGTGTGAAAGCAATCTTAAGTTTATAATTCTTCATCCTCCAAGATGTTTGGTCCCTGCAGAATTTTCCACTTAATAAGATGTACCCCTTTAGTATCAATGCTACTACTCCAAAGAGACTTATTTCATTTATTGTCAATTATTGTTTCAATTTTAAAATGAATGGGTATAGAGATTACAAAGTATAATGGAATTCCCACAAGATTTTCTATTATAAGAGTGATTTGCCTACCCAATTAAGGCTTTTTATTTGCTAAGAAGCTAATATAAGCATTATTTTCCAACGATGCATTGAAAAACTCAATGTCAAACCCTAATAAGTAAAAGGAAATGTCTTTAGCCTACAAATCATCTTGTGAAAAAGAACAATTGAGAGTAGAGTTCTCAACATGTAAGACAACAAGAGATTTTATTGAAAATTAATCATCAATCTAAAAATATATTATTATATGGATAAAATAGTAAATATTTTGATGAGATTTGCATCCTTTATTGTGAATAATATGATCATTCAATCACCAACATATAATATGATTGTCTTGTAGGTCATTAATATTGGTCAAAACTCCTTTTATGACTGCAAGCCATGGATGCTAAAATAGATGAGACACTTACAAACAAGTATAGGGACCTATAGTCCCCTTGTATAAGTCCATTTCATATTTTGAAACAAACTATTGAAGATTCATTTATTACAACTAATAAGTGACTAAAATTGACACATTATGAATCCAAACAATCTAATAAGACAGAAATGTATACCCTATCATAAAAAGAAGAAAACATACCAATTATATGATCAAAATTCCTTTCAATGTCGATCTTAAGGGAAATAGTATGAGTCTTCTTATGGAGGTCATAGTGCATCACCTCATTAGACATAATTCATGTATCTTGGAGAATTTGGGCATTTCAAGAAAGTATTTTGTTCCAAACTCATGATATTATGCATATGAGGCTTCACCCTCAAAATGAAGACCTTGCCAATCATCTAATAAGTTTTTCTAATGTTATTAATAGGTTGGAAATGGTTTGTTATATAAGAATGATTAATTTTATTAACTAATTCTATATGTGTTTGATTAAGGTTTGTAATTACTTGTAAAAGCAATTGACCCAAGTGTGTTGGTGATGGTGTAAGTACAAGAGTATCTCTTGTTCCCACCATCAATTCTATGAAAAAGTTTTTTGTTTAACTCCCCTTGTTTAATATATTTATTTTAGGGTGTCTTCCATGAATCTCTTAATCTAAAAGTAATTGTTGATATTACTTTTTAAACTGACAATGGGCAATCTGGCCATCAGTTGTGGTCGTCATCTCATGTAGCACAAGTTGTTTCCCCTCTATCCTTGTCTTTGGATTACCAAAAATATTCTCGTTCTTAGGAATAAGATATCTTTCATTCTCTTTTGCATTTCCAAATATATTAGTTAAAGGGTTTTTATTTTGATGGTGAGAAAATGCTGCATGAAATTATTACTACATACATTAGATATATCAAAGTGAAAATCCTAGATAAGAGTTTGGCATTAATTATGATGGGTGTGTTATCATAATAATTATAGGACATGGGTTGTTAATTTTATCGTGGATTTGTAATTTCTAAGATCGAGGACACAAGAGGTGACAACTTTATATACTTTTTAAATTAGATCTAGAAATTGAATGAACTGAAGGAGGAGATAGTGACATAGACACATGGAGGCATGTGAAATCATGTTCTTTAACCATATCATTCAATTCACATTAAAACCCAATATATAAAAGAGTTGCATGAAGAAAATTGATATTACTCCCACCTTGCAGATATACCAAGAACAATGTCCACCTTATAAGGAATTTCTGCCCAATCACTAGGTACAAAGCACTCTTTCTTGGGAGACTAAGCTAGGGGCACGATAGTGAAAGGAAATCAAAATAGAAATTTTTAAATACTAACCAAAATAACAACACTCTTAAAATGACTTGAAAATTAACACACTTTTAATATGAATACACCCAATAGTTGGGGGTATTCACTTTCTAAATGCACCAAAGTATTTTCCTCTTTCACGCCTCAATGATAAGTACATCTATAAGGGGTGGATTCAACTGACATGTCAGTGAACGCAGAAAAATGTGGGTGCATCAGTGACCACAACGCTAGTCCACCCAATTGGAGACCGAAAATGTTGGTATGGGACTAAATGCATCCAACATGTGGGCACAATCAAGAAAAATGACTATTTTTTAAAATGGATACTTCCTTCTCTTAAGTAGTCTTTTTATACTCCATTAATGTATTTAATATTTGGTTCCTTGGTTCAGGCTATTGTGGGGCTCTTTCCATGTCTGGAAGTGGAGTACGACCTGCTATAGATCAATCCTTGGGAAGCTCCTGGCCAAGGACAGACTTGGCGGGTGGGGCATGGATGTTGATCCGATGTTCTTTTTTGTGGGAATGAAAAGGAAGCACATGAATATCTCTTCCATGAATTTTAAGTTACTAAGCACACTTGGGCCATGGTCTGGCTGAATAATGAATGCGGACATTTCAGATCCAACTTCCTCAACGACACTATTGATTGGATCAAAAATAAGTAGAGACAAAGTTGATCTGGCATATGGGGATAACTATCCCACTTCTGTGTGTTTCGACATTTGGATTGAAAATAACAATAGGGTGCATGGTAGAGAAGTTAACAATGATTTCAAGGAAAATATCAAAGTTTTTGATGAAGGAAACTACATCATAAGTACTATTACAATGGCTATGATTCATAGGAAAATATCAAAGTTGTTGATGAAGAAAAAATTATTGTAAACCTCTTCACTCTGTTTGGAAATAATGAATTGTCTATGGCAAAAAAAGATTGTTCATACAAGAAACTTACTTAGAATATAATCATTACCTAAATTTTTGTGATAAATCTGAAATTTGTGCATTCTAGGCAAGCAAAAGTAAGATTTATGTTCAAAACTAAAACTTTGCTCACTAGAACTCATTCATATAAATGCATTTGACTTTTGACTATATGTGAAAAGATGGTGAAGACAAGTCTGATCTTAAGTCAATAAAAAGACTTCATCCTGGAATATTCAAAATCTAGAAAAACATCTAGGATTAATAAGCCTACATAAATGATGATTATACACAACAAGACTTAGTGATATCCTAAAAGAGTTGATTATTGGACAATTTCTTTATAAACTTACCAAGAACAATGAATAAAATTCAGTTCCTAGACCTAAAGGCAAAACCTTCATTGGAACTATATGGGCATGATGAAATAAAGTTAGGATATAATGAGAAGAAATAGATTTTGATATGACTGATTCACTAATGGCTAAGACTTGAGGTCATTTAACTCTACTCACTCATAAAGATATTATACTCCTCAAATGGATGCAACAATTGTTTCCTAAATAGAATCATAAGAGAAGATATATATGTTGCTTAAACCCATGAGTTGAAATATGATTAAGTATACATAAAGAAAGTTGATTATGCTAATATAGAAGAAAATGTTATATCTTGATTATAGTAGATAATTCTATAGAACTGCCTCTCGGTCGACAAGGAATTTGACTGAGGGGTGCCCTGGTCGAAGTCATGGTCGACCAAAAATAAGCCTGATAGAGATGCTTATTTGTAAATTAAATCATTCACTTGCACCCAACATTAGCATTTTAAATATGTAATTTTTTGATCATGTTTAATACTTAGAATAAAAGAAATTTCTAAACCAAAATAGTGCAAGAAACAAGATTTCTTATAAAACTTGATTCATAGACTGTCTTAATTAATTCATTTTAAAGTTGGTTACAATTTTAAATACCTTAGTATTTTTAAGCTCACTTTTGTTATAATATTAAGGGGGGGGGCTCACAAAATTCTTGGATATAATGTGTAACATACAAAAATCCATTATGTATCTCTTTGTACTCTTTTCTAATAAGATTTTTCCTTCATTTTTCATTCCATATGTTTTTGGATCTGATTTAGTGGAATTATGATGGTTATTGGATAAATGTTTCCCATATATTCTCAACATGGGATTGTATGCACAAATACCTCAGTTAGATTTTAAATAATGGGCTTGAAGTGCAAATTATACACTAAATAATAAAAATACTAAAATATTTCGTCCTATAACTTTCTAGTACTTTGTAGAATAGGAAAAATAAGAGAAAATTCGAATTTTATATAAAGTAGATGATAGATACAATAATTAGAGGTAATATGAGATTTAATGGATAAAAGAAGATAATGGGAAATATTTTGCACCCAAAAAAAATTAATTGGAAACCCACAAGGATAATTTGACACTCAAATTCGTTTTCTTGACCAAAAAGTAACTTAAGGGCCAAGTCTCATTTAACTTGGAAGATAAAAGTATATATTAATGACCTTATCAAAAGAAAATAGGAAATAGGCTAATAAAGTGAAATAAAATACTTAATGCCCTCAAAATAGAAAACTAACTCCAAATTTGTAATCTAAGCATAAAAATTAGCCTTTGGGAAAATTTGCAACTAATTTGGATAATGTGTGAATAATGAAAAAAATAGGAGAGAGTAAGTGTGTAGAATCTTCTATTTATTTAATAAATAAATAAATATTCTCAACTTGTCAAAATAATGACAAAATTGTATTCGAATTCCTTAGGGAGATTTATGGGTGAAGTTACACAAATTTTAAATAATGTTATCACCTCTTTTGAAGGAGGAAAGAGAAAATGACATTTTAATTATTTAACCTATCAAAATTTTCCAAAAGGCAAAAATAATTCCATATTTGGATTCTACACATCAAAATCAGCTGGAATATAAAATTTGGTAATTTTTGGATAACGTTTGGGCCTCCAAACGAGGAGAGAGAAAAACATTTAAATGAATGTGCCTTTTAAGTCGATTCTGAATAGGAATAAAAGATGGCAATTGTTATATCATGATGATGGTCAACCATTGGATCTCGATCGGAGGATCTGTGTGCTATCTTCTTCCTTGATCTGAATAGGCAACATGTTGTTTTATTTTCCAAAATTTCAAATCGCTTTATCTCTTTCAATTCTCAACCAAATCAATAACTTTTTGGTTCGTTGGATTCCGCTTCGTTTTATCCTAAAATTTTTGTGTTTTCACATTTATCTGTAGAAACCCCCTTTTGGCCAAAACTCCCCTCTTACCTCGCCTATGTAAACCCTAGCATAGGCCTCCTTGCCTATATATAACCCTACCCCTAGGTCCGCCAACACATTAGCAACTCAACCAAATTGTCAAGTTCATGTTTCATGGACGATTGGACCTTCATCTAGCCGTTGTAGCCTCCAGACTTGTGACGCCCCTCACGTTCTTCTCTCTTTGCCTCTGTTCTAATACAAGTTACTATTAGATTCCTCTCTTCTTCTTCTTTCTTTTAAGCACTTAATCTTCGAGTTTCGTTGAGAATCGCATTTTTACCCAAACTGAGCCCGAGCAAGCTGCTCACAGCTCGTTGCCATGACAAGGGCAGTGGAGGAAGATGACTCCCTGTTTTTTTACCAAATTGCCCCGATCCATTTTTCTTTGCAGTGTTTTTCGCGTGAGGGACATCCTTGTCCTTTGCCCCTTTAGCTCGCCTTTGACCAAGCGCTGACACCGGCCCACACACCTACAGTGAGGGGTCCAGGGTATAGAGACGCAGGACCACCCTCTGCTCTCTCCATCTCTCTCTCGCTAGCTCTCTCTCTCTCATGCCTTGCCTATGTGGCAGGCTATGATTGGTTGAAGTAAAATAAATCATAGAAAATGATTCCAGTAGTCAAAAATTAAAAATAAATAGTGTTTTGAAATCAGGAGAATGAGATCAATAGATTAAAAATGTTTCTGAGGTTTGATTCTGATGTTTGCAAAAAAGTATTTTTAGAATGATTTAATTAACTAAAAATCACCAAAAATAACCCGAGAAATCCATATCTTCAAAATAAACAATATTATATGTCATTTTGATCAGAAAACCCTAACTAAGATGATGGTTATGTTTTTGGAGTCTAATTATAAGGTTTGCGCAAAAAGTTAGTAATATTAGGGTTTTAAATCTTTAATGAATATACTTAATTCTAATTCATAGATCTAATGATGATATTAGGGATAGTGGGTTCTGATTTTGTATGAAGGGTTGGAAAGTGGTTTCTAGAACTCTTGAGGCTAAGGTATGTGCATCTACCCCCTTCAGTTGGGAAATTACTTATACCTTTTACCTATGTTCCCTAATGAGGCTTAATTTGACCTAATTCATGATTCTTGAAACCTAAATTCATTTATGCCTCAAAAATTAGTTGTAGTATTATCTTGTTTAGGTTTTTATACCCCCACTACCTTGTTATATGAATCCTTTGATTAATATTGCCATAACTCTTTTTCTAGCATGTAATTATATGTTCTATTTAATTGTAAAGTAGAGGTACTTATGTACAACCACCCACAGAGGGCATGCATATAATCGCCCTAGGGGAATGTTTATAATTCTCCCCATAATATTAAAGGTGACTGGGAATGTCTTATTCTCCCCTCACCTAAGGTTAGAGGTATGGTAGGTGCCTCAACCCTACTTAGTTAGGTAGACATATTAATTTACATGCAAATCCTTTATTTACTTTTTTTATTGGCAAGTTTTATTAAATAAAGCCTCATACTCTTGATGTCTTATCTTTTGATTTTCCTAGTCCATTTCACTTGTTACAACTATCTTGTCACTTTTAGAATAATCTTGTAACACATACTTTTTCTTCCTTTTCCTCTTGCTGGGTGTCTTCCCAACCACCCAGGTGTCGGTGTTCTGCAAGGAGAAGGACATGCTTGAAGGAGGCTTTCCTCAAGAGTTGATCTTTAGCATTTGGAAAGGATGGCTAGGTTGTTATAGCTAGATCCTACTTATCTTATCTTGTCGTTTAGAAATCATTGTTGTAATAAACAATAAAAGCCATGTGAAGGCTTAGTATTTCTTTATTTCCTCTACTATTGACATTTTATTATGTATCTGGAATCATGCTTATTTATTTGGAATATTATGCAATCATCCTCAAAGTCTCTAAATTTTGTTAAAATTGTGGATGTTTGTATTTCCCTTAAATTTTAGAAAAGAGGTGATCTCGCCTCTTTACAGCATGGTATCAGAGCCTTTAGGCCACTATTAGGGCATGCGATTGAAGCAAGAGTGTCTAGAAAGGATCAGGGTTTTGGGGGCTGGCAAAATTTTCCTCCGCACCACTAGCTTGGTATACGAGGACTCCCGTGCCCATATGATACCGGCCTAGCCTGCGCTAATACAAATTGCCCAAAATAGTATGCTTTTAGGCAATAGCATTCTAGATATCCTTTTGTCATCTCTATTTCTATTCTCTTCTCATCTATAATTCTATACTCCTGAGAAGCTAATATGTTAAACCTAATTTTCAAGAGAGGTGACTTGTTCGACAACGTGAACTAGGAGTCGACCCCTAATGACCTCAACACTCATGTGACTCATGCGGTCAACTAGACTGCTACGGGTACTCCCGCCTTCATGCCTGAGCAAGAACTGGAGATGCTACGTCAGTTGTTGTCCTCCACCATAATGGGACAACTCAACACCATAGTTTTTAATGCCAACAAGTCGAGGGAGTTCACCCTCACCGACTTCATCAAAATGCAGCCACCCTACTTCAAGGTTGAAAGTGAGCCTAACATGGTGGACAAAGCCGACGACTGGGTGTTGGCCCTAGATCGGACCTTCGAGGGTATGGTGTGACCTCCTCACCAAAAGGTTTGGTTCGCGACGTACGTGCTGGATGGACTGGCGCACGTTTGGTGGAATGGTGTTGCCCGCACTCGGGACACCTCTTCTATGGAGTGGGCCCAGTTTCTAAAGTTGTTCAGAGAGAAGTGCATCGTCCATGCTTTCCTACAAAAGAAGGAAGCAGAGTTTTACAGTCTCAAGCAAGGAAGCATGAGTGTGGCCGACTATGTTCAGAAATTTCTGTTGCTAGAACGTTATGCCACCGACCTTGGAGATGATAGAAGAGCAAGCATGTTCTTGGAAGGACTGAACTATCATGTGGGTCAAAGCCTCGTCCTGCAGCTGCCACTTACTTTTCAACAGATGGTGGACAAGGCTCTCGCCATCGAGTAATATCCAGGGTTTCAAGCTTCTAATGGTTTCAACAACAAAAGGAAGAATCAAAACCAACATGAGAACCACGGACGTGATCGCTGTAATAGGTGCAATCGACACCATCCTCCTGGAAGATGCCCCACCAACAATGCACCTGCCCGTAAAGACAACCGTCCTCCACTGACCTGCCATGAGTGAGGCCAAGTCGGGCACATTCGACCCAACTGCCCTCGTTTCCAGCAAGGGCAAAATAATGCCCAGCAGTCGCAACAGCCAAGACAGAACCCACCTCCGCAAAACAACAATAACAACAACAACCAGAACCCGAGGCATCCGCCAGTGGAGAGGCGGAATGGGAAGTGTTCGCTCTCAATGCTAAGGAAGAAGGTGAAGGCAATGAAGTGATTGAAGGTACAAAGCACCTTTATATGCATCCTTTAAAAGCACTGTTTGATTCTGGCTCCTCCAATACCTTCATATCTTGTTAGTTTGCCTCTATGCTAGAAATAGAATCTGATTTTATGGATCATGTATTAGATGTAAAAACCCCTAGTGTTAAAATATGCTCCTCGTACCTCTAAACTCCTACCATGGACCTCTGTATATCCAGAATAATATTTCCCACGGATTTTGTCTTGCTTGATATGACCGTCTTTGACATCATCCTGGGTATGGATTGGTTAAAGAAGTATAAAGCAGTTTTGTACTGTGAGGAATCCAAGGTTAGTTTGGTTCATCCTGCTGGAGGAAAAGTGTGTGTAAAGGGCAAGAAGCGAGAAGAGAGACAGTTTGTCATCTCTTCCATTAAAGTTGAAAAGCTTGTCTCGCAAGGGTGTAGAGCTTTCCTAGCCTCCATAGTTCTCGATGCTACACCTCCTACTCTAGATCATGTTGATGTGGTGAAGGACTTCCTGGATGTCTTTCCCGAGGAGTTGCCCAGGCTTCCGCCAACTCGCAAGGTGGAATTCTCCATCGAGCTAATACCTAGAACTTCATCGATATCGAAGCCACCCTACCGCTTGGCCCCTGTTGAGATGGTTGAGTTGAAGAAGCAGCTTGAAGAGCTTCTCGACATGGGCTTCATTCACCCTAGTGTTTCCCCTTGGGGAGTCCCTATCCTATTCGTGAAGAAGAAGGATGGATCAATGTGGATGTGTATGGACTACCGCATGCTTAACCAGGTGACAGTGAAGAACTGTTATCCATTGCCACGCATCGATGACCTATTTGATCAGCTGAAGTCAGTCATCGTGTTCTCCAAGATGGATCTGTGAAGTGGTTACTACCAGATGTCTGTGAAGGATGATGATGTCCTGAAGACAACATTCATAACTTGTTATGGGCATTATGAATTCATGGTCATACCTTTTGGTTTGACAAATGCCCCTGCTGTGTTCATGGACCTGATCAACTGAGTATTCCGCCCATATCTTGACAAGTTTGTAGTGGTGTTTATCGACGACGTTTTGGTCTATTCCGATACGTTAGAACAACATCGTGAGCACCTACGGATTGTACTTAACACATTGCGAGAAAACCAACTCTATGCAAAATTCTCAAAGTGTGAGTTCTGGATAAAGGAAGTTAAGTTTCTTGGTCACATGATTTCTTCCGGTCATATAGTTGTTGATCATGCGAAGGTAGAAGCTGTGACAACGTGGAAAGTGTATGCAACATTTATCTCCAACTGCCAACCACCTTGTCAGCTGTGTCTAACGGCTACTTAGGTCTTTCTCGGTCGAGAAGATTGTCGACCGAGAGTGTCTCGGTCGAGGAGTTAGTTGACCGAGATTGACCCTGTTTCAAATTTTCAATTAAAGCACTAAGTGTGTGTATGAGTGTGCATATGTGACACTTATTTGAAGGGGATGACCTATCTAAATGTGATGTTTAGCTAGGGAGAATCTAACGCTTGATTTACATGAAATCTAAGTACTTGTACATTATATATTTGTACAAGTTTTTTACAAAGTGATCACATTTCATGAAAATATAAATATGTAAGCATATGGATTTCCCTAATTGCTTTGTCGTCCACCTTATTCCTGCAACACTCAAGTAGCATGTTAGATTAACAAGAATGAAATGTTTGTCATTATCAAAACAAAGGGATTTACAAATGTCCATTTAGCCAACAATCTCCCCCTTTTTGAAGATGACAAACATTTCCTAAATATAAAATAAGAAAGTATAAAACATGTGATTTTCATACCTGAAGATTACCTTTGTAAAGTTCTTCTCTTGTTTATAAAATCTGTGCTTATTACTCCCCATGAATTATGGAACATGAAATCCAATCCTTTAGGGAATATAGCAAATTTCAATGTAAAGCCAAGAGTTTATGAAACTCATTGATTGAGTTTTGCACAAATACTAAGTTTTATATTTATTTCTCCCCCTTTGTCATTTCAAAAAGATATCCATTTAAGAATAAAACTCCCCCTTAATTAGATGTCCCAAAAAAAATGTCCATTAAAAGCCAAAATGATGTAAGTAAAAGTTATTTTTAAGAAGCAAAAATATCAAAGAAAACATCTTCCAAAGGAGTGATAAGCAATTGCTTCCTAATCTTGTTAAATTGGTCTAGTGGAAGCGGTTTTGTAAAAATATCAGCCAATTGATCTTCCGTATCAACATGATGAAGGGAAACATGATTCTTGGAGATATGATCCCTTAAAAAATGATGACGGATTTCAATATGTTTAGCTCGGCTGTGTAAAATAGGATTATGTGCTAAATTTATAGCGCGTGTGTTGTCACAAAAGATAGGCGTAGATGAAAGAGTAAAACCATAATCATTTAACACTTGTTGCATATAAAGCACTTGAGCACAACAAGATCCATCTGCCATATATTCAGCTTCAGTTGTAGAGAGGGCAACCGTGTTTTGTTTCTTGCTAAACCAAGATACTAAAGCTCTCCCTAACAGGAAACATCCACCACTAGTGCTCTTGCGATCAAGTCGACAACCAGCATAATCCGCATCAGTATAAGCTTTAAAATCCAAGGATTGTCCTTTTGGATTCCATAAACCAAAACATGTAGTGCCGGCTAAGTATCGAAGAATTCGTTTAACTGCTTGAAAATGAGAGTGCATAGGTTGTGACTGAAATCGAGCACAAAGACCAACAGAAAACATGATGTCCGGTCGAGAAGCAGTTCAGTAAAGCAAACTACCAATCATGGCTCTATATAAGGAATCATCAATTGGTTCCCCATTTTCATCCTTATCAATTTTTATAGAAGTGGCCATAGGAGTAGTAGCATGTTTGCATTGATCCATCCCAAAACGTTTTAAGAGTTCTTTAGTATATTTTTCTTGGCTTATAAAGATTCCGGCAGGCGTTTGTTTAATTTGGAAACCAAGAAAGAAAGTTAGTTCACCCATGAGGCTCATTTCAAATTCTTTTTGCATAATGTCACTGAATTGTGTGCACAACGATTCATTAGAAGCTCCAAAAATAATGTCATCAACATATATTTGCACAACTAGGAAATCAGATGTATATGTTTTGAAAAATAAAGTAGAATCGGAATTTCCAATAGAAAAACCATTATCAAAAAGATATGTCTTGAGCCTTTCATACCACTTCCTAGGTGCTTGTTTTAAACCATAAAGTGCTTTCTTAAGTTTATAAACATAGTCACCTTTTTTTGGTATTTCAAAACCGGGTGGTTGGGCAACATATACTTCTTCTTGAATGATTCCGTTTAGAAATGCACTTTTTACATCCATTTGGTAGAGTTTGATGTTTTTATGTGCAGCAATAGCTAGTAACATTCTTATAGCTTCAAGTCTAGATATTGGTGCATACGTTTCATCAAAATTTATTCCTTCTTGTTGATTATATCCTTGTACTACTAACCGAGCTTTATTCCTTATTACTTCTCCTGCCTCATTTAGTTTATTCCCAAAAACCCATTTAGTTCCAATGATGGTTTTAGCTTGTGGTTTAGGAACTAAATCCCATACATCATTTTTAGTGAATTGGTTTAGTTCTTCTTGCATTTCTATTATCCAATAATCATCTTTAAGAGCTTCAGATATCTTCTTAGGTTCAATGATAGAAACAAAGGCCATGTTTTCAACATCCTTAAAGGAAGACTGAGTTTTTACTTTATCATTTGGATTTCCAATAATTAATTCTTGAGGATGATCCTTAATAAGTCTAGGTATAGGTTGTATTTCAACTTGGTTTTTGTTTGTAGTATCTTTCTCACTGTCATTTGGTATGTTTAGGTTTTCGAATTGATTAGTAAGATCAATCATTTCTAGATTTTCTGATTTGGACTCTTCATGAAAAGAGACATGAATAGATTCCTCAACTTTTCTAGAGATAGTGTTATAGACTCTAAATGCTTTGCTAGAGGTAGAATATCCCAAAAAGAATGCTTTGTGTGATTTAGAATCAAACTTATCTCTATCATCTTTGGTATTTAAGATATAACATGTAGATCCAAAGGTATGAAAATAGTCAACTCTAGGTTTCTTAGAATGTATTATTTCATACGGAGTTTTCTTCAAATGAGAATGAACAGTTACTCTATTTAACACATAGCATGCGGTGTTTACAGCTTCAGCCCAAAAGGTTTTGGGGGTGTTATGTTCGAGCATCATAGTTCTAGCCATTTCTTGTAGTGATCAATTTTTCCTTTCAACTATGCCATTTTGTTGTGGAGTGCGTGGAGCAGAAAAATTGTGAGTGTACCCTTGAGATGTGCAAAATTCTTCAAATACATGATTTTTAAATTCTCCACCATGATCACTTCTAATGGTACATATTTTGCTTTGTAATAGATTTTCAATCATAGAGCAAAATTTTATAAAAGCATGAATAGTATCATCTTTGGTTGCAATAAAATGTACCCATGTATATCTACTATAATCATCAACAATAACAAAACAATATCTTTTGCCACCGATAGATTGTGTCCTCATAGGTCCAAATAAATCCATGTGAATTAATTCTAAAGATCTACTGGTGCTAAGTTCATGTTTAGGTTTAAAAGAGGTTTTTGTTTGCTTTCCCAATGTACATGGTTCACAATTTTCAACTTGATTAAAGGATAAAGTAGGCAAACCACGAACAAGATCATATTTCACTAACTTTTTGATAACATGAGAACTAGCATGTCCTAGCTTTTTATGCCATAATTGTAAAGTATTTTCATTTGCAAGCAAGCATTTTCCTACTACAGATTTCATAGAGTTAGGTCTAAGAATATAAAGATTTCCAACTCTTTTTCCTTCATAGACAACATTTGTAGTGTTTTCTATTAATAATTTGCAGCATGTTTTGTTAAATAAAACATCATAGCCACTATCACATAATTGACTCACACTTATTAAGTTATGGTGCAAACCATCAACAAGTAGAACATTCTTTATTTTGAGGTTTGTACCAATGTTACCTATTTCAACAATTTTACCTTTACCGTTATCTCCAAAAGTGACTGTTCCACTCTTCTTTTCTTCAAAAGTTTGAAATGCATCCTTGTTTCCGGTCATGGGTTTGGAACATCCACTGTCAACCACCCAATCCTGCATTAGAATGTAGGTTTTGGTACCCATGTGATGGTCCGATATGGTTAGAATCATTTAAGTAGAGACTGTATAAAAATTCTGATTCAGAACTTCAGTCGGTCAACAATTGTTTGACCGACATCTTTCTTGGTCGACTAATCGTCGATCGAGAAGATTACTGTATTGTAAATTAAAGACAGAAATTCAGCCGGTTGACCAATTTTCGACCGATATAGTTGCTGTTTGATTTTGATTTGTCAAAGGCATCTGGTCGGTCGACAAAAGTTCGACCAATTATATTTTCGGTCGACAATACTTCGACCGACTAAGTTTCTGTTTCAGTACAGCAATTCAGAAAATTATTACAATGCATACAACCTTTTATTAAGTTGAGATAATACAATATGAATTGCAAAATTAAGCATTTGATCATATCTCAACTGAATTGCATTCTACTCTACTAAGTTTGGGATTTTGGGACCCAAACTAAGTAGGAATCCTTGGTCTTATACGGGCATGAAAATGAATAATGTCCAAGATGTAGACAAAAATGAAAAGTAATTGAGTCAACTTCATTTCTCTTTCTAGGAATTGTGTTCTTAGGTACAAGCATAGTCTGAGTTCTTTTGGGTTGATTTTTCTTTGGATCATATCCCAAACCTTTTCTTCCATTGAAACTAGAGGAGGCTTTTAGGATGTTGTCAAGGATATCTTTTCTTCTTAACTCATGTAGGTTTCTTTGTAGCTTAGCAATATCATCCATCTTCTTGTGTAAATCTTTTCTAGCTTGATCTAAATCAAATAATAGGGAGTCTCTTTCTTTTACAACATTGTCATAATCTAAATGGTTACATAGAATAGGTTGAGTCTGAAAATCTTTTAGTTTGGCTAACAATTCAGTCTTTTCTTGAGAGAGAAGATCAACATTTGTTTCTAGAGTGAGTAGCTTGTTAGTGCAATCATTTAAAGATGTTTTTAAAGACAAATTTTCCAGATCAATGTTGTTCTTTTCAGAAGAGAGATCATTTAATTTAGCATATAGCTCATCATTTGTTTTGATAACCTTCTTTAGTTTCTTCATGACATCAACATACTTATCATGAGTTTCTTGTAAACTATTAATTAACTCTTCTTTAGGAAGATCAAGTAGGCTTACCTCTTGAGAGTCTTCATCATCTTCTCTTGCCATTAGACATTCCACCTTTTCTTCTCCGCTTTACACTCGAAGCACCTAGGAGGAGAAGAAGAAGAACTAGAAATTTTGTTAGATTTAAATCTTCTATATTTCTTACCATTGACAATCAATGCTTCTTCTCCTTCTTCTTCACTTGACTCCTCACTTTCTGGTGTGACTATCTTTGAAGCTTTTAGAGCTACATCCTTCTTCTTTCCTTGGTGAAGTTCACGTTCTCTTCTTTCTTCCTCTTCTAGGGTTGCTTCATGAGCTTCTAGATTGCCAATGAGTTGCTCCATTTTCAGCCTAGTGAGGTCATTAGCTTCTTCAATGGCTGTCACCTTTGGCTTGTATTTAGGAGGAAGTGATCGAAGGATTTTTGATACCTGATCTTCTTCAAGAACAGTTTTTCCTAGGGCATTTAAACCATTAACAATAGAAGATAATTTTGCAAACATTTCACTAATAGATTCATTTGGATCCATACGGAAGTGTTCAAACTTTTGTTTAAGCATGCTAATCTTAGAATTCTTGACTTGAACTGTACCTTCATAAGTTATGGACAGTCTATGCCAGATGTCATAGGCTGTGTCATAGTTTGATATCCTATTAAATTATCCTACAGAAATTGAACAATATAAAATGCTTACAGCTTTGGCATTCATTTGAGCCAACTTTACCGTGTTTGCATCCCACTATGCATATTGTGTTTGAGGAAGCTCGTATGGGGTTGACACCATCCTCCATAAGTCCCAATTGATGCCTTGGAAGTAGAACTGCATCCTTCTCTTCCAATATGTGTAGTTTGTTCCATCAAATGCCAGAGGTCTAGCAACAAGTGTTCCTTCAAGGTTAAGGTTGTTAAGCACCCCGTCACCCATTCTTCAAGACCTTGTTAAGGTTCCTTGAAGCCTGCTCTGATACCAATTGAAAAACACTAGAGGGGGGGTGAATAGAGTTTTTAAATATTTTAACAATTATTTAACTCAAAACAACCACAATTGAAAATGGAAGAAGGAGAAAGGTGTTTAAAGTGGTTCCAACTTTAGCAAATACTAAAGTTGTCAGTCCACTACCCGGTTGCTTACCCAACCGGGATTTTGAAAGTATTAGTTTTATTACCTTCACAAGGATTTACACAAAATACAATACTTTCTTTACACCCTTTGAACAGCCTTCACTTGAAGTAGATGCACCAACTTGAGGTAGCCTTCTTGAAGTAACTCCAAGCTCCCCCTTGAAGTAGCCTTCCTCTCTAGAAGTAACCTCCCGTTGCACCAGCCTTCTTGAAGTAGCTCAAGGTCCCCTTCTTCACCAAGAAGATCTTTAACCTCTCCAATCCGCAGCCTCCAACCTAGGAGTAGCCAGGAGAGTACAAACAATAATAGAGAACAAGAAAGGAAAAAGGAAATTACAACTTATCCTTTTGTAGCACAAGGCTTGATTTGCCTAGATCAAGCGTGTAGATCTCCTAACCAAAGTGTATGGAATAGTAATTGCAATGGATAGGAGATGCTAGCCTATAGGACACAAAATTTGAGCTAAGAGATGAAGTAGCCAATTGTCACTATGCTCAATTTGCTCACAAACAGGTTGCTCAAAGTATGCTCAAAGATTTCTCAAGTGTAACAAGTGTATTTAGGTGTCCTAAGGCATGTCCTATTTATAGGAATGTCCTACAAGTGCTTAAGGACGTTCTAGACACCTTCTAGGGGTTTCTAAGTGCTTAACTAGCCGTTAGGTACAAGTATGTTGCTTTAGTAACGGTTAATTAATTAATTCTGCAGTTGCTGTCAGAGACCATCTCGGTCGAGAAATGGTCGACCGAGACACCTACTCGGTCGACGTTTTGTCGTCCGACACGCTCTCTGGATCAAGTGTATGCAACGTTTATCTCCAACTGCCAACCACCTTGTCAGCTGTGTCTAACGGCTACTTGGGTCTTTCTCGGTCGAGAAGATTCTTGACCGAGAGTGTCTCGGTCGAGGAGTTAGTCGACCGAGATTGACCCTGTTTCAAATTTTCAATTAAAGCACTAAGTGTGTGTATGAGTGTGCATATGTGACACTTATTTGAAGGGGATGACCTATCTAAATGTGATGTTTAGCTAGGGAGAATCTAACGCTTGATTTACATGAAATCTAAGTACTTGTACATTATATATTTGTACAAGTTTTTTACAAAGTGATTACATTTCATGAAAATATAAATATGTAAGCATATGGATTTCCCTAATTGCTTTGTCATCCACCTTATTCCTGCAACACTCAAGTAGCACGTTAGATTAACAAGAATGAAATGTTTTTCATTATCAAAACACATGGATTTACAAATGTCCATTTAGCCAACATCTACTTCTTTCTTCTTTAGGGATGTAGGGCTGATGTACTTCACCCCGAATAGTGCCAAAAACTGATCCTAGTTCATGGTAGACGTGTCATGAATTCAAATGATTTCATTCCAACATACTCGTGTTGGTCCATCCATCACATAAGAGGCAAACCTAACCTTCTGATGAGGAGGACATGTCATACCATTAGAAGCCCTGTTTATATATAAGACTCTGTCATCAACCTTATCAACCATCTCTAGCTCCCCTTCATGCAAGAAGTAAGGTGGTTGCATTTTCATGAATTCAGTCAACGCGTACTCCTTGGGCTTATCAGGCACATGAGGGGTGTTTAACTTCCTCACAATAGCAGTTGTGAGAAACTATTGTATGAAGGCTAATTCTTTCTTAGGGGTGTTGCTAGTCAAATTAGAGGCGACGGTGTTGCCAAACCCATGAACAAAGTTAGGGTTGTTCCTAGGAGGGGGATCCATGCCAAATGGAGGGTTCTCCGATGTTGAGAATCCGTCTAAAATGTTAGACTAAGATGTGGTGACGTTATCGCCAAACAAGTTGGTATTCCTAAAAAAAGGCATAACTTATAGAGGAAATGGTTCCAAGGATTAATTTCCAAAATAATTAGATTACTGAGAACAATTATGATTTGATACCATTTTGTATGGAGTGGGACTACATAGGCCCATGTTTGGTTTAGGACTGAGTCTGAATTAAGAGCTGTCTTTTTGTGCCATGTCTGCTTAATCTAGTCGGGGTTGGGATATTTTGGTGTTTGGTTGGCAATGGGATAACAACCTCCGTTTTGGATTTCGTAACCCCCAAAACCAGACCAAGTCAGTCCTGCTCTGAGCAGGATTTGGATTCTCAATATGGTTTGCAATTTTTCTATCTTCTCGTGGCCCCCCGACTCCTCTCCCAAGAAACCACAAACTCCCTTATTCACCTCTCTCCTCCCGACTCCCCCTCTTTGCCTCTCTCCTCCCTACTCTCCTATACACCATTTCTTGCATCTAGCATCTAGCATCTCCAGAATACATTGACAATTGACCTTGATGTCATCGATGCCAGAAGGTATGCATAGAGATCATCGTAGAACCAGAACACCTTTTTGGGTAGTGAGGAAGGAGTCACTGCGGACTAAATTCCAATCCACTGACTAGATCTCGCGGTCGTACTCATGGAGATACCAGATCAGATTGGCTGGGGGAGGGAGGGCAACATCCCATAGTTGGACGGATCCTTCATCCATAGTGGTGACAAATAGATATTCATAAGACTTGGACCAAGCACAGTCATACACACCATCGACGGTTTCGAAGGCAACGACTTCAGTTGGAGCATTGGAGGCTAGATTTTAGTCAATCACATGGACTCAACTATTGGCTACAATGTCGATTTTTTGGGCAGTTGCTACCAGGAGGTGTTGCTCGGAGAAAGGGCTATATTTAACAGAGTAACAATTGAAGGTCATCATGCAGTAACTACAAATGCAATAAGTGTCGATAGGATGGAAAAAAAGTGAGGAAGGGAAAGATGAAGAAAGAATTCCATCAGTTAAATTAAGATTTAAGGGCAATGACCAATGCAAATAGAGATTGAGAGGAACCTCTAGGTCTAGTCAGATTTGGACTGGAATCATCAATTTATCATGGTGGAATAGAGATCCGGTGGAAGTACAATGACGACAGCTCCAGGTCCACACGGTCAAGCTCTGGGTAGTAAAACATGTCATGGAATGGTGAGGTCTAGTCAGTGAACTGTAACACCTTTGTGGAGAAGAGTATTCTGCACCATAATATGCATAGTCTACCCATACATACAAAATTAATCATACTCGAGTCATACTCACAACTAAAACAAGCATATGTATACATTTTTTTGAAATGTATATTTTTTAATGCACTGTCATATAATATTTTTGTATCATCCAAATATTTTTATATTAAAATAAATGCAAAATCAACCAGATCCTAACTTCACTGCCAAACAGAATCAGACTAAATCCTAATTAGTAGCCAAATACAATCAGATTAAATCCTGACTCAATCCTGACCAGCTGACTAGAATCATATTGGGTTGCCAAACAAAATCAGACTAGATCCAGACTAACCCAATCCAGATCTATTGACTAACCCTGACTAACCCAATCCTGACTACATAATCCCAATCCTGAACTAAACATGTGCTAGGGGACCACACCTTACTAAATTCAACAAAATAAATTGGATAAAACCCCATGAACACAAATATGACCAATTAGTGCAATATTTTTTCTCAAATAGATGAGTAAAAAAACATAGTTTGTGGCAGCGTAAAATAAATATCTAATTATAATAGAATTTCATTGCTCAACTTAACATGGGGCCTTATAGGCAAAGTTTACATTATAAATCTAATTATAAGGATCACATTGTAGTGAGAAATCTTCCCATAATGGAACTCATCCTTACACTTGGTCCTGAGCCAAGTCCTCTCTTGCTTGAACCTCAGGCTTAGCTAACTCTGGGTGGGTTGAAGAACAACACCCGACAAAAAGGAAATCAAAAGGAAGTATGTCAGCGAATGTTGAGTGTGCACAAAGTAAATTAATTGAGCATAAATTAAAGTGAGATAAGATTTGAAATAAAGAGATCTCAACAATTAGATATCCAAAAGAGAAGGGTTTTTTTAAAAAGATCTATTTATGTCCAAAAGATGAGTTATTTAATAACCAAGATATGATAATTAATAGGAGTCTTTCCATATACTTGTACATCAAAAAATAGACAAATACATGGTGACAAAAACACTGACTAGCATAAACTAGAAAGCAGTATGAGAATCCATGTATAACATACCAAGGAAAGGAGGACTGAAACCTTAATGCCAAAAAATATATAATAATGCTGGAGGACTAAAACCTTACTGTATTGGCCGAAGGAATAAAAACTTAGTGCCTAAAATAAGGAGTTGCAGGAGGACTAAAATCGCAGTGCAATGGTAGGAGGATTAATTCTCAATGCCTTAAACATGGTGTCACTACTTCTACTCAGGACAAGCCAAATACCCATGCTAATAAGGTAAGCAAGAACAAGATAGGGTAAGAGGTAAAAATTGTCATCTTGTGGGGTCATAAGACCCAAATAATGAAGCAGATAAGGTCAGAAGACCATTAAAGTTTCATACACAAATCATTGTTATCAAATTAGGGAAATACTCATAAAGGAGAGAATTATCATAAGATGATATGAATGTCCACAATTTGATCAATGCCTCATACGTGAAAAGGTTGTTTTGTCATAATATTATGGACAACTTAAATAAAGCAGATGTACACACCTTGACTTGAGTATTAAGTTAGAGATCAAATCCTACACTTCCAAGTCTAAATTCAACTCAAACCTACACATAGTATTAGGTCCATCAATTAGGGTTTAAGTTCTAATATAGATGTATTGTGAAAACCCTAGTAATCCAATTCATCGACAAAACTCTAGGTCTACTCATGATAAAGACCTAACAATGAGTTCAAAGTTTCTTAATGGTATTTTGTCCCAAAATCATGACTTCATTAACAATGATGTTATCTTTAGTTACTTTTAAGATTATAAGTGAAAGAAAAACCCTAAAATCCAAATCTTCATAAAAAACCTAGATCAACAAATTATTTTATCTTAGAGAGAGGGTATAAGATTACTGAACATGAATTTGACTCCATGATCTCAACTTTGTCTTTCAAAACCTCTCTTTAATTATTAATGGGGATATTATGAATGTTTAAAACCTTAAAAATTCAAACTTTAAAACTTGGGAATCATATGATGAAAACTATACCATATAGGTAGATAAAGTTTTCAATATTTTAAAACATTTTTTTATTTATTTTTGGAGTTTCCAGTAAAAAGTTATGAATTTTACAAGTTCTGACCAACAGAAATTGCCAAAACTCTACATAATTTGGATAAGGTTTGACTCAGTGGATCACACCATCTAACTTGGCCCAATCAAGGGCAGACAAGTACCAAGATACACTGCTTAGAAATGCTCCCAAAACTCTCAAATCAAACGAGCAAAGTACAGATCTACCCTAGGCGAGAAAGAAAAAGAAATAAGAGGTGGTAAACAAGTAGTCTTGCCCCTGGTCCTCTTCCCCTCCTGGCCTCACGTGAGGCATGGCTACTCTCAAGGCATCTGTAGCAGACTGAGGTTGGGGAAAATCCAATGAATAATCTTCTCACAAATCTAGAAGAATATAGGCCAACTTAAAGGATCATGGAACTTACCCCTAGAGTTAATTAGGTTTCGAAGGTGCTAGGTTCCGAGGCAAGGAGCCGCAAGTACAGCTCCAAAGATATTGATCGGTGGTGGTTGAAACAACAGAGTGAGGGAAAATTAAAAGAGGGAGATAATAGTATGGGATGCAGTGGAATCTGGGGTAAGGTTCCCTTTTTATACGACTGTATCCTAGGGTTTCTTCACTCAATGCTTCTAGAGGCTGGAGAATAAATTGGGCAAAACTCACTTATTGGAAAAATATGCTTTGAGAAATCCATTATTAGATGTAGATTCATATAAATAGCTCAAAGGTGAAATAATATCGTGTTTTCATCGTGTGAGCAAGGAGAAATTCTTCATGTAAGTTTACACTGGGAATTGGTCCAGAACTGGTGAAAAACTCACGGAAGAAGACGGGTGCCTCCACATCTAATAAAGAGGTGCTGATTAGGTCCAATATTAGGCCTCCATGTCCCCACCCCATAGGAACATGAACAAATAACCCCATGACAAGATTTCTAAACCGAGACTTAAATCAAATCGGAATTTTGATTAAAGTGACACATTATTAATATTCCTTTTCTATCAAACCCAAATTGAGAGAGCAAACCATATCTAAACCAAGTGAAATTTGGAAGGTACAATAATAAGGACCCAAAGACTCTTTTGGAGTCAATTTTCCTTTTGTAGAACCATATTGCTAAAAACACACAATTTGAGTGAAAACCTATTTTCTTCAGATTAATGTATTATTTTATTATTTAATAACTAATTTTTTTGTGTAATCTCTCTTACCTAAACCGATCATCAAGAAAAATCTAGAACAATAATTTTGAACTTAAAATCATACATTTGATAAATGTGCACAACTAACTTCAAATGATCATATTTCTCCTTTTTTGTATTTAAGCCTCAAAAATTTATGTTATTGGATAAAACTCTTTTAATTGAAGACTATTACCAACCAAGCATATTATAATTAATGAGTGGGATTTCAAAAAAAATTATAAAGTAAAGGGGTAAAGGTAATATTTACCAAAACTTGAGTTCGTTACATAAATGGTCCCTAGAATATATTAATACTACAAGTCAAGAAAAATTAAAGATTGTCGAATGAATTCCAATCGAGAAAAACTTTATAGGTGTCCTCCCTCCTAGATTATACACCTTCTTATAACAAGCATGAGATTTAGTCAGGCAATAAATTTGTCAAGAATCTCTCTCTTACTTCCATCAAGATGTGTCATCAAAATAAACATAATCATTCATGATATATAGCACATTTTCAATATCGATAAAAAATCAAGATAAAATTATAATACATAAGTTTAAGTTCATATTTTACTATCTTCCAAAAACACACAACTCTTTGAAAAATATGAGCATGTAATCTTTGAGGACAATGGTCATGTAAACATACTAACATGAAAAATGTAGTGTTAAAATGATGATTCATATATTGAAAATTCTACTTTATAACCTATATAAAAAGATTCTTAAATATGATCTAGGTGTCTAGAATAAGAAACACATTCATCCTTCTAAAAAAGAAATAGCTATATTCAATATTGTAATGCATCCCATAGTAAAAAAATAGTCAAAGTGAACTCATGACAACTAAACTATCACTGTGACATACGTTTTATAGACTTAGATCATACAATAGGTCATCTTACATCACCAATACGATTTTCCTCTTCAGAGTCAATTTCATTATCATAATTTGATTGGGCACGGTTCAACTATGCAATTTCATCTACATTAGATAAATCATTATTGTTCAATTACTCACCCTGAATCACGAGGTTCATGTATCCTTCAATCTCAATAAATAGTTGAAAACAATGTCCTTCCCCTAAATCATATCATCCAAGTTGATTTTGTGTAAATAGACATCAAGGTATGCAAGTGAACATAAATCCATTACGATCCTATACGATTCCTTAGTAACTACTTTTTTCACACATAAATCAATCACACAGGTGAATATGAGATAGGGATATCTAAACTTAGTCAGGTCTAAGTAAGGTAAAAATTATATATTAATATGAGATAAATTTTTTTCATTCATCAACAACTTTGATATTTTCCTATGAATCATAACCATTATCATAGTGATTATGATGTAGTTCTTTTACACATAGCATATTTAAAAATTTGTACTAACATCACCTATTCCAATAATTTTACCTTTGAAACTTTCTCCAATTATGACCAATAATTTTACCTTGTCTACAAGTGGATGAAGATCTTCTTATTTTTGGTCATATGCTTATTGAAGCAATTTCAATAAACCATCCAAATTGGCAAAGTATGAAAGTTTTGGTCCCCATATAGTGGTCCTTTTGGTTAGGATCATTAAAAAATTTAGTACAATCTAATATGAAGAGTCCATTATAGATTTGAGCCACTAAAATTAATTGCAATTGGATGATTTTGTTTTCAATAAACAATTCTAATTGAACTATCTTCGGTCAAACTTCTCTTCAACCAGGAGAATTCTTTGTTGAACTATTTGTCGATCGAGAAGATTTGCTAGTAAGAACAATTTTTATGAACTACCTTTGGTCAAACTTTTCTTCAAACGGAAGAGATCTCGATTGAGCTCTTTGTCAACCGAGAAGAATATCTATGCATTTTCAATAAATTTAACATTTTTAATATAAATAAATCATGCTATTATTTTAGGATAACACAATTAAGCAATCAAAACATACAAGTTAAATCTTATTTTAATTGAGATAAGACATTATGAATTTCAAAATGAAGTCTAGGTCAAATCTCAACTAAGTGTCCAACATTTCTAGTTGGAGGTTTTGGAATCCAAACAAAATCCTTGTCCTTGTTTTTCTTGTAATTGCATGAAAATGAGTAATGTCCAAGACAGAAATAGTAATGACAACAAATGAAATCAATTTCATTTCTCTTCTTAGCATTGTGGTCATGAGCTAGATTGTCTTTAGGTACACACATGACCTTGGTCTTGGGTTTTTGTGTTTTTTCTAGTTCTAGACTTTTGATAGGATTTCTCTTTAGGTACACAACCTAGAGCTCTTCTTCCAACTTGTCCAATAGAGTTTATCAAGATTTTATCAAGAATATTATTGCTCTTTAGACTATCAACATGTTTTTGTAAGTTAGCAATTTCATCAATTTTCTTTGCAATATCTAGTTTTTCTTGATCTAAACTTGAAAGCAAGGAATCTCTTTCTCTAACAATGATATCATAATTTGAATGAGAACATAGAATAGATTGAGTTTGATAATTATTTATCTTAGCAAGCAATTCAATCTTTTCTTGAGAAAGAAAATTATTGTTGGGTTCTAGAGCAAGCAACTTGATATTGTAATCATTAAAAGATGATTTTAAATTATCTTTTTTAAGACATAAGGCTTTCTTTTTCCAAAGTAATATCATTCAATTTAGCATACAAATCATCATTAGTTTTTTTAAGGTTCTTTAATTTCCTTTTACAATCAACATATTTATCATGTAGTTTTCAATACTAGTTATTAGATCTTATTTAGATAAATCAAGAACACTTACCTCATTTTTCTTCTTCATTGGTTGTTGCAGTGAAACAACTTACTTTATCTTGTTTAGTCATGAGACATTCTACTTCCTCTTCTCCACTGTCTCTATTGCCGCTTGAATCATCCCAAGCTACTTTATAGGCCTTTTCTTTCTTCTTGAGAGAGGATTTCTTTCCCTTCTTGACTGACACTCATTTTTTAAATGTCCCTTATTGCCACTTTCACAGTACCTAAGGGAAGAGGAAGAAGAAACGCAAGAGTTTTTGTTAGATTTAAATCTTTTGTACTGCTTACAATTTACAATGAGTGTATCCTGTTCATTTTCCTCTCCACTTGTATCATCACTTTGTTGAGTGATGACTTGTGCTTTGGTTGACACTTTAAATGTTATGTCCTTATTTCTTCCATTTTGAAGCTCCAACTCGAATACTTGTTCTTCTTCAAGAGTAACTTCATGAGTTTCTAGATTGATGATGAGTTGCTCCATTCTCAATGTGGTGATATCATTTGCTTCTTCAATGGCCGTCACCTTTGGCTTGTAATTTGAAGGCAAGGATCTAAGAATCTTGGACACTTGATCTCCGTCACTTGTATACTTACTGAAGGCACTCAAGCTATTAACAATGGAATAAAACCTTGCATACATTTCACAAATAGGCTCATTAGGTTGCATGTAGAATTGTTCAAACTTTTGTTTAAGCATATTAATCTTGGTATTCTTAAATTGAGTTTTACCTTCATGAGTAATTTAATATATGCCATATTTCATAAGTGGTTTCACATGAATATATCCTATTAAACTCACCAACGGAAATAGAACAATATAAAATGCTTACCACTTTTGCATTCAATTGAACTTGCTTTACTGGTTTGGGATTCCATGTTGCAAAATCTATTCTAGGAAGCTTATAGGGCAAGAACACCATCCTTTAAAGGTCCAGGATGATCCCTTGGAAGTAAAATTGCACCCTTCTTTTCCAACAAGTATAGTTTTTTCCATTAATAGGTGTCGGTCGACTCACATAAGTTCCTTCAAGGTAGAGGTTTCTAAGCAAGTTTTCCCCCATTCTTCAAGACCTATTAAATCTCCTTAAAGACCTAGTCTGATACCAATTAAAAGATGTAGAGTGGGGTGAATATATCTTTTGGTAGTCTTCAAATAAATTAAAAATTTAAGTCAAAGAAGGAGAAAGAAACAAGGAAGACACTTCAATTTATAGTGGTTCCAACCTTTAAATCAAAGGTTTTTAGCCCACTACCCAATTGTTTCAAATTGGGATTTTGAAAGTGATTTATTTTATTTACCTTAAAAGGATGTTAGAACAAAATACCATCACCTTCCACTCGAAGTAGCCTTCACCTTGAAGTAGCCTCAACCTATGTGAAGCAGCCTTCTTGAAGTAACCTCAAGCAACCTTGGAGCAACCTTCACCACCTTGAAGTAGCTTAACCACCTTGAGATAGACTTCACCGAGAATTAGCTCTAACCTCCTTTGAAGAAGCCTTCTTGAATTAACCTCAAGCAATCTTGGAGCAGCCTTCACCACCTTAAAATAGCTCCAAGCAACCTCCTTTCAATAGCCTCCAACCCTAGGAGTAGTCAAGGAGAACAAAGTACAATATAGAAGAAATAAATTGGAAGAAAGAAATACATCCTATACCAACCGTATATATCTCCTATCCACTTAATATGGACGTGGCTCAATGTGATGGGTAGGAGATTGTATCTATAGGACACAACTTTAGAGAACAAGGAAGAAGATAGCGAGTGAAACTCAGCTTTTTTGCTCTCTAAAATGGATGCTCAAGTGTAGCTTGTGCACAATAGGTGTCCTAAGGCCTCTCCTATTTATAGGAATGGTTTACAAGTGATTAGGGACATTGTAGGGAGTGTCTAGAGTGTTCTTAATGCTTAACTAGCAATTAGGGAGAAAGTAGTTGGGTTGCGATGGCTAAAATGTTCATTAAATGTGAAGTTTCCAAAACGTTTCTCGATCGACAATATTTGTCAACCAGATGACTCTCAGTCCACAATATTGTCAACTAAATGACTGTTTGGGTTCAGTTGGCTCTAATGACTATATGTCTATTTCTCTCTTGTTTAAACCTATTACAATGACAATATCTCAGTCGACAAGAGAAGGACTTTTTGTAATGTATGTGAGGTCCTATTGATGACTAATATGAAACCTGTCAACCCTAAAGTCTTCATGTGAGTGTAAGATAGGGTTTTGGGTGGATAGGGAAGATCTAATGGTTGATTTATGTGATATCTAAGTACTTGCACATTATATACTTGTACAAGCTTTTACATTGAGTACAATCATGGAAATATTAAACATTTAAGCACATTTATCTTCAACTATACACTTAGTATGTTCTCCTCATTTTCTTGAACCCTAGAACACTCAAGTAGCACGTTAAATCCACAAGAATGAAATGTTTTTCATCATCAAAACAAAGGGTATGCTAATGTCCAATTTAGCCAAAATCTCCCCCTATTTGAAGATGATAAACATTCCTAAAATATAAGCAAAATATTTTAAAATGAAATGAGTTTCATACCTATGATATACCTGAGACGAATATGGTTCTTTGATCTCATAAAATGTATGCTAATATACTTAAACACATATGGAACATGATATCCATCTCTTAAGGCAATTTAACACCAATTAATGACAAACCAATAGATCATGAAACGCATGATAATATTTTACTTTACTTTGTATTATTTTATTTCTCCCCCTTTGTCATTTCAAAAATATTATCATATGTGTAAGTCAATAAGACTCCCCCTTAATTGTTTACTTCAAAAAGAATGTCAAATTTAGCCACAATTCAAAAACTAATATTAATTTCTTAACCATTTGCAAGGGATGTTAAGCACTGAAATGATATGAGATTCCTTTAGGCTCAAGGTGGTATCAATAAATAATTTTTTATATTCATTTCTCAACCATTTACAAGGGATTCTAAGCCCTAAAATGATATGAGGTTCCTTTAGGCTCATAATGGAATTTATAAATGTATCTCTAACCTAATATCTGGGATGTTAAGCCCAAATTGTTGTAGAGAATCCATTTAAGAGCAAGACAAAAAATGTATGCACATTATGTAAAGTGGAGAGATCTCCTCTTTACTAAAATTTAAGGGAAATACAAACATTCACAATTTTAACAAAATTTAGAGACTTTGAGGATGATTGCATAATATTCCAAATAAATAAGCATGATTCCAGATACATAATAAAATGTCAATAGAAGCGGAAATAAAGAAATACTAAGCCTTCACATGGTTTTTATTGTTTATTACAAGAATGATTTCTAAAAGAAGAGATAAGATAATAAGGATCTAGCTATAGCAACCTAGCCATCCTTTCCAAACGCTAAAGATCAACTCCTGAGGAAAGCCTCCTTCAAGCCTGTTCTTCTCCTTGCACAACACCGACACCTGGGTGTTTGGGAAGACACCCAATAAGAGGAAAAGGAAGAAAAAGTATGTGTTACAAGATTATTCTAAAAGTGACAAGATAGTTGTAACAAGTAAAATGGACTAGGAAATCATTAAAAGATAAAACATCAAGAGTATGAGGCTTTGTTTAATGAAACTTGCCAATAACAAAAGTAAATAAATGATTTGCATGTAAATTAATATGTCTACCTAACTAAGTAGGGTTGAGGCACCTACCGGACCTCTAACCTTAGGTGAGGGGAGAATAAGACATTCCCAGTCACCTTTAATATTATGGGGAGAATTATAAACATTCCCCTAGGGAAATTATATACATGCCCCCTGTAGGTGGTTGTACATACATACCTCTACTTTATAATTAAATAGAACATATAAATACATTCTAGCAAAAGCGTTATGACAAGATTAATCAAAGGATTCATATAACAAGGCAGTGGGGTATAAAAACCGAAACAAGATAATACTACAACTAATTTTTGAGGCATAAATGAATTTAGGCTTCAAGAATCATGAATTAGGTCAGATTAAGCCTCATTAGGGAGCATAGGTAAAAGGTATAAATAATTTCCAAACTGAAGGGGGTAGATGCACATACCTTAGCCTCAAGAGTTCTAGAAACCACTTTCCAACTCTTCACACGAAATCAGAACCCACTTTCCCTAATATCATCATTAGATCTATGAATTAGAATTAAGTATACTCATTAAAGGTTTAAAACCCTAATATTACTAACTTTTTGCGCAAACCTTCAGATTAGACACCGAAAACATAACAATCATCTTAGTTAGGGTTTTCTGATCAAAATGACATATAATATTGTATATTTTGAAGATATGGATTTTTCAGGTTATTTTTGGTGATTTTTAGTTAATTAAATCATTCTAAAAATACTTTTTCGCAAACATCAGAATCAAACCTCGGAAACATTTTTAATAAATAGATCTCGTTCTCCTGATTTCACATACTTCCTCAACATAGAGACATGGAACACATTATGGATCTTGTCATAAGCAGGAGGTAAGGCTAAGAGATATGCACAATCTCCCACTTTATCTAAGATTTCAAATGGTCCAACATAGTGAGGACTCAACTTGCCTTTTACTTTAGATCTTGCAATATAATGTATAGGCTTGATCTTCAGAAAAGCATAGTCTCCCACTATGAAGCTGACATCAGACCTCTTTTTATCAGCATACATCTTTTGTCGGTCTTGAGAAGCTTTCATCCATTTCTTTATCAGCTATACCTTCTCAAGCATCATCTGCATGTCATCGGTCTTCACTGGGGACCGTTCACCAACATCATCCCAATGCCAAGGCGAACAACAAGGTCTACCATAGAGAGCTTCAAAAGGCGGCATACCAATACTAGCTTGGTAGCTGTTGTTGTAAGCGAACTCTGCTAACGGTAGATACCGATCCAAGGCACCACCCCAATCCATCACACAAGCACGTAGAAAGTCCTCCAGAATCTGAACTGTTCTCTCAGACTGACCATCAGTTTGCGGGTGGTAAGCAGTACTAAAATGCAGATCAGTACCCATCTCTTCTTGAATCTGACCCCATAAGTGAGAAGTGAATTTCGGGTCTCGATCAGAAACTATCACAGCAGGAATACCATGCAGACGAACTATCCACTCCACATATAACTGATCCATCTCAACAACTTTATACGTGGTTTTGAAAGGCAAGAAATGTGCAAATTTTGTAAGCCGATCAATTACCACCCAAACAACATCATAACCTCTCTTGGACTTAGGGAAACCAGTAACAAAGTCCATTGTGATCTTATCCCACTTCCATTCTAGAATCTCAAGAGGATGAAGAAGACCACCGGGTCATTGATGTTCAATCTTGACTTGCTGACATGTCAAGCACTTTGCCACGAACAGAGCTATGTCATTCTTCATGTTCTTCCACCAGAAGCTACACTGTAAGTCCTTATACATCTTTGTTGTGCCTGGATGAATAGTGTAGTTGGACCCATGAGCTTCACTCAGAACCTTCTGTCTTAGATCACCAACATTGGGAATCCATAACCTTTGTCTGAAGCAGACAACACCATACACTTCGACAGAGAAGTCAGATTGCAGTTTCTCAGTTAAAGATTTCATCTCTTCAAGCACAGAACTCCCCAACAGTGTAGCCATGACTTCTGAGATCCAGGTTTGTGTAACGGTCAAGCTGGCCATATGGACACACAACTTATCTTCATCCAATGAATCAACATGTTGAGGTCTCCAGCTAGCCACATGTTCAAGGTTTTCCCACATTGAACATCTCAGAGTAGCACAAACTGCATCCTTCTTGCAACATAGAGCATCAACTATGACATTCGCTTTACCAGGATGATAGGTGATGGTGACATTGTAATCTTTAAGGTATTACATCCACCTACGTTGCCGCAAGTTCAGATCCTTCTGAGTCAACTGATATCTCACACTCCTGTGATCAGAAAAGACTTCAAACTTTTCACCATAGAGATAGTGTCGCCAAATCTTCAAAGCATGAACTATGGCGGCAAGCTCCAAATCATACGTAGGCCCAATTAGCTTCATTAGATTTTAACTGTCAAGAAGTATAGGCGATCACCTTTCTGTCTTCCAGCAAAACACACCCTAAGCCTTGTCGGGATGTGTCGGTGTAGATGACATAGGGTAAGCCCTCAATAGGCAAAGCAAGCACGGGAGTAGAGGTCAGGCTCATCTTCAACTTCTGAAAACTATCCTCACATTTAGGGGTCCATGAGAACTTGACCTCCTTCCGAGTAAGCTTGGTCAAAGGTAAGGCCAACTCGGAGAAGGCTTTGATAAACTTCTGATAGTAACTGGCTAGACCAAGGAAACTATGGATTTCAGATGGATTTTTCAGAGCATGATCCAGAGAGCCTGTTGGTCGACAAAACATCGATCGAGTAGGTGTCTCGGTCGACCATTTCTCGACCGAGATGGTCTCTAACAGCAACTGCAGAATTAATTAATTAACCGTTACTAAAGCAACAAACTTGTACCTAACGGCTAGTTAAGCACTTAGAAACCCCTAGAAGGTGTCTAGAACGTCCTTAAGCACTTGTAGGACATTCCTATAAATAGGACATGCCTTAGGACACCTAAATACACTTGCTACACTTGAGAAATCTTTGAGCATACTTTGAGCAACCTGTTTGTGAGCAAATTGAGCATAGTGACAATTGGCTACTTCTTCTTTTAGCTCAAATTTCGTGTCCTATAGGCTAGCATCTCCTATCCACTGCAATTACTATTCCATACACTTTGGTTAGGAGATCTACACGGTTGATCTAGGCAAATCAAGCCTTGTGCTACAAAAGGATAAGTTGTAATTTCCTTTTTCCTTTCTTGTTCTCTATTATTGTTTGTACTCTCCTGGCTACTCCTAGGTTGGAGGCTACGGATTGGAGAGGTTGGAGATCTTCTTGGTGAAGAAGGGGACCTTGAGCTACTTCAAGAAGGCTGGTGCAACGGGAGGTTACTTCTAGAGAGGAAGGCTACTTCAAGGGGGAGCTTGGAGTTACTTCAAGAAGGCTACCTCAAGTTGGTGCATCTACTTCAAGTGAAGGTTGTTCAAGGGGTGTAAAGAAAGTATTGTATTTTGTGTAAATCCTTGTGAAGGTAATAAAATTAATACTTTAAAAATCCCGGTTGGGTAAGCAACCGGGTAGTGGACTGACAACTTTAGTATTTGCTAAAGTTGGAACCACTCTAAACACCTGTCTCCTTCTTCCATTTTCAATTGTGATTGTTTTGAGTTAAATAATTGTTAAAATATTTAAAAACTCTATTCACCCCCCCCTCTAGTGTTTTTCAGTAGAGCTCTATAGTTAGAACAAGGATCTCTTTCTATGCCCGCCTATGTGCAAATGTTTCTTTTACTTGAATGATATGTTGTTGGATTGACCGAAGGACATAGAGATGATATATTCTTACAAGGACTCATCTACCGTGTGGGTCATGCTCTTGTCCCTTAGGTTCCTCTTACTTTTCAGCAAATGGTTGATAAATCCTTACCCATTGAGTCTTATCTTTGGATATCAAGATTTAGATGATGGTCCCATCAGCCATAAGAGAAAACATTTTGGTGATGAGAAGAGATACATGAGTTGTTTAGGTTGTCACCATCATCATCCCCTAGGAAAATGCAACTTGGGAGAATATTATGTTCGAAGAAATGATAAACCTGTAATCTCCCCCCACTGCGGTTTAGTCAGAAATATTAGGCCACAATGCCCACATCTTTGTGGAGGACCACCCACTTCTCGCCCACATGTGCAACAACAATGTAACATCTGAAATTTGAATCTTATAAAATGACCCTAATTTGAAACCCTAAAAAAAATTAAATATCAAAATTTATATTTAAGATAGACCAATGTGTTGATGGATCTCAATTATGTTACTTCAACTAATTTAGATAACTTTTATACCTAATCAGTTTAATTGAAACTTAACATCATCAATTTATCCCTAACTATCGAATAATTGACATTTAGGGTTTAATATAAAATTTACCCAATCAATTTTATGTCCTTATAATTTTAATATAAATTGGTTTAGATAATTTGTAAAGTTTCTTAAATTTTTGTCCCCAAATTCATTTTAAGTAACCATATATGATTAATTAAATGTTCATCCCAAAAAGAGAAATATAATAATCTAGGTTGGTCAAATCAGGAAAGTACCTATATTTTTAGATTCCTTGTGCTAAATTTTGATAACATGTCAATTTTCATTTGCTTTGAAGAAACCTAACTACACCGATTGATTTAGGAAAAGAACTAATATAGTTTTAGTCTATGTTAACAATATTTGATCGATTTTAAAAGGTAAGCCTGTGAATAATTTTCATGTGGCCCCTTTTAGTTTGTCCCCCTTCTGGGTCGGACTCAGAGTCACAGATTCCTATGTAGATGGAGACATCATCTCCTTCACCCACGGGGACTCCTCCCCCCCTCCAATAGGAGCATGTGATGTTCTTGTCTTGCACCCCCCCCCCTCTTAGATTAGTTGCTTAAAATGAAGACTCCAGAAACATCAACGCTATGTCCCGAACCAAACAATCCCAAACATGATAGGGTTTTGTGCCCTAAAGTTCTCGGTCCACTAGACTCCCTCGAATAGTCCCCTATTTTTTATCCTCTCTGGACTCCAATCCTCATGTCTGAGTGGGCTCGATGCTGGGATGGACCAGGGTTTTGGTTTGTATCACAAGTGGCTTTTATCAAATTCTAATTGGCCAGAATGTCCAAAATTTGTAGTTAATTTGTTTGATGTTTGAAATTTTTGCATAAATAGTCAATCAAAATGATTCTGAATAAGGAAGCTGATTGTCTACTTTTTAGGACCTAATTTAATAACTTTAAACCATTTTCCTTATAAGAACACAAATTAGGGTTTAGATGGTAATGAAGAGAAAGAATAATTGAAACTATGTTAAATTTCAAGACATTAAGGTTTCATCAATCACAAGAAAACTTAGGGAGTTTCTTCTCTCGTTGGTAAGTGGATTCATGCACTCTGAGTTAACAAGTATGGGTAAAGGGCTTTATATTCACTTATGACTATGAAATTCAAGTATAATCATATCAAGTACATGTTTTAATGAATACATGTACAGAAATTGATTATGAATTAAATTGAGTTTTTTCCATTATGTCTTTCTCATATATTCCTATCATCATAATATGTACATGCTTTCTAAATTGAATTTAATGTTTTAAGTTATTATTCTTAAGATTCAATGTTCCAAATTATTATACTCCAAGTTAATGTCAAGATAAAGATAGTTGAATTGTGATTTTTCCTTCGAAGATTAAGATGCCTTTTTAGCATAAGCTTTGTGTGAGCAACGAGCAGTTGAGTGCATAAGCTCTATGTGAGAAATGATATCTTTGTATCATAAGCTCTGTGTGAGCAATGTAAGGATGAAGGACAACATATTCAACCCAAGACAATAATGTTAATTATTATTATAATTAAAGATGAAGTTATATGACATGAAAAAGTCTAATGTTAATTCTGTTTAAATTAATTATTTATCAAAATTATAGTTTATTTTAATTTCTTATAATGTTACTCATTGCCACTTAATCTAATCAAATATATGTTTTACTTTGCATAGTTGGGGACGTGATGTCTATAGGAAAGAAGGATTCAGGAGCTTAGATAAGGAGGACACATCTCGAGGATGAATCTAGAAGTCAATACATGGTGGGGTGCCAACTATAGTAGAATATTAGTATAGATTTTCTTTTAAATTAAGGGAACCATGTATTAGTTTAAGGTGTGAGTGTTATGTTGAGGACTTGAGTATGAAAACTATTATTTTATCCTATCTTGGTTTATATAAGAACTCTATTTTTATGTAGTGATAATCATTTTGTGACATCCCAATAAGAATTATGCTTTCGCTTAGTATTGTACATGTTTGACAAAATGGGGTGTTACAAACAACCACCCCAACCTCGAAGGAATCATCCCAACAATCAAGGAATATCACTTTTTGAGAGACATGTAGGTCGTGTTTTTGCTCTAGATGTAGTGGGCATTGAAGATGTTCATGCAGCACATGAAAGTAACATGCAACTATATTATTTTCCTATGCAAGTACCTTTATCTTGAACCAATTTATGATGTATACGATTATAATATAGAAGGAAGGCAATATCTATAAGGATCATATGTAGATTATTATATGGTCTCAAGTGTTACAAGTAGAGAATAGGTTTTTCTGGATCATCTTGAGACACTCGTAGGTTTTAGACACCTCCTTGAACCAAACTAAAATAAAATAGTTATTTCATAGGTAAGGGTTGGTGACTTGGCTTCATCTTGATTTTGATGCCATTTTTCTAATTTTATCACATATTTTTCAATGACACACACACACACACACATATATATATATATATATATATATATATCTTATGAATACAAAAGAAACGTTTTGGATTTTTTCTTCATTTTCAAATAACCAAGTCACCACCATGTAAGGGTTTGGATGGTTAATTTCCATTTAAGACAAAACCTATAACCGATTAGGTCAACTAATACCTTTGACCTTGAAAAGATCTATCGGAACATAGTTTTCGTACCTCATCCTACCCATATAGAACAACTAGTTAGGTTTTAGAATCTTCTTCTCTAGGAAGATTCTAACAGACTTAGTCTTTAAAAAAAACTAGTTAAAGATGTTGGACAAAAACACATTACGTAACTCTTGGGTATTAATCAACTAAAACATCTATAATAACTAGGGTACCTGGGTACACTTTCTATGTGGGCCATCTTGGCTAGATGTATATGACATATGTATGGAAGGTTGCATCAATGAAATTATACTCATAATGTGGGCAATCTCAGTCAATATATAACCTATGAACCTTCAAATTTAGGTCATCTGGATTTCGGGGATGAAATCCTCTTTAAGAGTTGGAGACTTGTAACGAACCCAATTTGGGTAAATATTACCTTCTACCCCTTTACTTTATATATTTTATTTTGAAACCCCACTCATTAATTAGAATATTATTGGATGGTAATAATCTTCAATTGTAAGAGTTTTATCCAATAATATAATTATTTGAAGCTTAAATACAAAAAAAGGATAAATATGATAATTTAGAGTTAGTTGTGCACATTAACCAAATGGAATGATTTTAAGTTCAAAACTATGCTTCTAGATTTATCCTAAGAATAGGTTTGGGTAAGAGAGAGTTACACACAAAATTTAGTTAATAAATGATTAGAGAATACATTGATATGAAGAAAATAGATTTGACCTCAAATTGTGTGTTTTGAGTAACAAAGTTATACAAAAGAAAAAATTGACTACAAAATTAGATTCTTTAGGTCCTTTTAGTATACCTACTATATTTCAATTAATTTAGAAGTGGTTTGATATTCTAGATTGGGTTTGATAGAAAAAGAATATTAATAATGTGTCACTTTAATCAGAATCCCAATTTGATTTGAGTCTCAGTTTAGAAATCCTATCACGTGGCAATTTGTTCCTATTTATGCAGGACAGTGATGTGGAGGTCTAGGATTGCCCTGATTGGGCCCACTTAATCCAATACAGAGGCACTCATCTCCTTACGTGAGTTTTTCTTCAATTCTAAACCAGCTCCTAGTGGAACTTACACAAAGAATTTGTGAGAACCCATTACACTAAATGAGATTACTCAAAACATAAAGCACAATCAGTCACTAATTAATCACATACCCAAAAATATGGGTAAATTAAAACCGATTTCAACGTCAGCACCTGCTCAGAAACATTTGCATAATACCCCAACATTTTTCTTTTATCCATACTAGAAAAATAATTTGATACAAATTCCCTATTTCCTTAACCACAACATATATACACAGGAGAACAATATTCATATATGCCACACAAACAAGCATTAACATGCTAACAAAAGTTCTATTTGTTTGAAACACCATATACAAACTTTTCCTGCCCAGACCTAAGAGTACAGGGACGACTCTAGGACACACTAGACATATAATCAACTTTATCAAAGATTCATTACTATAGCTCCTCTTTGCTGCCACATGTTTGTTGTCGTCACTTCTGATTACCTAAAAAAATGTGGCAAACCACAAGCGTGAGACCCATGTCCCAGCAAGAGATATAACCTCCAACAATATTTATTGAGTACAACATTTTTAAATAATTAAATAGTTAAGAAGTTTAGTCAGATATCACAAATAAGATCACCAATATTGATGATTAACAAAATACATCAAGGAGTAGATAATAACTATCATCATTAGCCAGACTATCATTCTTTATCTTGTTGACAATATAAGCAATTCAGTAGCATATTCATATCTAGCATCATGAGCAAGTATAGTAACATAGCATATCTAACAACATAAGCATGTCTAATTTTTTTTTTGAGGTAATCCTACTTTATCTATTAACTCAACCCCAAATGAGGTTCCGACCAGTCTGTTACAAAAGAAGGGAAATTCGCAGAAAGGAAACTAGGTGCAAGCTAGGTTGTAGCTTCTCGAGCTAGACGATGAGCTAAACCATTTGCTTGCCTATTACAGAAACTGAAATGAACACTACTAAAAGAAACTAAAACCTTATGAATGTCTCCGAGCACTGTTCCTAGCAGGTCCATCTGTTCAACGCCGCCTTGGATGAGGTTAATGATAGTTTGTGAATCCGATTCGACTACTAGATTCCCACATCCAAGCTTCTTTGAGTGAAGTAATCCTTCTTGAATGGCCCAAGCCTCCGCTATCAGTACATCATTTAGAGATGGATGCCACATTCCCGCCACATGGAGTACTATGTCGCTGTTGTCTCTCCATACCAGTCCGGCGCTATCGTATCTCTGGACTTCGACGGCCGCATCACAGTTTAGTTTCATCTCATCTTGTTCCGGTGGTCGCCATGCTTGCTCCTCCCTTCGTGGTGGCTGCTGTTTCTCTTTGGACAGTGCCTCCTGGTGATCTCGGATCATAGCCCCAAGAGCTCGTTGTACTGTTAATGGAGGTCTCACCCAGTTCCCAAAGACAATATCGTTTCTGCGAGTCCATATAGACCACAAAGAAGCAACCATGGTGTCTTCCTCTTCTACCGTGCCTGTACTTATCAGTTCCAGGATGCCGTCTTGTATACTTCTTTGTCCCGCCCTTCGGATCTTTTGTTGCGTCATAGCCGAGCTATCCTTCCAAAGCTCCCATGCTTGAGGACATCGGAATAGCATGTGAGAGGTATCTTCTTTCTCAGTATTACAGATGCCGCAAACACCGTCAGGATGACAGTGTCTATCATGCAGTCTCCCCACGGTGCCTAAGGCACCCGTCATACACCGCCATAGGAAGTGGGCAGCTTTTGGTATGAGTCCCCTTCTCCAGATCGTCCGCCACATGCTTGTGATGGCCTGCGCTTCTTGGTGTTGTAGATTAGCGCTGCAGTTTGAAGCCAGCCAATATGCCGAGCTAACCGTAAACACCCCTTGCCTGCTCGGTCTCCAGAATATACTGTCCCGCTGCTGCGTAGAGCTCAAAGGGATAGTGAGCACCTTATGAGCAATCTCATGCGTGAACAGATTGTTCACCAGCTCCTCATTCCACGAACCCGTATTATTTTCCAGCAACTCGCTCACCCACTCGAAGGAAGTACTTGAGACTCCATGCACTTTGTCAATGCTGCCACCCATCTGCGGTATCCATGTGTCCTTCCATATGTGGATATTATTTCCATTTCCCACCCTCCATTGCAGTCCCTCCATAATGATGCTTTTAGCGTTCCATATACTTCGCCACGTAAAGCTCGGATTGTGTCCCCTTCTCGCACTTAACACAGATCCCCATGGGAAATATTTTGCTTGGAGGACTCGGCACGCCAATGATTCCTGGTTGTGAAAAAGCCTCCATGTTTGCTTCGCTAGGAGGGCTTGGTTGAAGATGTGAATATTCCTGAAACCCAATCCTCCTTGTAATTTTGGTTTGCACAGATTATCCCAACTGACCCATGCCATCTTTCTTTTCGTTCCTTGTTCCCCCCACCAGAATCTCGAGATCATGCTATTGATTGAATCAATAAGATACCCCGGTAGCTGGAATATACTCATAATGTAAGACGGAATTGCCTGGACCACCGCTTTGATGAGAACCTCCTTCCCAGCTTTGGATAGCAATTTTTCTTTCCACCCTTGAAGCTTCCTCCATATGCGTTCTTGTATGTAGGTGAACACTTGTTTCTTTGATCTTCCTACCGCCATGGGAAGTCCAAGGTATTTACCGTGTCTCTCAACCTCTTTAACCTGCAAAAGGTTTGTCAGTTCCCTTCTCTTTTCTCTGTCTACCCCTTTGCTAAAAGCAACCTCAGTCTTGGATAGGTTAATTTTCTGTCCGGATGCCCGCTCGTACTGGCTGATAATGGCAGCTATTTTTAGGCATTCTTCTTTGGTTGCTCTTGTGAAAAGGATAGAGTCATCTGCAAAGAAAAGATGAGAAACTCGGGGTCCATGCCGGCTTGCCCGGATCCCGTGAATGACGTTATGTTCTGTTGCAAGGTTAATAGAAGTAGAAAAAGCTTCTGTGCAAAGAATAAAAAGATATGGGGAGAGAGGGTCACCCTTCGCAGTCCTCTAGAAGGTTGGGTCTTCCTGGTCCGTTCCCCGTTAATGGCAAAAGAATGTGCTACAGTTGACATGCAATCATAGATCTTCCTCCTCCATTTCGCTCCAAAACCTAGTTTTTCTTGTACAAAATCTACAAACCTCCATTTGACCCTGTCATAAGCCTTAGACATATCCAATTTAAGAGCTAGATGCCATTTCTTCTTTCCCTGGTCCCCTTTCATAGTATGGAAGAGTTCATAGGCGATGAGAGCATTATCGGTTATCAATCTTCCCGTAATGAAGGCACTTTGGATTTCCAAAACAATGTTGTCCATGAGAGGTCTTAATCTGTTTGCCACAACTTTCGAAGCAATTTTATAAATCACATTGCATAGACTAATGGGCCTGTAGTCTCCCATCTCCTCTGGTTTATGTACTTTAGGGATCAAGACTACCAAAGTAGAATTTAGATTTTCAAGGCTTCTGTCAGTTTTCCACCATCCTTTTATGTAATTAGAAACATCCTCTCCCACAATGTGCCAGTATTTTTAAAAGAACATTGCCTTCATACCATCTGGCCCCGGAGCTTTGTTTGGATGCATACCTTTAATAGCAGCTAGGATCTCCTCAGTAGTGAAATCTTCTTCTAGTGCTTCCCTCTCCACTGCACTCACTTTACTAGATAAACCTCCGGTTGCCTATTCCCATCCAGTAGGGTTAGATGTTTGGAACAGATTGTTGAAAAATTGTAAGATAATTTTTTCAATGTCCTCCTCCTTTGATCTCCACTATCCCTCTTGATCTTTCAGACCCTCAATTCTATTTTTCTTTTGTCTTTGGGAAGCCTTATGGTGGAAGTAAGTTGTGTTTCTGTCACCTGCCTTCATCTCATTGACCCTAGCCCTCGCATGCCAATATGCCTCCTCCTTTCTGTGCCACCCTTTGAGTTCCTTGCTGAGAATCGAGCACCTCTCAAGGTTCATGTTGTCAGGCGGTAGCTTTTGTATTTCACCCAGGAGACCTTCTAATTCTTTTATTTTCTTCCTTCTTTCCCCAAATTTTTCGGCAGCCCATGTTTTTAGCTTGTTCCCACACTGATCCATCTTTCTTTGAATATCTACAAGATGATGTTCTTCCCACACTGACTTAATAATATGCTCACACTCCTCCTCCTCCGCCCACATGGGTTCAAAGAAAAAGTGTTGTTGCCGCTTGAATTTCTTCCCCTTACTTTGGACGGTGTTGATGATGATGGGTACGTGGTCGGATTCATACTTTGTGAGATGAGTAACTCGGGCTTGGTGGAAAGTAGTAGTCCACACAGGACACCCTAACGCTCTGTCCAGCCTTTCCCTCACTAAAGCTTCAGGAGTAAGACCTCTCTGCCATTTGAAGATATTCCCGCTGTTCCCCAAATCTGTTAAATCACAGTCATCAATCATGTTTCTGAAATCTTGAATAAAGCGTAGCGGTTTAGGCGGGGCCCCTTACTTCTCAGAATTTGATAGAATCTCATTAAAGTCACCGAAGAAAAGTGTCAGTGTGTCAGCTTCCCCTTTTAACTGCTGAATCAAATCCCAGGTTTTGAACTTTTGTTGTTGATCTGCCCATCCGTATATGCCAATTTCTCTCCACGTCGCCCCTGTCTGTCCTTCAAAAACGTCGCAGCAGCAGTGATGTTGTGAATAGGAAGTGACTGTAACATCAACATCTTTCCACCACATCCCAATCCCCCCTACTCTTCCCACACTAGATAAACATACGCCTTGAGTAAAGCCGCATTTCTTTTTGACCACCTCTAGATCAGCACTCGAAATCATAGTCTCCATTACAAAGACTATACTTGGCCCCTCCCTCCAACACCAAGACCGAAGGGCGCTAACCGTGTCAGGGCGGGCCAGTCCCTGACAGTTCCAGCTCAAGATTTTCATTGCTCTTCGCGGGGTTGGTATGTCCCAGCCTCCGCTACTTGGGTTGATGTCACCCCTTGGTTGTTCGAGTCAAGCTCCATGTTCCTGACCTTATTGCTTCCCTCTATCTCTGCTGTCGTTTCATCGACATCCATATCACAAAGCTCTGAGTGCCTGCTCCGTTTCCCTGTGCTACTGCTCCATTCTACCTCATATTCAGGTATCCCTAGTCGCTGGCTTCTACTCATTTTGTACACCCACGGCATGACCTTCTTTTTCCGACGATTGTTGTGTCCTTCCCTCGTTACTTGTCTTTGCTTTTCTTTTTCACTCTGTGCTCTCGTTCTAACTTATTGCGCCGCTTGTGGCTCTGCTTCCCTCAGTCCTTCTGTATTCTGCTTTTCAATCGGTCCATCAGTGCTCTTTAGTTGAGGTCTATAGCTCTCGACATGCCATGTACTCTCCTGATTGCCTTCGACGTGTTTTCCTTCTACCCTTACTACCATAATCTATTCTTTAGTATATTTCACCATCGACGCTCTGCCCTCTCCCTTCGATTGATCCTGCCGGCGCAAGGGTTGGTTCCGCCCTCCCGGTTCTGCATCTGCTGCAGTTCCTCTACTCCTTCCTTCCTACTCTCCAATCTGCAAGACCTAAGCCTTGACCTCCGGGAATAACTCTGCTAAGTCATAATCATATTCCTCGCCTTCACCCTATTCTTCTATGGTTGCGGAAGAGTGGGTATGGTGTGCCCTCGTATGGCCCTCCTTCTGCTTTCTGGTCCCTCCTTCACCGCTTGCCTCGGTCTCCCAGCTTGATTCCCTTGATTTGTTCTTCACCGTCTCCTCTGGTTTGATCTTAAACGAAATCTTTCTTTGCGTTCTGGAGTTCCCGAAGATTTCCTCCTGTAGGGATTGCCGGGGTTTCCTTGGTGACACCTTGAGCCAGGCACCCCATTGTTTGTCTCGGTCATCTTCAACCTCCGGTTCACTGCAATCCTTCCAAACATGCCCTAGTCAACCACACCCGTGACAGAATTTAGCTAATCTCTCATACTTGATTTCAATATCCAGTATCTTGCCTTGGCTGCCTCTGATCCGTAGAACACGTTTTAGCGGTCTGTTCACATCCAGTAAGATTCGTACCCGCACTGACGGATCCCATCCCAGCTCGTCCAAATCAACCGCCGAGACGGTACCCACCCTGCTGGCCATCTCCTCTATTGCCTTCTTTGAGCGGAACCCTAGCGGGATCCCATATAGCCTGATCCAGAAAGGACAGTGAGTAATGGAGATGCTTCCCGGCTGTTCCTCATCTTCTATGTTCTTGAACAGCAATAGCTTATTATCGAAATTCCATGGCGCTCCTTCCTCTACTCGCTGCTTGTTGCGCCAGTCTAGAAACTGCACTATAAAGTTGTCACCTTCCAGTTGCTTGAAAATCACTTTTCAGGCGAGGCCCCACACCTGTGTCAGCGTCTTCTTCATTGCCCAGAAATTGGTCAGTCTGTCCATCAAGATCCGTGCAACCCATGCCAGTTGCAGGTGCCCCCTTCCTTCATCTCCTGCTGGTGGTGTTAGGTCTATTGGTTCTTCCTCATCCGGTGTCAACTGTAGCCTAGTGCATCGCTCTGCTAGATCTTCTTCCATAACGGGGAAAAGACAAGAAAAAGCAACCGATCCTTGGACCTGCAAGAGAGAAACCACTGGTGGAGATAGAGCTCCCACACTCATAACCCTAATCGCCAGAGCGATGGGCCGGCCGCGGGGAGAGTTTTTTTAGCATGTCTAATTGGTTGAACATATCAATATCAAAAGAAGAGCTAACAACATAAGCACAACTATTTGGATAAGTATGATTAGCAGTATATGCATCTCTAGTTACAAAGGCATGGCTAGAATGCTAAATGTAACTAACAACATAAGATATCCAACATCATGATTATAATCAGTAGTAGCAGTATAGTTATCAACATAAACATGGCTATTGTATGTACACATCAACAATCTTAAGCATATCCACAACATTAGTATATCTACTATCTCTTAATTGCACTAAGCATCAACTTTATGTAAAGATAAAGGGTTATCATACAATGTGAAGTGTCATGTATAACCCTAAATAGATATGCTATATGGCTATATTACATCTTTTATTATGCCCTGAGGAATTTGAGGATACCACTCAAAATCCAACTGACCACTGCTAAGTTGAAATCAGTGCCATACAAGATCTAGGAAGAGTCAGACTCCTAAGATCTTCTCTGCCCCCAGCCAGTATGGGTCTGCCACAGTGACACATAAGGTCAAGCTGCTAACAGCCTAGTCTATCCTTGGTACAGGTCATGGCACTAGTGAAAGGAGGTGGGTACGCATACCCTACCATCTGAGGTACAACCGTAGTTGTCCTCCAATCTTATCACATATATAATCACTGAGACACAACTGCAACCATTCTCAATCGCATCAGATGTATGAGGCATGACCATAGCCAACCTCTACAATCTGCATTGTGGATGACAAGGATATATCCTCAACTTGCCACCCCTAGATACTCAATAGTATGAACTCAGAGTTTCCCTTAGGAATACTCATTTCACCATCTGGAAAATTCTGACACTCAGATGGATCTATGGAATAGGGCACTACATGATTATAGTTTCACTTGATTAGTTATGCCAATTGGGTGAATTCAAATTTTGTCCAATTTGGACACTGTTTGAGCAAGTTATGCAATTTTATGCACATTTTGGACTTTTCTACAATTTACCCAATTGAGAAATTTTCTTTGCAATTTATCACTTGCATTATGTTACTTGGATATTCTATCATCACTCTTGAGCTTTTTGGGCCATGGGGTGCCTATTTAAACCTTGGTTTGAAGGTGTTTTCTCCAAGGGTAATTTAGGGTTTTCCCCTTCACAGATGAGATACCTTTAGTAGCTATCAACTAATGAATTATTTGATTGGCTGGGAAATTCAACAAAGAAAAGCTAAGAAGCTCTATACACCTGGTGGGGGATCTTCTTGTGTGTGTGCATGTATATTCTTAACAAATCAATGCCATGGACACATAGATAGATACTAGAACTTCAACTTTTTTTTTCTTTATCTTAAAGTGCCATATACTTATCCCTAAGCACTAAAACGAGCCATTTTCTATACACCACCTCCTTCCTTCTCCCAACCTCATTCTCCCTCTATTCAGTTGTGATTTTTTCTGCCCAAGGAAGAAGAAAGTGGGGTTCTTCTTGGAGAAAGGCTCTAAGGTTGTAATTGATTTAATTTTAGGGTTGAAAAAGCTTCCTTCTTGTGATCTTGACCTAAAAGTATAAGAATTCCCTTCTTTCCTCTATCTATTTTTTTTATCCATCCTCCTATCTTTCTCCAGGTCGTAACCTTGCTGTTCCATGTTAGGAATTGCTCTAAAGCTCTAAAACCCTACCTTTCTTGCTCCTTATGCTTAGGGTTTGCTCATTTGATGAAAAAAGGTGCTAGATGGACGAACTTGTAGTTTATTCTTGGATTTTCTACCCTACCTGCTCAATATTTCTTCTATGTGGGGTTTCATCTTCTCATTAGAGGCAAGTTTTATAACTTTCTCCACATTTATTTCTTACCATAAGCTTTCTAGATCATGTTCTTGCTTGAAAATGATGATCAATGCACTAAAAAGCTATTTTGAGTTGGATTTCAATTTTTATAATGTTCCCTATTTTAATTTCAGTTATATATAAACTTGTGATCATGTGTATGTTATTCCTGAGGTATAATATGACTTGTATCTGGTTGTTTTGACAGCCTATGGTGCTAAGTACCTATCAACCAACGGTCAATTTTAGGGTTTAAAGCTGATTTCTTCTATAAACCATGACCCGATGATGGAACCATTGCAACAACCCTATGGTTTTGTCTTCATAACAACTGATGGTCTGATCAAGGGTGTCAAATAATGGTGACAACCTATGGTCACCCCCTTAGGTCAGGTTTTGGATCAATTAGAAGTTTAATGATCAACCATTAAGTACCCTACTGATGTTATCAATCAATGTTGACATTAGCTTAATATTTGATGTTGATTAATGAATATAGTGTTGATCTAACAACCTATGGTGATTTCATGATCACTAATGATGGTGGATCAGGTCTGTACAACCTATTTTGAGTTAAGAATTGTTGTTGTATCATCAATTAAGCCTTATACCAATGGTTTCTTGGGTCACTTGATGCAATGGTTGGACCTATACTGTAATTGATGGTTTTAACATATGAACTTGACCCAATGGTCAAGATCTAGTGTTTATTCCTCCAATAAAGTGAAATGATGGATAATGTAATATGTTGGTCCTAATAATGTAATTTAGATGGATTCCTTTATATGATCAACTTAAGGATCTTACTTGTTGACAATGGATGGCTTGTTCTAAATGAACAGTCGATTGTGGGTTTTACCCTACTTTCAATGGAACTTTTTGTGTTTTTAATCAAAGTATGCCTAGGGTTAGATGGTGAATCTTTCTAAAGAACAAATCAAGCACTTCATAGGTGGTTTATCCAAGGTGTTTACTTATGTAAACAACCAAAGGTCTTTCGTTCTGAACATCTAGTGGTTTTGGGTGACATTGTGGTATGGTGATACATGTTGAATGATGATGGAACAAATGGAGGGTTACCCTTAATAAGGTAGTCTTACCTATTCACTCATATGAATAGAAGGGATGATAACCATATTGTGTTGATATGTAACCCTAATGAGGTATAGCTTGTTATACTGACGCAAATTTACCGTGCGCAGAAATGCAAGTGAACGCGTCGAAGTAGTACATGCCTTTGTGAGGCCCGAGTCGAACTCATGGATACGTGAAATCGTCGGGGACTCCTACTAACTACTCGCGATCAGCTAAGCCGACTAAATAGTTGAGAGTTGTTGTTAAAATTAAAAGAAAATAAAAATAAAACAAAACAATCAATCGATTAAATGTTGGTTTAATCAATTCAAAAGAAGATCTTTAGGATTGCGGTTTCACCACGGGTTTTCATTGTATTAAATTCTATATAGCTACTCAATTTTATCTCTCTATCCGAGTAGTGGCCTGAAATCATAATTGCCCACTGTCGTGGTACAATTCACTACCTATGTCTAGGTCGGTTCCACCGTCATAGTAACCTATACCCTAAACTAGGTGCATTAGGAACGACCTCTCAGTATCCACCATTAATCTTACACCACCTTGTTCAAGGGATTTGTCAATTAATGTAAATTCCATCTCTTTTCAACCGTTAATTCTTCTTTCAAAGCAATTAAGGGCATTAGGTTATTATTATGGTGATCAAGCATAACAATATATTGGAGAAAATGAAATTATACCACGGATTGAAGAGATAAGATATGAATTACTATTATAAAATCATCATACAATGAATCCCCAGGCTACTCCCGGTCCTAAAGATAAAGGGGATTAGCCCCGCATGTTCATCTCAGAGTACAATGTGGAGAAGAAAAAGGGAAACATGAAGGAAAATGTGATTGAGTGATTAAACCCCTGAACGGAGAAGGTCCAATCGATCCTTGGTGTGGAATCCATGTTCTCCCGCCTTTCGGTGGTGGAATTCGTCTTATTCAGTGTCTGGATCGGCTGGGGCGTGCTCTCGAGCTCCGTTCTTCTCTCCTCGCTCTCCGGGATGTGTGTAGCGGCTAATGACGTGATCCCCTCCACTGGGGTGCCGTCATTAGGTTTATTTCCCGAATTCGGTTGTCAATTAATCACAGTCGTCCGATTAAGATCAATCTGAAACAAACTCATATCTGACGGTGTCGATACCATCGACGCGGGTCGATGGTATCAACCTAGCATGATAGCGGCAATCCTTCTTTTCTTTCGTCTGTGCGCCTGATGTCACCTCGATACCATCGATGCGGGTCGATGGTATCGAAGAACCTGTAGTGACGGTTTTGTCATTTTGTGTCACTGTAGCTCCACCAGTCGATAGTATCGACATTTTGGTTGATAGTATCGACGCACTTCTCACCAGCAACCTGATGGTATCTCGATACCATCGACATCCCTGTCGATAGTATCGACTATGTGATGCTCCTTGCGGCTAGCAACTTGAGGCCTGGTCGATGGTATCGACCACCGTCGATGGTATCGACGGCAGCAGATACTCGTTTTTCCTAAAATTAACACAAGAAACCACATAAGTTCACACAAAATATATTCTTTTGATAATTAATACTCAAAATGCTTACATAAAGGGAATTTGACATAAAGAAGTAGCATAGACCAAAATGAATGAATTATGCAACATTAACCATGAAAATGACTAATAAATGTGTGATGTTAGTCATTTTCATGGTTAATGTTGCATAATTAATACTCAAAATGCTTACATAAAGGGAATTTGACATAAAGAAGTAGCATAGACCAAAATGAATGAATTATGCAACATTAACCATGAAAATGACTAATAAATGTGTGATGTTAGTCATTTTCATGGTTAATGTTGCATAATTCATTCATTTTGGTCTATGCTACTTCTTTATGTCAAATTCCCTTTATGTAAGCATTTTGAGTATTAATTATCAAAAGAATATATTTTGTGTGAACTTATGTGGTTTCGTGTTAATTTCAGAAAAAATGAGTATTTGTTGTCGTCGATACCATCGACGGTGGTCGATACCATCGACCAGGCCTCAGGTTGCTAGCCGCAAGGAGCATCACAGAGTCGATACTATCGATAGGGATGTTGATGGTATCGAGATACCATCAGGTTGCTGGCGATAAGTGCGTCGATACTATCGACCAAAATGTCGATACTATCGACTGGTGGAGCTACAGCGACACAAAATGACAAAACCGTCGCTACAGGTTCGTCGATACCATCGACCCGCGTCGATGGTATCGAGGTGACATCAGGCGCACAGACGAAAGAAAAGAAGGATTGCCGCTATCATGCTAGGTCGATACCATCGACCCGCGTTGATGGTATCGACACCGTCAGATATGAGTTTGTTTCAGATTGATCTTAATCGGACGGTTGTGATTAATTGACAACCGAATTCAGGAAATATACCTAATGACGGTGCCCCAGTGGAGGGGATCACGTCATTATCCACTGCACACATCCTGGAGAGCGAGGAGAGAAGAACGGATCACGAGAGCATGCCCTAGCCGATCCGAACGCTGAAGAAGACGAATTCCACCACCGAAAGGTGGGAGAACGTGGATTCCACGCCAAGGATCAATTGGACCTTCTCCGTTCAGGGGTTTAATCACTCAATCATGTTTTCCTTCATGTTTCCCTTTTTTCTCCACATTGTACTCTAAGATGAACATGTGGGGCTAATCCCCTTTATCTTCAGGACCGGGAGTAGCCTGGGGATTCATTGTATGATGATTTTATAATAGTAATTCATATCTTATCTCTTAAATCTGTGGTATAATTTTGTTTTCTCCAATATATTGTTATGCTTGATCACCATAATAATAACCTAATGCCCTTAATTGCTTTGAAAGAAGAATTAACGGTTGAAAAGAGATAGAATTTACATTAATTGACAAATCCCTTGAACAAGGTGGTGTAAGATTAATGGTGGATACCAAGAGGTCATTCCTAATGCACCTAGTTTAGGGTATAGGTTACTACGACGGTGGAACTGACCTAGACATAGGTAGTGAATTGTACCATGACAGTGGGAAATTCTGATTTCAGGCCACTACTCAGATAGAGAGATAAAATTGAGTAGCTATATAGAATTTAATACAATGAAAACCCATGGTGAAACTGCAATCCTAAAGATCTTCTTTTGAATTGATTAAACCAACATTTAATCGATTGATTGTTTTGTTTTATTTTTATTTTCTTTTAATTTTAACAACAACTTTGAACTATTTACTCAGCTTAGCTGATCGCGAGTAGTTAGTAGCAGTCCCCGACGATTTCACGTATCCCTGAGTTCGACTCGGGCCTCACAAAGGCCTGTACTACTTTGACGCGTTCACTTGCGTTTCTGCGCACGGTAAATTTGTGTCAGTATAACAAGCTATACCTCATTAGGGTTACATATCAACACAATATGGTTATCATCCCTTCTCTTCATATGAGTGAATAGGTAAGACTACCTTATTCAGGGTAACCCTCCATTTGTTCCATCATCATTCAACCTGTATCACCATACCACAATGTCACCCAAAACCACTAGATGTTCAGAAGGAAAGACCTTTAGTTGTTTACATAAGTAAACACCTTGGATAAACCACCTATGAAGTCCTTGATTTGTTCTTTAGAAAGATTCACCATATAACCCTAGGCATCCTTTGATTAACAACACAAAACGATCTATTGAAAGTAGGGTAAAACCCACAATCGACTGTTCATTTTGAACAAGTCATCCATTGTCAACAAGTAAGATTCTTAAGTTGATCCTATAAAGGAAACCATATAAATCACATTATTAGGACCAACATATTACATTAGCCATCATTTCACTTTATTGGAGGAATAAACACTAGATCTTGACCATTGGGTCAAGTTCATATGTTAAAACCATCAATTACAGTATAGGTCCGACCATTGCATCAAGTGACCCAAGAAACCATTGGTATAAGGCTTAATTGATGATACAACAACAATTCTTAACTCAAAATAGGTTGTAAAGACCTGATCCACCATCATTAGTGATCATGAAATCACCATAGGTTGTTAGATCAACACTATATTCATTAATCAGCATCAAATATTAAGCTAATGTCAACATTGATTGATAACATCAGTAGGGTACTTAATGGTTGATCATTAAACTTCTAATTGATCCAAAACCTAACCTAAGGGGGTGACCATAGGTTGTCACCATAATTTGATACCCTTGATCACGACCATAAGTTGTTATGAAGACAAAACCATAGGGTTGTTGCAATGGTTCCATCATCGGGTCATGGTTTATAGAAGAAATCAGCTTTAAACCCTAAAATTGACTGTTGGTTGATAGGTACTTAGCACCATAGGCTGTCAAAACAACCAGATACAAGTCATATTATACCTCAGGAATAACATACACATGATCACAAGTTTATATATAACTGAAATTAAATTAGGGAACATTATAAAAATTGAAATCCAACTCCAAATAGCTTTTTAGTGCATTGATCATCATTTTCAAGCAAGAACATGATCTAGAAAGCTTATGGTAAGAAATAAACGTGGAGCAAGTTATAAAACTTGCCTCTAATTAGAAGATGAAACCCCACACAGAATAAATATCGAGAAGGTAGGGTAGAAAATCCAAGAATAAACTACGAATTCGTCCATCTAGCACCTTTTTTCATCAAATGAGCAAACCCTAAACATAAGGAGCAAGAAAGGTAGGGTTTTAGAGCTTTAGAGCAATTCCTACCATGGAACAGCAAGGTTACGACCTGGAGAAAGATAGGAGGACGGATAAAAAATAAATAGACAAAGGAAAGAAGTGAATTCTTATACTTTTAGGTCAAGATCACTAGAAGGAAGCTTTTTCAACCCTAAAATTAAATCAATTACAAACTTAGAGCCTTTCTCCAAGAAGATCCCCACTGTCTTCTTCCTTGGGTAGAAAAATTCACAACTGAATAGAGGGAGAATGAGGTTGGGAGAAGGAAGGAGGTGGTGTATAGAAAATGGCTCATTTTAGTGCTTAGGGATAAGTATATGACACTTTAATATAAAGAAAAAAAAAGTTGAAGTTCTAGTATCTATCTAAGTGTCCATGGCATTGATTTATTAAGAATATACATGCACACACACAAGAAGCTCCCCCACCATGTGTATAGAACTTATTATCTTTCCTTTGTTGAATTTCCCAACCAATCAAATAATTCATTAGTTGATAGCTACTAAAGGTAGCTCATCTGTGAAGGGGAAAACCCTAAATTACCCTTGGAGAAAACACCTTTAAACCAAGGTTTAAATAGGCACCCCATGGCCCAAAAAGCTCAAGAGTGATGATAGAATATCCAAGTAACATAATGCAAGTGATAAATTTTAAAGAAAAATTCTCAATTGGGTAAATTGTAGAAAAGTCCAAAATGTGCATAAAATTGCATAACTTGCTCAAACTGTGTCCAAATTGGACAAAATTTGAATTCACCCAATTGGCATAACTAATCAAGTGAAACTCTAATCATGTAGTGCCCTATTCCATAGATCCATCTGAGTGTCAGAATTTTCCAGATGGTGAAATGGGTATTCCTAAGGGAAACTCGGAGTTCATACTATTGAGTATGTGGGGGTGGCAAGTTGAGGATATATCTTTGTCATCCACAATGCAGATTGTAGAGGTTGGCTATGGTCATGCCTCATACATCTGATGTGATTTAGAACGGTTGCAGTTGTTTCTCAGTGATTATATATGTGATAAGATTGGAGGACAACTGCAGTTGTACCTCGGATGGTAGGGTATGCGTACCCACCTCCTTTCACTAGTGCCATGACCTGTACCAAGGATAGACTAGGCTGTTAGCAGCTTGACCTTATGTGTCACTGTGGCAGACCCATACTGGATGGGGGCAGAGAAGATCTTAGGAGTCTGACTCTTCCTAGATCTTGTATGGCACTGATTTCAACTTAGCAGTGGTCAGTTGGATTTTGAGTGGTATCCTCAAATTCCTCAGGGCATAATAAAAGATGTAATACAGACATATAGCATATCTATTTAGGGTTATACATGACACTTCACATTGTATGATAACCCTTTATCTTTACATAAAGATGATGCTTAGTGCAATTAAGAGATAGTAGATATACTAATGTTGTGGATATGCTTAAGATTGTTGATGCGTACATACAATAGCCATGTTTATGTTGATAACTATACTGCTACTACTGATTATAATCATGATGTTGGATATCTTATGTTGTTAGTTACGTTTAGCATTCTAGCCATGCCTTTGTAACTAGAGATGCATATACTACTAATCATACTTATCCAAATAGTTGTGCTTATGTTGTTATCTCTTCTTTTGATATTGATATGTTCAACCAATTAGACATGCTCATGTTGTTAGATATGCTATGTTACTATACTTGATCATGATGTTGTTGGTATATGTATGCCCGTAGAGCCATCCCAAGCGATTGCATGGAGTCGGATATTAATTAATCAATTAATGTGATTATTTGGTTAATTAATGAATTCCGGAATATTCTAATTAATCCACGAGCGTTTTAATTAAAGCAACGTTTCTGTTTACTGATGAGTTTAGGAAACCCTACTTCCCTTCGTATCCTATTTAACGGAGGATCGACGGCCCATATCTATATAAGATAGAGAGAGGTTTTTCCGTTTACGCTCACGTACGTAAACCTAGTCGTCGCCGTCCTTAGGAGAGAAAGGAGAGCAACGCGCCGCTAGCATGCCACCGCAGAGACACGCTCCTTCTCGCCGGCTTGAGAAGCACGATGTGGAGTTCCGTCCATCTGCGTGGACGAAGTAGAGATGCAGACGCCTTGACGCCTACGTTCGGAGGACGTCGACGACCACTTGTACGTGCTGCGAGCAACGTACGTCACTGCCGCAAAGGAGCATCGCCGGATCAACCTGCGACAGCGAACGGGAGAGAAGATCCGTCCGTGTTTGACAAGCAGCGTTGCACTGTCGTGCAGCGGGACATCGCCGGACTTGCTCCGTGATAAGGTATATCCCGCAAACCTATTTCCGAATACGCTGTTATCGACGAGATCCTATTACGGGTTGTGTGGATTTAGTTGCTTCTGCCGCACATGTTTTCTCCACAAAACCCAACAGTGGTATCAGAGCAGCGTCGATCTACGGCGTATTTGTATTAGTTTTGATATGATCGAATCGTTGTATACTGTTTTTATGTTGCATACGATGCGAATTAAACCTGCTAATGTGCAAATCTAAACCTAATTCCACATACGCCGCAGGCTTCTGTTTTTTACATTTAGGACGGGGTCGACTATGGAAAATATTGATTTTCCTAAGTGCACGGAAGTGAAATTCCGTAGACCTTTCAGGGGCTCTGCCCCTGAGACCCCGCGAGGGGCGGCCTCCCCTCGACCCCGCACAGGGGCGCTGCCCCTGTGTACCCCGCATTGTCTGCGTGGGAGTCAAAAATTATTTCATGGGGAATGTCCTGCATTAAAAGTACTGCAATTTTAAATATGTATATACGTATATGTAGATATACCTATGATAGCATACACGTCACCTTTAAAATATGTTTTATGTGGTGAATACATACACGGTTATGGCCAAGTATCCCCTTTTGTGAATGTTGTGAATGAATGTGGATGTCGATCTTGTGGATATGTTTGTTTGTGAATTCTATGGATGTATAATGGTTACATATGGATCCTTTGTATAAAGTATTCATCTTGCATGCCGAGCCTCATCTCTTACTTCAAAGTGTAATTAATTCTTTCCTTTTATGTTTGTACTCATATGATGTAATAGAGATAGGATTAGTTTTAGTCTTTGTAAACTTGATGTAAGGAGGCCACTTGAAGATCCAACTCCAAGGAGTGTCCATGGAGAAGCACCATGAAGATCTAATTCCAAGAAGCAACCTGAAGATCCAACTCCAAGGAGCATCCATGGAGAAGCAACAAGAAGATCCCATTCCAAGAAGCAACTTGAAGTTCCAACCTCACGAAACATCCATGAAGTTGTTCATTGTAATGTTGATCATTACATGCTTACAGGTTGATTCACAGGTGTTGCATGAGATGCATAAGACCATAGGTGGACCGTAATCCTTTGTTGCTCCAAAGGATTACAATAGTATGGCCATAACCGATGTATTTGTGTTTGTGATTGCATGTCTATCGTTTGTGGTTGTGGATATAGTAGTATATGATACGTACTATAAGTATGTGGTGTTTGGATATGTATATGTATTAATAAAACCCCTCAATTAATAATATTAAGTTTTAGTTGCCTTCTATAAAGCAACACACATGAAAAGCTTGATCGATTATATGTGGGCACGCCTCTGCGTGGTACACTGTCTATCTCGTGGAAGTGTGATGGTGGGTGTGTGGGTCTGCCTCCGCAGGGTGCACACTCATCGTGTTGGCTTATGGGTTGGACTTGACTAGGGAACCTTAATAGGATCAAGTACCTAGAGGCACACAGATGCATCATGGCAAGGAGTTGTACATGATCATCTATCCAAGAGTTGCATATGATGCAATTGGCAAACGTTGCCTACCTTAGTATTTGGTCTTTGACGCCAGCGTTGGCTGGGCATTGATCCAATTATTTTGGGTCTTGGCTCACTAGAAGGTTGTGCGTTGCAATCTTCCGAGTTGATAGTGAGGGCTATCAATTTGAATAAAATAGTGGTATCGTAATTAATTAAAGGCCTAATTAATCTCATTTATCACATCTTTACAAGTCAAAATGTTTTGGACTAAATGCAAAATTTTCTTTTGTAGCAATCAAATGGCAACCAACACCCACACTTTCTCGTTGCGATCGGTCCTTGAGAAGGACAAACTTACCGGAACCAACTTTCCAAACTGGTTTAAGACGTTGAGAATTGTTCTCACACATGAGCGTAAGCTCTATGTCCTTGAAACACCAGAGCCAGAGGAGCCCGCCGTAAATGCGCCCAAGGCTGAAAAGGATGCTTACAAGAAGCACCTTGATGATGTCGTGGATGTCAAGTGCCTAATGTTGTGCTCAATGAACTATGAGTTGCAAGAGCAACATGAGAACATGAATGTCATGGAGATGGTAACACATCTCAAGAACATGTATCAACATCAAGCAAGACAGGAGAGATATGATGTCTCAAAGGCATTGTTCAAAAGCAAGATGAAAGAGGGAGACTCAGTTGGCACCCATATACTCACCTTGATTGGGTACGTGGAAAGCCTATCCAAGCTGGGATTTCCTCTAGGTCAAGAGTTGGCCACTGATGTGATTCTACAATCGTTGCCTGAGTCATATAATCATTTTGTCATGAACTACAACAAGAACAATTTTGACAAGCCATTGTCAGAATTGTTGGGCATGTTGAGGACAGCTGAAGCACATATGAAGAAAGACAAGCCCAAGTCTGTGATGATGATCAGCAAGACAAAGGGAAAGTCAAAAGGCAAAGGCAAGGCTAAGAAAAGTTCTAAAGCCAGGCAGAAGCCAAAGTCATCCGCGCTCAAAGCTAAAGGTGGGATCTCCAAAGAAGGCAGTTGTCACCATTGTCACCAGCCTGGACATTGGAAAAGAAACTGTCCTCTCTACCTGGAGGAACTGAGGAAGAAGAAGCAGGGGATAGAGATCTCCACTTCAGGTATATACGTTATTGAGATAAACTTAAATACTTCTTCATCATGGGTAATGGATACCGGATGTGGATCTCACATATGTTCTAATATGCAGGATCTGATAAGAAGTAAGCCTTTACGAAAGGGCCAAGTCGAGCTGCGGGTTGCTAATGGAGCAAGAGTTGCTGCCACCGCAGTTGGAGTTATTAGTTTATCTTTGCCTACGGGCCTTGTAATAGAATTAGAGAATTTCTATTACGTACCTGCCATTAATAGAAATATTATTTCTGTATCTTGTATGGACAAGAGTGGATTTGAATTTCACATTAAGAATGGAATTATTTCTATATCTAAAGATGAGATCTTTTATGGCAATGCCCCTATGTATTATGGTATCTACTTGTTAGAACTTGAGACTAGCATATATAATGTAAATACTAAAAGGTTAAAACTTGACAACTCAAACAAAACATTCTTATGGCATTGTCGTCTTGGGCACATAAACGAGAAGCGCATATCTAGACTCCATAAGGATGGTTATCTAGACTCTTCTGATTTTGAATCATTAGAGACATGTGAGGCATGTTTATTAGGGAAGATGACCAAAACTCCTTTCAGTGGACATAGTGAGAGAGCCAGTGATCTGGTAGGGCTCATACATACTGATGTATGTGGACCTTTTAGATCAAATGCTAGAGGAGGCTATCAATACTTCATTACCTTCACTGATGACCTCAGTAGGTATGGCTATGTATATCTTATGAAACACAAGTCAAAAACTCTTGAAATGTTCAAGACTTTCATGAATGAAGTAGAGAAGCAACTTGGTAAGAGTATTAAAGCACTCCATTCAGATCGAGGTGGCGAATACTTAAGCCAAGAGTTTGAGGACCTTCTGAGAGACCGTGGTATTGTATCACAATGGACTCCACCTGGTACACCACAACATAATGGTGTGTCAGAAAGAAGGAATCGTACATTATTAGACATGGTACGATCAATGATGAGTTCATCCGAACTTCCAATATCGTTCTGGGGATATGCTCTTGAAACTGCAACATTTACACTTAACTGTGTGCCTTCCAAATCTGTTCAAAAGACACCATATGAGATATGGAATGGGAATCGTCCCAATTTGTCTATGTTAAAGATTTGGGGATATGAAGCTTATGTTAGGAAACAATTTCCTGAAAAGCTTGGACCCAAATCGGAACAATGCTATTTTGTTGGATACCCCAAGGAAACTCGGAGATACTACTTCTACACACCAACTGACAACAAAGTGTTTGTTGCTAGGACTGCTATATTTCTTGAAAAGGAATTTATTTCCAAAGGAATTAGTGGGAGGAATGTAGAGCTCGAAGAAGTTTGAGACCAACAAGAAAGCAGAGAACCTGAGGAGGTACATAAGGAACATGAAGACTCACAAGTTGTTGTGGAATTTCAAGTTCCAAATGTAACACAGGAACCTCGTAGGTCTAGTAGGACACGACTTGAGCCTGAGAGATTTGGATTTCTCGTGACTCAAGATAGTGACGAATTGGGCATAGCAGATGAGCCAACTTCCTATCTAGAAGCTACTAAGGGACCAGAATCTGAGAAATGGCTCGAAGCCATGAGATCTGAGATGGAATCCATGTACACCAACAAGGTATGGACCTTGGTGGATCCACCCGAAGGGGTAAGACCCATAGGGTGCAAGTGGGTCTTCAAGAAGAAGATTGACATGGATGGAAATGTTCAAACCTATAAAGGTAGATTGGTTGCTAAAGGATTCCATCAAATTCAAGGTGTTGATTATGACGAGACCTTCTCACCAGTTGCCATGGTTAAATCCATCAGAATCATGCTTGCCATTGCAGCTTATCATGACTATGAGATTTGGCAGATGGATGTTAAAACAACATTCCTTAATGGGAATTTACTCGAGGATGTGTACATGACACAACCTGAGGGTTTTATCGATCCAAAGGAAGCCAATAAAGTTTGTAAGCTACAAAGGTCAATCTATGGATTGAAGCAAGCATCTCGGAGCTGGAATCTATGTTTTGATGAAGTAGTCAAAAAGTTTGGCTTTAGTCAAAATGAAGATGAACCTTGTGTTTACAAAAGGGTTAGTGGGAGCACAGTCGTATTTCTCATATTGTATGTGGATGACATACTATTGATGGGAAATGACATCCCTACTCTTCAGACAGTAAAAGGTTGGCTAGGGAAGACTTTCTCTATGAAGGATTTAGGTGAAGCATCCTATATACTTGGGATTAAGATCTATAGAGATAGATCTAGAAGGCTTCTAGGCCTAAGCCAGAGCACATACATTGACAAGGTGCTAAAGAGGTTTAGCATGGAGGGTTCTAAGAGAGGTAACTTGCCCATGTCCCATGGGGTTACAATCTCTAAAGCCCAGTGTCCTAGTTCGTGTGATGAATGGTCACGCATGAGTAAGATTCCATATGCATCAGCAATTGGATCTATCATGTACGCAATGTTATGTACTCATCCTGATGTGTTGTATGCTTTGAGAATGACGAGCCGGTATCAGTCAGATCCAGGTGAATGTCACTGGACAGCCGTAAAGAACATCCTAAAGTACTTGAGAAGGACTAAGGATCAATTCTTGGTATACGGTGGTGAGGAAGAGCTCGTGGTAAAGGGTTACACCGATGCTAGCTTCCAAACTGACAAAGATGACTACAGATCGCAATCTGGATTTATGTTTTGCCTGAACAACGGAGCTGTGAGCTGGAAGAGTTCCAAGCAAGAGACGGTTGTGGATTCTACAATAGAGGCCGAATATATTGCCGCATCTAATGCTGCAAAGGAAGCTGTGTGGATCAAGAAGTTCATTTCTGAACTTGGAGTGGTTCCAAGCGCTGGTGATGCAATTGAGTTGTTTTGCAACAACAATGGAGCAATTGCACAGGCTAAAGAACCAAGATCGCACCAACGTTCCAAACATATTCTATGGCGGTTCCATCTCATACGAGAGATTGTACAATGAGGAGATGTGAAGATTTGCAGAGTACCTACAGAAAGCAATGTGGCTGACCCGCTCACAAAAGCACTTTCACAGCAGAAACATGACGGACATGTTCGATCACTTGGATTGAGATTCATGAGTGATTGGGTATAAGTGCAAGTGGGAATCTGTTGGTATGTATGCCCATAGAGACTATCATTCGATGATTGTAATGGGATACTATGTAAATGATTTGTAATACTACATTGATTATATCAATAAAGGCAGGTTTCCAATCTATATGTTTGTGTTTTATATTGTGAGATGACCATAAAACTTATAGATGTCTATAGAATAATATACTCAACGACATATGTCTTTGGGTTGATGACCTGAACAGTGAGATCATATGTATGCTAAGAGTATGTATTCTTATTTTGTCCCTAATCGGTTGTTATTGTGGAAATATCCATAGACATCAATAACACATAAGATTAGAATGTATGTTGGTTGATGGAAGAGTCTCATTATCCATGATATGGAGATATCAAACCAAATACATAGATACTTGTTAGAGAACAGTGTATCAGACAGACCCACCTTGAGAGTGACACATGGATACCATGATTGGTAGTTAGAGTCACATCTCATAATGATGGTGGTGATTGTGGTTCTTAGACCTGAAGTCACTACACTTATCACATGTCATTCAGTGTACTTTGACATCATCCACCGTGGTCCTGAATAAGGATTGATATAAAGATGGTGCTTGGGTGCACTGTGACACATGGGGATGACTGTGAGTGGTGTAGATGGAATTTGTCCTTCCTACTGGAGTTTGATATTCCGGCCACTTGATAAGCGAGACTGAGAAATGCATGGCCATGCTGATGTGAGTCAATATGTGATATTGAGCTTACATATATCTCAGACAGTCTGCTCTAGTTCAAGGAACATGGATTGAACGTTGAAAAGGATAACATTTCCATGACTTGAGTTCAATACGGATATCAGCGAAAAAGGAACTATAAAATCACTATAACACCAATCATGAATGATAGGTTAAGTTGTTCTCCAACTTCTCCAATTACTTGGGTAGCAATGAAGTCTTGCTAGATACCAATCATTGTTTGTGAAATCATAATATGATTATGGATATCACTGCCAAAGTAATTTGGAGCCTACCGGGTCACACGCATAGGATGTATTGGAATAGGAGTATAATTGTGGATTTGATTGGAATTGCTCTGAATCACATTGATTACTAAAATGTTTATGTAATGGATTAGAATAATATTGGAGTGATTGGCTCTGAGTGCAAGTGGGAGTATGATGGTATATGTATGCCCGTAGAGCCATCCCAAGCGATTGCATGGAGTCGGATATTAATTAATCAATTAATGTGATTATTTGGTTAATTAATGAATTCCGGAATATTCTAATTAATCCACGAGTGTTTTAATTAACGCAACGTTTCTGTTTACTGATGGGTTTAGGAAACCCTACTTCTCTTCGTATCCTATTTAAAGGAGGATCGACGGCCCATATCTATATAAGATAGAGAGAGGTTTTTCCGTTTACGCTCACGTACGTAAACCTAGCCGTCGCCATCCTTAGGAGAGAAAGGAGAGCAACGCGTCGCTAGCACGCCGCCGCAGAGACACGCTCCTTCCCGCCGGCTTGAGAAGCGCGACGTGGAGTTCCGTCCATCCGTGTGGACGAAGTAGAGACGCAGACGCCTTGACGCCTGCGTTCGGAGGACGTCGACAACCACCTGTACGTGTTGTGAGCAATGTGCGTCATTGCCGCAAAGGAGCATCGCCGGATCAACCTGCGACAGTGAACGGGAGAGAAGATCCGTCCGTGTTTGACAAGCAGTGTTGCACCGTCATGCAGCGAGACATCGCCGGACTTGCTCCGTGATAAGGTATATCCCGCAAACCTGTTTCCGAATACGTTGTTATCGACGAGATCCTGTTACGGGTTGCGTGGATTTAGTTGCTTCCGTCGCGCATGTTTTCTCCACAAAACCCAACAGATGCTAGATATGCATATGCTACTGAATTGCTTATATTGTCAACAAGATAAAGAATGATAGTCTGGCTAATGATGATAGTTATTATCTGCTCCTTTATGTATTTTTTTAATCATTAGTAATGCTGATCTTATTTGTTATATCTGATTAAACTTCTAAACTGTTTAATTATGTAAAAATGTTGTACTCAATAAATGTTGTTAGATGTTATATCTCTTGCTGGGACATGGGTCTCACCCTTGTGGTTTGCCACATTTTTTTAGGTAATCAGAAGTGACGAAAACAAACATGTGGTAGAAAAGAGGATCTATAGTAATGAATCTTTGATTAAGTTGATTAGATGTCTAGTGTGTCCTACAGTCGTCCCTATACTGTAAGGTCTGGGCAGGAAAAGTTTGTATATGGTGTTTCAAACAAATAGAACTTTTGTTAGCATGTTAATGCTTGTTTGTGTGGCATATATGAATATTGTTCTCATGTGTTTATATGTTGTGGCTAAGGTAATAGAACATTTGTATCAAATTCTTGTCCTAGTATGGATAAAAGAAAGATGTTAGGGTCTTATGCAAATGTTTCTGAATAGGTGCTGACGTTGAAATCAGTTTTAATTTACCCATATTTTTGGGTATGTGATTAATTAGTGATTGATTGTGTTTTATGTTTTGAGTAATCTCATTTAGTGCAATGGGTTCTCACAAGTTGGTATCAGAGATTTAGGTTCACTGAGTCTACAGGGACACTAGGTCTTAAGACTAGGATGATGTCTAAGTTAGGAACGTGACTCAAAACTATGGTGCATACTGCCTAATCTCAGTTTTTGGGTGCCCTGGCCAGGTATTCAATTATTGAAGAAATAGTAAGTATGGAACACTTAGATTATTATTTTTCTGATTACTCTGATCAAGTAGTCATTTTGTGACAATCTAAAGAGTAAAATGAATAAGAAATCATGGTGTGAATATCTCAATCCTACCTTAAAGAAGATGAGAATTACATCATTATCTATAAAACTTGAATGTTTGGTAACTATACGAGAAAGATACAACACCATGGTATCTAAATCTGAATATAAATTATAAAAAGACGAGTTCTTGAAGATGTGATTCAAGATGATAATAAAGTAAAAGATAGATAAGTCAATGCTTATAAAGTGAATCAAGGTATTAAATCATCACAAGGTTTTATTAGGGTTATAAGAATTCAATTATGATAATTAAGCTCATTCAACTCATTAAGTAAGTTTAGGGGCCTTACAACTATAAACCCCTAACAGGGATTTCTCCCCCAAAATCCAAGGTAAACAAAGATGGGTACTTCCTCTTCACCTCATCATATTACCTTCACATGGTTACTTGCATATCATGGTGATGTCACTTTATTCATACATATCTCATCTTGGGTCAACACAAAAAACCCCACATAAAAAGACATTTGCACATATGGAACATAGAAACTTGTTTTGCTACCTGTACAAATCTAATAGTAACTTTCAACTTTGGGACTCGATTATCATCTTGAACTATTCTATATGTTGTATCACACATCACTCAGAGGCCACACTCAATGGATCCTACCAAACATAAAACATCAGGTATCTATTATCATATGCAACTTTACAAGGTTTCATCTCTATGCTCCTTTAATGGTTGTTGTAATCAACAACTTAATGAACTATTTAGGCACCCCCTAGTTTTCAAGAAATTATGTGGAATATGTTTTCAAAGGATTCTCCAATCATATCAATGGTGGATTGACCATCTGTTTGGTTGAAGAATCATACACTTGTATATAATTTTTAACAAATATAACTTCCTGATTGACCTTGTTAGGGGTGGAGCAACGACATTGTCTTCATCTTATCAGGACTCACATAACATACTTAACAGAGGTATCATAACTCTTAGAGGATACCCCAGTCAACCCCCAACTCACTCTTGTTCAACTTGTCTCATAGCTATTGCTACTTTTGTAACCCTAAGGTTTTTGAAGAAATATTGATCATATTTTTTTACCATATTTGAAATAGTTTGACATGTCATCATTCAAAGATTGATATAACTTGTATGACATGTCTGGAACACTCTACTCCTCATATTCATAAATTCTATTTGTACATTGGTTAGTCTATAGGACATAACTCTAAACTCATCATGGTCATGTGAATGATGCCATCCAATCTAAATCTTATGCATTGATATTTGATCATAGATTTATCTTAAAGGAACATGGTATCACATATCTATTGACCAATAAACCTTCTATCCTTGATAGTGGTCTTGTCCAGCTATCACTAAACCATACACAACATTATAGAATCACTTTTTTTTCCTTCCTAACAACATTTAAAGGGTCATCCACTCTCTTTCTCTCTCAGGGAGAGGAATACTTGTAATGTTCATTTAATAAACATCTCCAACCTTCACATACTTTCCATACTATTGACACATCTTGGATACTAGGATTCATTACATTGTTATCCACCTCATGTTCTATAAGGAACTCACATCCTTATCCCATCTACTTTTACCAACATAATAAATTTCAAAACATATGAGGAGTCTCCCAAATTATTAGAAGGCTCAAAAGCAAACTCATCACAGACTTTATGATCTTGGAACCATAGTCCAAGCAACCTTATGCTATAATAAGTGATCCACCTTCATGTTTGTTGTGAATCCACACATACTAAATGGCAATGATCCACTTGAAACATGTACCCTAGAAAGGAAAGACACAAAGGGAAACACACTTCCCATACCATAGTAGTATTTTTCAAGTGTCACTACCAAAAAGGTAACCAATTCTATTTTCATTATGCAAGTTACTACTTCTTATGTATCATTTTAACTTTTTCATTTTGGGATACTTGCCATTATCTTAGGAATCATCATGATTAAAATATCTCATTACTCCTTCCTTGATGACTACTTATCACACTTGGGTATGTTGTCTTATTTTATTATGTTTTTCAACCACTTATCAACAAGTAAATCATCATATTCCACATTTTCAGCATTATACATGGATCATCTCCCTTAATTTCTTTCACATGCCATGTTGATTTTTCATTAAAATTTTCTTACATACATAGGTTGGTCTGAGATTAACTCAGGTTCCACCTTATTCCTTTGTCATTGTTTCCATTCATCTTCTCATTTTGTACTTGTTATAGGAGTTCTCTCCATCTGTGAAACATAATTTCTCATTTCATCATCACATGGTACTATTCACTTGCCATTCATGATACCACACTAGTCCTCATACTATCACAAGATAATAATATTTTTCACAGTATCACAGGGTATCAACCTTTATCAACATAAGAGGATTACACCTCATTCAGAGTTGAACCATGCCCAATGGTCATTAAGACTATCATACTATCACGGGATATAAAATCCTTTTCACAATATCATAGGGTATCAACCCTTATCAACAAAAGAGAATTACATCTCATTTAGGGCTTAACCATGCCCAAAGGTCATTAAGACCATCATACTATTCCCTACAATATCATCATTATCTTTGCAAGACTTATAACAAGGATCAACAACATCACTTACATATAATACATCAGATCAACACAATATTGCATTAATGAGCTAGGAGATACTCATAAACAATCATAGCAGGGTTATATTAACATTAAGAACATTCCTTAATTACATCAACAAGCAAGGAATCTAGATATGATTAATTCTCATCATATTCATAATGCATATGTTTAGCATAAGAAAGAATCAACAATGTGGCTATGGTAACCACCAATTAACACATTAAGGTTATGATCATGTTAAGGAGGTTATTACACCATCATTCTATCATATAAGAATGTTAAACATGAATACTCGTCTTTATCTATTTGCATTAGAGTTAGGTTCAACATGATAAATTATATCAATGTTACTAATCGACACTTATACCCAAACCCTAACTCACGGCATCCCCATTGGATCATGGATGCATAAGATGAAGTATCACCATCACATTCCATACTATTCTCAAGTTTGAACCCACACATAAATCAAGGTGTAACCATTGAGTTATAGCATATGAAGGTTTCAACAACAATAACAAAGTCTCCATGATTATATTAGTCATTCAAGGACTATTCATACCCAATTACCATCATTTAGTTATATTAAATCTAGGTATAACAAGCTATACCGCATTAGGGTTACATATCAACACAATATGGTTATCATCCCTTCTATTCATATGAGTGAATAGGTAATACTACCTTATTAAGGGTAACCCTCCATTTGTTCCATCATCATTCAACCTGTATCACCATACCACAATGTCACCCAGAACGATTGGATGTTTAAAAGGAAAGACCTTTGGTTGTTTACATAAGTAAACACCTTGGATAAACCACATATGAAGTCCTTTATTTGTTCTTTAGAAAGATTCACCATCTAACCCTAGGCATCCCTTGATTAAGAACACAAAAAGTTCCATTGAAAAAGGGTAAAACCCACAATTGACTGTTCATTTAGAACAAGCCATCCATTGTCAACAAGTAAGATCCTTAAGTTGATCATATAAAGGAAACCATATAAATCACATTATTAGGACCAACATATTACATTATCCATCATTTCACTTTATTGGAGGAATAAACACTAGATCTTGACCATTGGGTCAAGTTCATATGTTAAAACCATCAATTACAGTATAGGTCTGACCATTGCATCAAGTGACCCAAGAAACCATCGGTATAAGGCTTAATTGATGATAAAACTACAATGATTAACTCAACATAGGTTGTAGAGACCTGATCCACCATCATTAGTGATCATGAAATCACCATAGGTTGTTAGATCTACACTATATTCATTAATCAGCATCAAATATTAAGCTAATGTCAACATTGATTGATAACATCAGTAGGGTACTTATTGGTTGATCATTAAACTTCTAATTGATCCAAAACCTGACCTAAGGGGGTTACCATAGGTTGTCACAATCATTTGACACCCTTGATCGTGACCATCCATTTTTATGAAGACAAAACCATAGGGTTGTTGCAATGGTACCATCATCGGGTCCTGGTTTATAGAAGAAATTAGCTTTAAACCCTAAAATTGACCATTGGTTGATAGGTGCTTAGCACCATAGGTTGTCAAACCAACCTGATACATGTCATATTATACCATAGGAATAACATAAAAATGATCATAAGTTCATATATAACTGAAATCAGAACAGGGGACATTATAAAAATCGAAATCCAAGTCAAAATAGCTTTTTAGTGCATGGATCATCATTTTCAAGCAAGAACATGATCTAGAAAGCTTATGGTAAGAAATAAACATGGATCAAGTTATAAAAATTTCCTATAATTAGAAGATGAAACCCCACACAGAATAAATCACGATCAGGTATGGTAGAAAATCCAAGAATAAACTATGAATTCGTCCATCTAGCACCTTTCTTCACCAAATGAGCAAACCCTAAGCATAAGGAGCAAGAAAGGTAGGGTTTTAGAGCTTTAGAGCAATTCCTACCATGGAACAGCAAGGTTCCGACCTGGATAAAGCTAGTAGGAAGGATAAAAAGGAAATAGACGGATGAGAGAAGGGAATTCTTACACTTTTAGGTCAAGATCACTAGAAGGAAGCTTTTTTAACCCTAAAATGAAGTCAATTTCAACCTTAGAGCCTTTCTCTATGAAGATCCCCACTTTATTCTTCCTTGGGAAGGAAAATTCTCAGCAGAAAAGAGGCAGAACTAGGTTGGGAGAGGGAGGGAGGTGGTGGAGAGAAAATGGCTCATTTTGGTGCTTGGGGATAAGTATATGACACTTTAAGATAAAGAAAAAGAAAAGGTTGAAGTTCTAGTATATGTCCAAGTGTCCATGGCCTTAATTTATTAAGAATATACAAGCACACACGCAAGAAGCTCCCCCACCGTGTTTATATACCTTCTTAGCTTTCCTTTGTAGAATTTTGGAGCCAATCAAATAATTCATTCGTTGATAGCTACTAAAGGTAGGTCATCCGTGAAGGAGAAAACCCTAAATTACCCTTGGAGAAAACACCTTCAAACCAAGGTTTAAATAGGCACTCCATGGCTCAAAAAGCTTAATAATGATGATAAAATATCCAAGGAACATAATGAAAGTGATAAATTGCAAAGAAATCCTCTCAATTGGGTAAATTGTAGAAAAGTCCAAAATGTGCATAAAATTGCATAACTTGCTCAAACAGTGTCCAAATTGGACCAAATTTGAAACTTAAGCTTGTCTTATGATTTCAAAGCATATCACAAGTTTATATTAGGGTTATAATAATTAAATTATGATAATTAAGATCATTCAACTCATTAAGTAAGTTTAGGGAACTTACAACTATAAACCACTAATAGGGATTTCGCCCCCAAAATCTAAGGTAAACAAAGATGGGTACTTCCTCTGCACCTCATCCTATTACCTTCACATGTTTACTTGCATATCATGGTAATGTCACATCATTCATACATATCTCATCTTGGGTCAACACAAAACCCCCCCACATAAGAAGACATTTGCACATATGGAACATAGAAACTTGTTGTGCCACCTATACAAATCTAATAGTAACTTTCAACTTTGGGACTCGATTGTCATCTTGAACTATTCTATATGTTGTATCACACATCACTCAGAGGCCACACTTACTGGATCTTACCAAACATAAAACATCTGGTATCTATTATCATATGCAACTTTACAAGGTTTCATCACTCAGAGGCCAAGTTAGCCGGCGTGATCTACTATATTGAACCTTATCCAATGACATGGATTTTTGGCAATTCATTAGTGGTCAGAACTTGTAAAATTCATAACCTTTAACTTGAAACTCTAAAATTACAAAACAATATGTTCTAGAATCCTAAAAACTTTCTCTACCTTTTTGGTATAGTTTTCATTGCTTGATTCCTATGTTTTAAAGTATGTATTTTTTGGGTTTAAACATTCATAATACTGCATTAATAATTAAAGAGAGGTTTTGAACTAAAAATTTGAGATCTTGGAGTCAAATCCGTGATCAGTAATCTTGGACCCTCTCTCTGAGATAAAATCATGTGGCGATCTAGATTTTTGACAAAAGATTTGGATTTTAGGGTTTTTCTTTCACTTGTGATCTTAAAAGTAACCAAATATAACATCATAATTAATGAAGTCATGATTTTGGGACAAAATATCATTAAGAAACTCTAAACTCATTGTTAGGTCTTTTTCATGAGAAAATGGTTTTGCTAATGGATTATATTACTAGGGTTTTCACAATACGTCTATATTAGAACTTAAGCCCTAATTGGTGTACCTAATCCTATGTGTAGGTTTGAGTTGAATTAAACTTGTAAGGGTAGGATTCAACTACTGACTTAATACTCAAGTCAAGGTATATACATATACCCTATTTAAATTGGGCATAATATTATGACTAAACAACCTTTTCCAATATGAGGCATTGATCAAATTGTGGACATTCATACCATCTTATGATAATTCTCTCGTTTATAAATATTTTGTTGGTTTGTTGACAATGAAGTATGAATGACACATTGATGGTCTTCTGGCCTAATCTGATTAATTATTTGGGTCCTCTAACCCCACAAGATGACAACTTTTACCTCTTACTCTAGCTTGTTCTTACCTACCTTATGAGCATGGGTAATTGACTAGTCATAACTAGAAGTAGTGAGACCATGTTTAAGGTACTGAGGTTTTAGTCCTCCTGCCACTACATTAAGGTTTTAGTCCACCTATAATTCAATATTTTATGTATTGATGTTTTAGTCCTCATGTCAAAGCACAGAGGTTTAAACCTCCTGTGTTATTATATTTTGTTTGGAACTAAGTTATCAGTCCTCCTACCCTTGTCCAGTTACACATGGATTCTCATCCTACTTTTTACTTTATGCTAGTCAGTATTTTTGCCATCATGCAACTATTTATTTTGTGATGTACAAGTATATGGCATTACTCCTTTTAATTATCATATCTTGGTTATTAAATGACTCATCTTTTGGACATGAATAAATCTTTTTTACAAACCCTTCTCTTTCAGATATCTCATTATTGACATCTCTTTATTTCAAATCTTCTCTCAGTTTAGTTTATGCTCAAATATTTTACTCTGGGCATACTCTACATTCGCTAATGTACTTTCTTTTCATTTCCTTTTCATGGGTGTTGTTCTTCAACCCACCGAGATTTAGCTCAACCCGAGGTTTAGGTAAGGGAGGACTTTGCTCAGGACCAAGTACAAGGATGAGTTATGAGATGGGAAGGTTGCTCACCACAATATAATCTTGATAATTAGATTTATAATGTAGACATTTCCTATAAGGCCCCTTGTTAAGTTGAGCAATGAAATTATTAACTAACTAGATTTTTGTTTTCTGTTGCCACAAACTATGTTTTTGTACTCATCTATTTGAGAAAAAGATATTGAACCCTTTTATTTGGTCATATTTGTGTTCATGGGGTTTTATGCAATTTATTTTCTTGAATTAAGTAAGGAGTGGTCCCCTACCAAGTCCCACCCCTTAAAATTTACTATATCTAAAATTGTCAATACAATCAAGAGACACAAGGTATGCTCATATATTATCTAATTTTGTAGGCATTTCGACCTTCTACTACAGAATGTTGTCATGTTCTTAGTGTTGTTGGTATATTTCTTACTAGTAAATACAAGCAATCTAATTTCCATTGTCTGTAAATGGTGATATCCTTCTTCATACTTGATGGGAAATATTGATACTATGAGCTCAACTTGTCGAATAAGTCTTATTGAAGTGGATCTAGTCAAGTGTTCACTTACATATGATCAAGGCTACAAGTAAATTTTTTTTAAATAGCTCAATATCATTAAAAGAAAGCTATATGACATCTGCAAGATAGACATCTCTCATCAAGTAACCAAGCAGCAACTCCTTTTACTGAAAGAAAAAGCACAAGGCTCAGATTGGGATGTGATAGGTACGCTTCTACACCGTCCACCTCTTGTAGTGGTTGTCTAAAACAGCTATCTGGGATGGAATTCATCAATCTACAAGAGCCTAAGAGTACATCTAGAGAGGAGTTTGCAAAGCCACTGACAGAGAAAACCATCCTGAAGACAATGAAAGATCACCAGACAAAGAGCTCGACTACAAAGCAACAACACAGACCTAAAAACACAACGTCCCACAAAACAAGACGAGAAACACAACTACCAACGACGAGCACTAAGGTTGCACCAACCAGGAGACCCAGGAAGGAGGCCAAACCCCAATGATGCAGATACAGAGGAAGGACGGCTCATGCGGGTACAAAGGCAGGGAGTAGATGGTGTCGGGAACTCCACCACCACTCCCAACCACCACAGCGAATAGAGGGCGGAAGACCCACACGAAGCCCAAAACCCGGCTTTCTCCTCCTCTGCCTGGAGCACCAAGGGGCGCCCGAGCCCACCGTCCGCCCAAGAAGGAACCTAAGGCACGACACGACCAACGAACAACCACAGAAAACGCCTACAGGCAGAGACTAAAAAAAGCCAAAGACACTTGCCACTAACAAAACCAGAAGAACAACACAAGAAAACTAAAAAACAACGACCTGCCGCCCAGCCCCACACCAGCCAAAGACCGTCGACTCCTTGTCGTCCTCAACAAACGCCGCCCCCAGCACCGTCGCTGAGGTCGAGAGGCTCTTGATCGGGATCCTAACTAAAAGATCATCGCTTCCAAAGTTGGGCAGCGTCAGCGACGGAAACCACAGCTTTACCAAATACAGCCTCGTCGGATGCTAGAAGCTTCGGCCTAAACCGCAGAACAACCAGTACTCTTCCCCCTTGGACGCCGTACGAAACTCGGATCAAGGACCCAAAGCCTGACATGTCGCTTGAGAGGGGAAGGGGGAACAAAGCGTCGACTTCTCAGGTAACCTGCAACACGGAAACGCCCCAGCAGCCGAGCCCCGCGCCCACTACCGTGAAGCTCCATGCCAAGCGTCATACCTGTAACAAAGAAATGCCCCAGCAGCCGAGCCCCATGCCCACTGTGAAGCTCCACGCCAAGCGCCGTCAGGTCCAGATATAGGAACCGGATCCGTCGCAGCCGCCGCTAGGAGTTGAGAGACCTGAGAAAAGCAGAGGGATCCGCCTGCCACCTAACGTAACAAACTGAAGTCAGTCGAGGAAAAGGCATGGGGGGACGGGTGGCAATCACTGGCAGCCAGACCCTCTCCCCCAAGATAGTGTGCCGCACAGAGAGAACCCTAAATTGCCAGACCTATCGCCTGTTCGCTGCGGAAAACGAAGCTCTCTCTACAGGCTACAAGTAATTTGTTCCACTACAAACCATTCCAAACTAAAATTTTTTTTTACCTTCCTATTTGAAAACTTGTTCTCTTTGTATGTTAGAATTTGGTCTCTTTGGTTTAGATGAAATGCACTAGTGCACTTGTATGGGTAGGAAAGAACAAAGCGTACCCGAAATATGGTCTTGGAGAAGTGTACAAAAGGGAAGATGATACAAGATACATGTGGATGTATATGTGCGTATATAAGTTTTGGTTTATTGTTGATAACATCTGTGGAGATAACCTTTTTATAAAGATATACTAGAATGGCAGTATTTTTTTCACTTGTGGAGAACTAAAATATGGACACATGCCTTGTCCACATGCATATGCTTCCACCTCCGATATTAATTCAGTCAAAACAATTATTACTCAATTCAAAATAAATTTGGCACTTAACTAGGTGAGCTCAATAAGTTCTACACAAGAAGTCTTGGACACTCTTTGATTTATAAAATTTCATATACCCTTTTCTACTTCTAATTGTAGATAAATGTTTAGGGATACTTAATACTCTATGACATAACATAGGAATTGATATTGATCCAAACATTACGGTGTATATTTGTCAAAAGTTAGTCAGAGGTTGCACTAGAAGAATTTTTACTAAGCCTTAGATATTAACTTTTTAAGGTAGATTTGTTTACTATTTCATATTAGAAGAACATGTATTAGTAGATTTCTTTCATGTTTTACGTGATAGAAATGTGTATATAATTCTTGTATCATGTAAGGACTTGTAATAGGACTATACTTCTTCTATAAGAGGATCATGTGATGAATGTAATTTCCATTTGACTTTTTTTGCCTTTAGGAAATGTATAGAATCATTGCATGAAATAGTTGTTTATATGTATTTCTATTTTTAATTTTCTCACAAAAGAACATGTGCATTCTACATGAAATTTGGCCTCTGTGAGTACTAGAACCATTTTAAAAGTAAATCACCAATCAACTTGTAATCCATGAGTAGGTTAGCAGAATCCACTAACTACTTATATCAAATTACCACAAAACTTGGCATTTTATAATGCACCAAATTAGATATTGAATCACATGCAATAGATATTGTTGCATTATGTCCCTTTTGTATATTATATGTTTATAATGTATTTCTTCTAGTGTGTAAGGCTTGGGCCCAAAGTCTGAGGCTCTAGTAGAGTTTCAAAAATTATAACTGGCCCTATATACCAACGCTATCCTCATATGTGCACTTTGGCCTAAATCACGCACAACTTGGATTCAACTTTGTGATAGGTCACCCATTTTAGTACTACTCAAAGATTAACATGCTTCAGTATGTATTACTTATTGATGGGCTACTTAAAAAGGAGGTGTACTATACGTATATGGACCCTCTAATCATTTCTCTTAAGATCATTTCATATAAACATTAATATTTTTGGATGCTACAATCTCCTCCACATACTCTTGACATCCTCCTCAAGTTCAACTATATGGTGTCATAATCTCTTCTACATTTTATTGTGGAGTCAGAATGGTTAATGCACACCTAAATCCCATTTGAGCCTACTAGCAAAAGATTGGATATAGGTTGCCTCAATAGGTAGTGTTTTCCTCATGTCTATAGTGGCACATCTCCACTTAAGCTTCACCTATTAGAGGAGAACTAACTTGATACCATTTTAATGCTTGATCCCAAAATTGGGGGCTCTAGTAGATTTTTAGAATCATAATGGCCCAACATACCAACATTAGCTAGTTGCACGCTTTGTCCTCACCCACCCGCAATATAGATTCAACTCACTGACATGTCACTCATTCTAGTATTACTCTAGGTTGAGCTCACTTCACAATGGGAGTATATACTAATGGGATACATGAAAATTAGGTGCATCTTATTCATATGGATAGTCTAACCATTCCTTTTTAGATCATTGCATTCAAGACTCGGAATCCTGAGATGTTACATCATATGCTATAACTATATTCATATCTAGAATTTGGAGTTGCATCGGCATCATGTAGTTTAATGAGAACATTTGGTGAATAACCAGATCTATTGAGAAGCTTTATTATGACATTTGGTGGAAGTAATCATTTCATGTATGTGTCTCATAATTAATTCATGAAAATAATTTTACAATATTGATTATTTTTTTAAACAGAAATGCATTATTTGTAACCCATAAGATAAAATAATTCTTAATTTAAATAAAGTTGAACATTAATGTGTTGTTCAGAGCTACACAAACTATATAGGTATCAAGATGATGAGTCTCACTATGGAGCTTTGGGAGAGGATAATTGAGCAGAGGATAAGATTTATAACGTAGATATCAAACAACCAATTTAGTTTCATGCTTGGAAGATCAACAACAGATGTTATATTTTTGATAAGGAGGCTTATGGAGAAGTATAGAGAAAGAAAAATGGATCTTCATATGATTTTTATTAATTTGGAAAAGGCTTATGATCGAGTACCCTAGGAAGTGTTGTAAATGTTTTTGAAGAAGAAGGGTGTGCAAATTCAATACATTGACTTAATTAAAGACATGTATGATAGCTCGACTATAAGTGTGATGACTCTTGGAGGAGAGACACAAACAATTCCTATCACAGTTGGGGTACATCAAGGATCCACACTCAGCCCATATCTATTCATTCTTGTTATGGATGAGTTGACAAAGAATGTTTAGGATGATATTCCTTGATGTCTGTTATTTGTTGATGATATTATATTCATTCACGAAACTAAAGATGGATTGAATGATAAAGTTGAACTTTGGAAAAAGGCATTCGAATCAAATGGATTGATGATTAGCAGGAGCAAAACTGAGTATATGCATTGTAATTTCAGCCAATTTTACAATGTGAATGGTGGAGCCAAGTTGGACGGAATAGATATACCAAAATGTGATAAATTTCATTACTTGGATTCTATTATTCAAATAGATGGGAATGTCTACAATGATGTTTGTCATAGGATCACTACAGAATGGTTGAAATGGAGTAGTACAACTGGAGTATTATGTGATCCAAAGATCCCTCCCAGACTAAAAAGCAAGTTCTACAAAACAGCTATATGGCCAGCCATGCTCTATGGGAGTGAATGTTGGGCATTGAAGAAATAAGGTTTCAACAAGTTGAACGTGACTAAAATGTGTATGCAGAGATGGATGTGTGGGAAGATAAGAGAAGATCACTTGAGAAATAATTATATCATGAATAAAGTGGGGGTGGCGAGCATTGAGGACAAGTTGTGTGAAGGTCGACTCATATAGTATGGACATGTGAAACATATATCGACTAAATGTGCCTATACGAAGCAATGCTATTGAGTCAAGCACAATTAATAAAAGAAGAAGAAGAAGAAGAAGAAGAAGAAGGCCTAAATTAGCATGTGAAGAGCTTATAAAGAGAGATTTTGAATCTCTACATCTCGACCAGAATATGACCTATGATAGAGTTGAATAGAAACGAAGGATCAATGTAGCCGACCCCAACATAGTTGGGACTAAGGCTTACATCATGATAATGATGATGATGATGATGATGATGATGATGATGATGATGATGATGATGATGATGATGATGATGATGATGATGATGATGATGATGATGATGATGATGATGATGATGATGATGATGATGATGATGATGATGATGATGATGATGATGATGATGATGATGATGATGATGATGATGATGATGATGATGATGATGATGATGATGATGATGATGATGGCGATGATGATTTATGTGTTGCAATGTTGGACGCATTCAAAGTCAAGATTGAAATTGGCCAAATGTTGGTCGGATTCGTGATGCATGTTGGATGTGTCCAAATTTTTGATACATTCATTCTGGACATGCTTGTTGTTTAAGGCATGTTTGTTAGAATGTAGTCAGATGACAAAGTGCAAGTTTGATGTACACTTTTACATTACCAACTCGTACAACTACCCCCTACTACACCCAACCAAACTAGCCTTAGGTGAGTTTAGTTGAATTTGAAATGTGCCAAAGTTTTGGAAGCTTCCATTGTCATGTGATTATGTGCTAAATATTTGGGAGCATTCCCTCGAGAAGGTAAGATGTTAGGCACATTCATAAAGGTGTCCTACATTAAGAATTATTTTCACTATAGTTTTATTTTAATTATCATTATTATTATATATATAATAGGTGTCATTTTGGTTTTTAACAAATTAATAGGATTAGGACTATATATATGACATATTTACATTAGTGGTGCTTATGTTATTAGCTCTCGCATGTCAAAAAAATAGTCTTCCAATCTAATTGCTAATCGGAGTTTCCTAACTCAAGAGCAAGGATTCAAAACTAAAACTTAAATTCAAATTTAAGTGGAGATTGGAGACGCAATCCCAAGAACAGTTGGGGACAGATTCTACAGATTTTGTGGTGTTGTTTATCTTTACTCCTATGGATGAGATATTCTTTATTGTGCTTTTCTAAGCAAAAAGGGATGCTATGGACATTCCTTTCCGTGCTGGAACATTCCTTTCAAATTGACGTGCACGCACGGGAGGTTGAAAATTAGCTCACTATTGCTTTATCGTCTGATGTAACTCCAATTTCGGAAATCATAGTCTTCTTTGAACATTTGAGTTGCGTTCGTTTTATAAACATAGCCTATACTAAACTGATATGCATGTTATGGTCAATGTGGGCCTAAGCTTATCATAGACCTTTGTGTGGTTAAGGTATAAGTCAGTCACAGTCTTCCCAACCCCAAAAGAATGTACCCCGGTCTGCTGTCAGGCAAGTCGCAGTTGGGAAATGCGAGACGCTATCTTTTGTCATGAACTGAGGCGGGGTTTTCACCACATGCTTCGTGCCAGTTGATTGTTTGGCATTTGGAAGTGGACAAAGTTTATTCTCTGGTGTAATATTTTTAGTTTATTTTAAAAGAATAGATGGAAAGAGTTTTCTTATATATTATAAAATACGTAAAGGAGGATACACGGCAGTCAAATTTTGAAATATACAATCCATGTGAATCACAGCTGATCTTTTGGACATGGAAGATACTTCCTGAACCATTCCATTCCCAGAGGCGCACAGTGCTACACCTGCAAAAAATAACAGAGAGCATGCGTTAGCTAATTCATCACTAGGGATAATTCTTCTGTTACTATCACTCCAGTCCGTAGATAATAACAGGAGATATGGAGCTGGCGGCGGGGTGGTGGATAAGGATGAATAGTGAAATAGGAAATTGACTTGACACGGATTGGCTTGTTTATGATCGATGCTGCTCTTTCTATGGCAGGTAGAAGGAGGTGATAATTCCCTTCTAGCCAATGGGGAAAATGATAATAGATAATCCGGCCGTGATCACGAGGTCGGGAAAGAGAAAGGTTGGAAAAACGAACTGGTATCTTTATTAAACTAAACTTTACATTTTAACTCAAAACAGCAAAAGCCGCTTACAGTCAGACACGTCTTCGGATCCAAAGATTGAAATGTATGGGGGAATGATTGGAGGCGGGATCCAAACTCATTGATGATGGCTACTTCTCTGTTGGCGCCGCGTACATTGAGTCGATGGGACGTGAGGGGATGAGCTCTTGACGTGTTCTTATCATGAGCTGCCTTCTCTTTCCTTGTTGGCTGGTGGATTTGGAACCTTTGATGGAGCCTCTTGATTGTTATAGTTACAGAACCAGAAAGAGTGATGGCCCTTCACGTGTGGGGCTGATGTAGTGGACTAGGAAAGGAAGACAAAACTGCATGCGGCCATACACGACCTTTATGAGTTGCCCAGAAAGCTCCAATCCGAACAGTTCGACGCACTGATTGTGACAGCAGGATCTCCCAAGTTGGTATATTCATAATAGAGGTAGGAAAATGTGATGCACCCATGGGATTTTTATTTGACCAAGTTCCTTTCATTTATCAAATATAGTAATGTTACGTAACCGAACATCACATGAACACGCCAATTTTTGGCACAAGTGTAGTACTAGAGGACTAGATACATTTGTTAAATAGTCTCGTGTTAGATGCAAGAATGAAGAAATACCATGGTTGCTTGCAAACAAACCGGTACCAAAGCCAAGATTTTCACAAACTATATTTCGAAATGGCATTTAGAGTGAAAGGATCTACATCTCTTCGACTATAGTTAGGAGCATGAATGCCAAAATTATTTAGGGGAATCTGGTGGTAGAACATAGAACTTCTGAAACTGCATGTGTCACTACTCAACCCACGAGTTGTGGAGCTGTTTATACTAGGATGACAGATATACAGCCGAGACATAATACGAAACAGAAGGGATACAACAAAATCTAGTAGTTGTAGAATAGAGTTCAGTAATGCTAAAATACAACGCAAGATAAATACCGGGGATGTGTTGATCCCTATCGTTTCCATGATGTTGTCCTCACCCACAAGAAAGTCATCTAGGGGACTAGTCTAGGAAACCCCGAGTGCAGGGGCAGAGCCATGGGGGGGCAAGCATAGGCCATGGCTCCCCAAAAAAAATTTAAAAATCTATATAAATACTCATGTACATATTTATTTATACATAAATTATATAATAGATAAATTCTAGTGTGAGATACATATAGCAATTCACCTCTGGTGCAGTTGTTTGTGCCCTATCACTTTGTCCGCAGGTCTTGTGTCTGAACCCCCGCCAGCGCAATCCTTCAAGTTTTTGATAATTTGTCTTCAAGCGGAACACAGAATATATAGTATGTATGATGCTATTAAAACAAAGCATTAAGTTGGTCTAGTGGTTTGTGTGGTAGTTGCTTTTCTTGAATATCTAGGTTTGAATCTCAAGTTTATAAAATACATTTTTGCCCCCCCCCCCCCCGCAAGAGCCAACTCCTGGCTCCGCCCCTGTCCGAATGACATGAAACCATGAGTGGCATGGTGAGTTTCATGGTAAGGGATGCTACTATTGAATATGTTACAACAATTTATTAGATTTCAGACAATTAAACAGCCAAAACAGTATAACATGAATATGAAAAGAAGGTGATGAGAAAAGAGATGTATAAGGCGTGTGAAACACTATCTTCAATACAAATCCAATCACTCTTAGTATAACTTTTTCAATGATTTATCTTTAAAATTTGGTTACCCCAACTCTAACACAGTTGTTCGGTACAAAGAAAAAGGATTGTGTTGAACTGGCATGTTGGTCTGGTAGTCTAAGAAGAAAGAACCTAATAAAATTTTGTCAGTGCGGCAGTAGAGGTAGCAAACAAAAAAAAGAAAGCAATGGAAGTAAGAGAGCAGTGCAAGAGAGTTGTTAATTTACTTTGTTTTCTGTCTTTACATGTCGTTGTTGCACATTCACAATATTTGATCTTTTTTCTAAGAACCCCATGCGGCTTAAGTGTCCTTAATGGGTATTTTAGTCATCACCTTTAATGAGTGGTTCAAGATGTGATTAGGACCGGTGATAATTGTTGATGATTGTACTTTCAAAACACCAAATGACACGAAATAGAAGTCCAAATGATTATTCAAGAAATTAAAAAGATAATTGAATGGAAACATATTAAATAGCACAAATGATGTGAACCAAAATGAAACATGAAGTGGGGATTTCTATAACATTATAGTATAAAATTATCTCACATATTATATAAAATCTCAAAAAATCAATCAATAATAAAATGCTACTTTATGATTTTTTTAGCAAAGGTAACTTCTGACTGTAAATCATTGCCTAGAATGATGAGAAACATGGTGAACTATGTCTTAAACCAAATTCATTTATTTAAACTATAATAAATCACAAAATCATAGTGTATGTGTAACGACCCTCTGAGTACATATATACGTCAGTGGAAGCAAACCCTATGTTATACATAACATGTGTCACTTGGTTTGGTGGAACATCACAAAACATGATATTCAATAGCAATAAGATAAATAAAACAGCATGCATTAACTCAAAATATAGATTCATACATTATTCTTTGAAAGAAAAAAATATAAATTGTCTCATCTTGATCTCAAGCCTAGTACATGTAGACTAAGCAAATGCAAAATATAAAATGATAAACTAGACTAAATAATAAAACTAAATCCAAACTCCCAGGGGCGTGTAGTCTAGGATTCTCTGGCGACGCGTGATTCTGGGATCTTCTCACCCTCGTCTCTGAGGTGAAGGCTCTGTTTCTCTTACAGATCTCCTCCACCGTCATGGCGGATGCGGATTTGGTGAAGTGCGTGGATGCACTCAGAGTTCACGAGGAGGAATAGGCAGATGTTCTGGATTTTAAGAGTTCCAATATCAAAACTGGTGGTGATCATCTGGATCTAGTGATGGTGGGATGGTTGGCCACAGAGAGATCTTACAACTTCCCAGCGATGAGGAGGATGTTGCTCAACTCCTGGGCACTACGGAAGGAGGCGACGTTCAGGCAGATAGCAAATAACCTCTTTGTGATCCAATTCCTTCACTGGCGGGATAAGGAGAAGGTGGTTAACGAGGGCCCATGGAACTTTGACAATTATCTGCTAATCACAAGAAGCATCACTGTCGAGGACACACCATAAGAGATGGATCTATCTCGCTGAACGTTCTGGATACGGCTGTACAACCTGCCGCTGGGATATCGTACCAAGGAGGTAATAACGGCGGTGGTAGGGAGAATCAAAAAAGTCACTGCCGTCGACTGCGCCGACCTGGGCTGGAGCACATCCTACCGTGTGAGGGTGGAAATCAACGTAAACCTACCGATATGGCAAAAGCAAAAGATACGAGACCTCAATGGCAAGGTGGTCTCGATCGGGATAAGGTATGAGAGAATTCCAAATTTCTGCTATCTGTGTGGGGTCATAGGACACCTTGAGAAGGATTGCGTTGAGGACGGTGAAGAAGAAGAAGGCGAACAACAGCGGATGTGGGGGGCCTTGGGTTAAGGCATCTCCAGTGAAGCGTTGGGTGGTCCCTATTAAGGAGGACCTATTCGGGAAGGAGAGCACAAAGAAGGATCTTTGTTTTACTGCTAAACCGATGGGGTCGCTAACAGGCAGACAGAGCTTCTCCCAAGAGCAAGCAAGGACTGCATCCACGAACCAAAGAGAAAGCAAGATCCCAGAAGGGGAGGAGGCAGAAGTAGCATCGAATTATGATCCATCAGTGCGGGAATTGGAGGCAATTTTCAAGGAAAAGGAAGGGGCACAGGTGGTGAGTGGATGAAGGAGAACCATGATAGAGCACTGTGAGAAGGAACTAAACAATGGGCCAACTATTACGGTGACCAAGGCTGAGAACACCAAGGAGTGCAATCAGGTTAGCGGGAAGGAAGGCTTCCCGATAGTAGGAAGAGAAAGACCGTAGGTGGACGATGAGGTGTTTCAATCTGTGAGGGTGAATACAGGTCGAGCAACAATACAAGGTAACTCGGTGTCTCCAGTGCAGGGGATTCACGATGATAGTAGGGCAGCAACGCAGATGGAGGAGATACGGGGTGAAGACGTGAATAAAGCAAGAATCTATAGGAGGCAACATCAACCCCCCAAGCATGGTCGATTCAGAAGGAAGACACGACAAGTTTCTAATCACATGGAGGAGGTCAATAACCCCATGCTAATGGATGATACCCATACGGGTAGCAAAAGAGGACGACTAAGGCAGGCAGATCAAATTGAACTGATAGAGGAGGAGTGAGCCAGCAATTTAAAAAGATGAAAGGCCATAGAGCAGATGACAGTAGCGTCGGGCGTGCAAGTAGCGGGCACTGGAACAGACCAGGCCCGTGAACAGCTATGAAAATCTTATGTTGGAACGTCCAGGGGTTGGGCAGCCCCGGGACAGTGGACTCACTCCGCTGGAGATGTTGGAGGGAGATGTCTGATATAGTTTTCATCATGGAAGCCATGTGTAGTAGTGCAGAGCAGGAGGAAGCTAGAAGGAAGTGTGGATATGACAACGAATTTGGCGTGGATAATAGAGGGAGATCTGGGGGTATGGTCTTGTGGTGGAGGGGCAATAAGGTTACTATTAAATCCTTTTCTGAACACCATATATGCGCCGACTATGAGGCAAACAGACTAGAGGATAGCTACTGCTTTGTGGGATTGTACGGGTGGCCTGCTGTACCAGAAAGACACCGTACATGGACTCTTATGGGAGACATCTGTCGGAACTCTACTCTTCCCATGTTTGGAGGGGACTTTAATGAAATTACGTCTCAGGAAGAAAAGAAAGGAGGACAACCAAGAAATGAATGGAAAATGAGGCACTTCAGAGAGGCTATAGACACATGTCACCTGACTGACATGGGAAGCACGGGCTGCAAATTCACTTGGAAAAAAGGTCTTCACACAGAAAATCTCATGTTTGAGAGACTAGATCGCTTCTTAGCTGATAGGCATTTGTGCGATATCTATGGAGTGCGCAGGGTCAAGAATTTTCTGATCTAGAATTCTGACCATGGGCAAATTCTTTTATGGGATGAAAAGAGACCTCATGAAGAGGGGCACAGCAAAAGATTTCGATTCGAAAATTTATGTCTCTCTTCTCCGGATTGCAAGAAGATAGTGGAACAAGCCTGGGACGATAAGAAGGGGGAGGGTCTTCTACAGCAGACTAGACAGTGTGCAGAGAATCTCAGTAGGTGGGCAAAGAAGACATTTGGTAACATAAAGAAGAAAATCAAGAGAAAGGAACAGGACCTCATCCAAGCTCAGAACAGACTGCCTTCACATGATATGATCCAGGAGTGTTCCTAGTTGGCGAAAGACCTACATGAGCTGCAGCAACAAGAGGAAACTTGGTGGTTCTCCAGGGCAAGAACGAATGAGATGAGAGACGGGGACAAAAACACTAAGTACTTTCATCATAAAGCATCCCAGAGAAAGCGCAGAAACACCATAGCGGGCTTCTATAACGATTATGGGAGTTGGAAGACAGATAGAGGATTGAGGATGTGATCTCCTCCTTCTGGATCACTACCTTGATGCTAATGGATGATACCCATACGTTGTTCACTGCCTCTCATCCCACATGGATTGAGGAATTTCTGAGTGGTATGCAGAGAATCATCCAAGAGGGGGATGAGGTCGATCTAGACAGAACGCCCACTGAGCACGAGATATGGCTAGCTATGCAACAGATGCATCCCAATAAGGCGCCGGGACCGGATGGTATGAAGGCCATCTTCTATCAAAAATTCTGGGACAAAGTAAAAAATAGTGTCATGGATTTCATTGGTGGGTGGTGGTCAGGAAAGCATACACTTTAGAAGATTAATGAAACTGACATTGTCCTCATCCCAAAAACAGCATCACCAGTGCGCATCCCAGAGTATAGACCTATCAGCCTCTGCAATGTGTCATATAAAATTATTTCTAAAGTCCTGGCTAACAGGGTAAAGCCGCTATTAAATAAAATGATCTCGGAAAATCAAAGCGCTTTTGTGGGTGGAAGGATGATCAAAGACAATGCCTTGGTGGCATACGAGATCTTCCATACAATGAAGAACAAAAAGAAAGAAAGAAAGGGTCCGATGGCTTTAAAGCTGGACGTGAGTAAGGCTTATGATAGGGTGGAGTGGAGCTTTATGGGGAGAGCTATGGAGAATCTTGGGTTGCATGGGAAATGGAGAGCGAAAGTTACTGAGTACATGACCAGCGATTCACACAAATTCATCATCAATGGCACAAGGAGGGGATCTACAAGACCGACTAGAGGACTACGCCAAGGTGACCCCATCTCTCCCTACCTTTTTCTTTTTTGCGCTGAAGATCTTTCTCTCTCCATTTCACATGCAGCACCGGATAGATGCATACATGGCATATCTATGTGCAGACATGCTCCACGAGTATCTCACCTCTTCTTTGCAGATGATAGCATTGTATTCACGAGGGCTACTTTAGGAGAATGCTCCTCTTTAGCTGAAATTTTCAGCCAATATGAGAGGGCATCCGGGAAGAAGATCAACTATGATAAAACTGAAGTATCCTTTAGTGGGAATGTGGATGCAGAGAAAAGGGAGATCATAAAGAACATTCTGGGAGTTAGAGAGGTGGATAAACATGATAAATATCTAGGCCTCCCGACTGTTATAGGAAGATCAAAAAAACGTTGTGTTTGCCGCTATAAAAGACAGGGTATGGAAGAAGTTGCAAGGGTGGAAAGAAAATCTCCTATCCAAGCCAGGCAAGGAGGTACTCATTAAATCTGTAATCCAGGCGATCCTGACACGCCTTATGAGCATCTTCAAGATACCAGATGGGATATTAGATGAAATCCACTCCATGATTGCTAGATTATGGTGGGGTGCAAAGGATGGGGAGAGGAAGATCCACTGGATGTCTTGGGAATGACTTTGCAAACCAAAGGAAAGTGGAGGAATGGGCTTCAGAGATCTTAAAGCTTTCAACCAGGTGCTTCTGGCCAAACAAGGGTGGCGCCTAGCCACTTCGAGCTGATCACTGGTCCACCGTGTCATAGGGTACAAGTACTTCAAGAACTCTACACCCTTAAGATCAGGCATTGGAGAACTCGCAAGCTACTCATGGCAGAGCATATGGGGAGCAATACAACTCGTGAAGCCAGGTTTCCTATGGAGAGTGGGTACAGGTGACCAGATAGACATATATGAGGATAGATGGATACCACAGTTGGGAGGCCCGGTGCAGCGTTACCTCATGCAGGGACCACTGGACTACAGTAGGGTGGCACACTTGATTAGTGAAGAGACTGGACAGTGGGACATGTATGCACTGTCTGAGGTGTTTCCTCCACACGTCAGGTCCATGATACGTGGCATTCCCCTTGGTAGGCAAGCAGGTGATGATGTCCTATACTGGGAAAGGGAGAGTGATGGGGTGTATACGGTTAGAACTGCATATGCGTTCATCAAAACAGGGGCAGAGATCATAGAGGAGGTGGAAGCTGAGGACTAGAAATGGATTTGGAAGCAAAAATGGCCACCAAAGCTCAAGCACTTCATATGGAGGGTTATGCAGGATATCCTTCCTACACAGCGTGCCCTTGCCCAGAAGCACATCATAGAAGAAGACACTTTCCGGAGATGCCATTTGCAGCAAGAGGACGCTACGCATGCTCTCTTGGCGTGTCACCATTCCCTTCATGCATGGATAGTTGGGAAATTGGATTGGGTGTCATGGACAGCTGACAACATTAGGAAGTTTGTACGTGATCTGATTAGAACCAACGACCAGAAGCGCACAGATGAAGGAGCCACTTTACTATGGGCAGCAGGGACCGCGAGGAACAAGTCAATGTTTGAACAACGGCCACCTTACATGCCGGCATTAGCAGCAGGCTTCCTCTCCCTGGTAGCGGACAGCGTAAGCTATGCAGAGAAGACTACCAATTAGAACAAAGACAGCAACATGGAAAGCGAAAAGGATTAGAAACCTCCCCAACCGAACTTCACAAAGATGAACGCTGATGCTTGCGTTCTAAATGATAGGTCAGGTGGGATTGGCGCAGTACTACAAGATGACAAAGGTATAATCCAAGGAATGTACCAATGCAGGGTGGACCATACATTCTCGGTGCTTAGTGCGAAGGGAATGGCAGACCACTTGGGCATGGTATTCGCATTGGAACAAGGCATCACCGGCCTACTGGTGGAGACAGGCAGCACCCTACTCATCTAAGCAATCAAGAAGAAAGGCTAGGGGTGGGGTTATGAGGATCGCCAAGTGCAAAACATCATTAGTCTCTCCGTTCAGTTTCTTTCCTTCAATATTAGCTTTGTAAGAAGGCAAGGTAATGGGGTAGCTCATGCCTTGGCTTCAAATGCCTATCAGCTCGAAGCTTCTCGACATCTTATAGAGAAATTTGATGATGACATTGTACAAATTTCTTTTAAAGACATCAATAAATAAGAGCGACAGGCACCCTTTATCAAAAAAAACTAGACTAAATAATCTACTTAGTGGTAGATGGAACCCCACCAAGATAAAGTCTCCTTTGATGTCAGCTACTTTGAAGGGCTCGCTTCAGTTTCCTCTTGCTCCTACATCTAGGCACATCTCATCTGACGACCATGCAAAACAAAGCAACAACATAAGTAAGCAGCACTATACATTATATAAGAATCGAACAATAAGTGTATATACTTGAACTGAAATAAACTTGACATGGCTTAACATTATGAATTATCATTACATTTTATCTTTCATTACATTAATGAATTAAGAAACATTATTATATGCATTCTCTCCATCACTGTCCACTTGGGGCACATCACGCTCGGAAAGCCCATCATTTCTAGGAAGCCCATAACGACCATAAAGGTCCATCATTGTGAGAAACATATAATAAGTTACTTAATTCTCTTATCTTCATCATTAACATCATTGTTCTTATCTTGCCATCAATGTAAATTGTCCTCATCTAATAATTGCACTAAAGTATTCATCAGGTTGGTTAAGGTTCATCTTAGTTGCACCAAAGTGCTCATTCAATGACATAAAGACAAAATAACATAAAGAGGAACAATTCACAACTTAAGTGCATTATCTTAATCATCATGGGATTCCTCCCTCTTATTCTTGACATTAACATTGCATGATTTACATGATTCTTTCTTCAACTTCTTAATCATTACATGATCATATAATTAAACTAATGAAAATCAAGCATAGGACTTTATGAAGATAACAAAAACATGCAATGATATACTCTGAGACATGATTATTATCTTAATTTCATCCATTAGCTTGGAATTTAAAACATAATCATAAATCATACTTAACATGCAATTCACATAATGTACTTATGCATAGTGATATTGAACTGCTTACGTGGAGCAAGGTAGATCCTAACTTAGTCCCCTAGTCTTGATCAAATCCTATGTTCCTGACATTTACATGATTTATATTATTTATCACTTCAAACACCATCCTAAACCCTAATTTGGGTCTTTTAAGGAAACGTGTTCAGAGATGAAAGATTTAGGGTTTAAAATCCTAAAAATAAACTTCCTTATCAAAAACCATTCTAATGAATATTTGTACGTATTTTTCTGGCCAACGGTTTAATTGTTACAAATTTACGAATATCCACCAATCAGAATTTGAGAAAAAAACCACATTAGTACATTACTAAAAAAAGACTCCATAGAAAATGGGCCCATGCTGAGTTGGCCCACTCACAGTTCAACACTTGACTTGGTCCCTTCCCAAAATGAGCGATTGAAATAGGATTGCAAAAGGCCAAAAATACCCTTGAAGCGTGTGACCTTAATGAGATGAAATGATGGCGAAATTGAGAAACACCTTTTATCTCCTTCTTCCCTGATTCACAACACGAACAACACACCCCTGTGAGAAAAATAACAAGAACTCCATATTCAAAATCTTGATTCTAGTTTTCTTCACTGGAAATTGATATGCTAAACACCTCTCCCACCTCAAGCTAAAACTAGCAGGCCTAGTTCCATCTTCTGCGGTGATCAGGAGCTCAAGAAGACCCTACCGCCATGACAGAATCAGAGGAGGTTCAGAGCAGACCCGTCAAAACTATAGCACACAGGAAACCAACCAAAATGAAAATTCAAAAACTTGAAGGAAGAATCAACGATGAAGAAACCAAGTTGAAGCCATGAGTGATTTCAAAGAAAACACCAGGGTTGCAGAACTATGATTATGAGAGACAAAAGGGGGAAAAGTCAATGGGTACCTCCATGAAGAAATCAAAACACTCAGAAGCTTGCCTACAACATGCAGATGAGATGCCCATCTCCAGCATCAACTTTGGCAGTCAGAGGCATGTCCACGAACTCGATCTTTCCACGGACGCAAGTCAAAGTTGTGGGAGATGGACGCAAAGCGATTGATACCAAACACGCTATTGGAACATGTTTCTATGACTTCTAGGATGGTGGATGGGTGGTTATATATACGTACGACACCCTATTGTGGTCGGGAGTCCAATCCACATGGGGGGGGGAAATAGGGGACGGCGAGAGTCCCTCTGGGTCACAGACAACTAGTGCAAGAAACCCTATCAAAACTGGGATGGGCTTGCTTGGAAGGGTCTGAGGAAGGTGTAGACAGTTGTAGGTCCCCATGACATCGAGCAGGGAGAATGATGGAGAAGAGGGAGGATCCCTGCTCCCTATCAAGTCCCACAGGGATTGGGATGTTAAAGAGGGTGAGTCCCAGTATCCTACTCTTACCCAGATCTGAGAATCTGAGCTACCCAGGACAGAGCGTGACATAAGAATTTGAAATGGAACCCTAACTGATCACCCAAATAAATCAATATTCGATTGAAATCAATTACCAACTATATAAAAACATCTCTACATTGTTTAGATGGACAAATGAGGTCAGTTTGATCTCAAATCTGGCCCACTAGTTAACTAGAGGATCTAGAACAATACTATGTGGAATATTTCCAAATTTGATGATCATACGATGAACTATTTAAAGAATATTATTAGTATCATTTATGTATATTTAATGCCTTATCATTGATCCCCCACTTGGTATACCTTCTATTTATGCACACTTAGGGTTAGGTTTAGCTTTATTGAGTTTATTTGACGAAATTACCCCAATTAAGGATCTTATTCTTATTAATGGTAATATGTTTCCTAGAAGTAGGATAAAGTGCATTATATATCCATGTTAAAGGATATTGGATTAACTATCATCATAAAAAGGAGAAGGCATTATTTGATGTATTATACTTTGCTTTAAACATGATATTTATATCTACAAGTTACATTAGGTTCTACTTGGTTCATCGAAGTTAAAGTCTCAAAATTAGGGTTTCCATTGAAGGATTCATTCATAAGTTTAAATTTTGTGGATGTTACAATTCTACCCACCTTAATTAAATTTCATTCTCAAAATTTCTTATACTACCTACCTTAGGGTTTTACATATTTTGTTTACACCAATTTCTAATATCATCTTAAAGTCTCATCCTCATGGTAAAACACTATCTAGACCTTATTATTAAAACCAACATGCGGGTATACTACTAATGAATCTATTTCACATCGTCACTGACATGACAAAGGACATCTCTTACCTCTTCTCTAGGGGTTTTGATTCTACCATAGATCTTACTTATCTATCTATGTCAAACATCTACTCTTCATAAGTATGCTTGGTCTCACTATGTACCAAATCAGGTCTAGGTGACTAAATGTCTCAAAATTTTAATGCAACTCTTGTTTTCTTTGTCAGCTTTGGATACGTGTCGGCCGCTCATATATTTAGAGGTGACATGTTTCATCACACTTAACTTAGCACCTTCCTCATGCACATATCCCATACCACATGCACTTGAAAGGACAAGACAAGCATGATTATGCATATAACATTCTTTCTATAAAACCCCATGAGCTTGTGTTCCATACCACAAACACATGGGAAAAAGAGAGAGCATTCTATATACAGCTCAAGACTTAACACAACGATTTAAAACATCTAGGCACATAACTGTAATCTTTATCTAAACCTTTGTCTTATATCTATACCTCTACTTTGGTTTCTCTTATATTTCACTTCTTCTACACCTAAGGTTAGAACATGTGAATCTTTAACTTAGTGTCCATCTACTCATTGCTCTGATACCATAATGTAACGCCCATCAAAGCACATATATACATCCGTGGAAGCAAACCCTATGTTTTCCATAACATGGGTCACTTGGCTTGAAGGAACATCATAAAACACAATATTCAATAGCATTAAGATAAATGAAACACCATGCATTAACTCAAAATATAGATTCTTACATTGTTCTTTGAAAGGGGAAAACATAAATTGTCTCATCTTGATCTCAAGCCTAATACATATAGATTAAGCAAAATTAAAACATGAAATGATAAACTAGACTAAAGAATCTACTTAGTGGTATATGGAACCCCACCAAGCTAAAGTCTCCTTTGATGTCAGCTACTTTGAAGGGCTTTCTTCAATTCCCTCTTGATCCTTGATCTAGGAACATCTCGTCCCATGGCTATGTGAAACAAAGCAACAACATAAGTAAGTGGCACTATACATTTTATAAGAACTAAAAAATAAGCATATATACTTGAACTGAAATAAACTTGACATGGATTAACATTATGAATTATCATTACACTTTATCTTTCATTACATCAATGAATTAAGAACCATTACTATATGCATTCTCTCGATCACTTCCCACGTGGGGCACATCATGTTCAAAAATCCCATCATTGTTAGGAATCCCATAACAACCATAAAGGTCTGTCATTGTGAGAAACATATAATAAGTTACTTAATTCTCTTATCTTCATCATTAACATCGTTGTTCTTAAGTTGCCATCAATGCAAATTCTCCTCATCCAATAATTGCACCAAAGTGCTCATCAGACCAGATAAGGCTCATCTTAGTTGCACCAAAATGCTTATCAATGCCATAAAGAAAAAATAACATAAAGAGGAACAATTCACAACTTCGGTGCATTATCTTAATCATCATGAGATTTCTCCCTCTTATTCTTGACATTAACATTACATGATTTACATGATTCTTTCTTCAACTTCTTAATCATTACATGATCATAGAATGAAACTAATGAACATCAGTGATAAGGATAGGAGTTTATGAAGATAACAAACAACATGCAATGATATACTCTGAGACATGATTATTATCTTAATTTCATTCATTAACTTGGAATTTAAAACATAATCATAAATCATACTTAATATGCAATTCACCCAATGTACTTATGCATAGTGGCATGAACCACTTATGTGGAGCAAAGTAGATCCTAGCTTAGTCTCCCTGGTCTTGATCAAATCCTATGTTCCTGAAATTAACATAATTTATATTATTTATCACTTTAAACATCATCCTAAACCCTAATTTGGGTATCGAAGGAAACTTGTTTAGATATGACAAATTTATGATTTAAAACCCTAAAAATCAACTTCCTTATTAAAAAAAACTTTCCAATGAGTATTTGTATGGATTTTTCTGACCAACGGTTTAATTACTACAAATTTACGAATATCCTCCAATCAAAATTTGAGAAAACAATCATGTTAATACATTATTAAAAAAATGCCATAGAAACAGGTCCCACGCTGAGTTGACCCACTCACAGTTCAACACCTTACTTGAGACCCACCCTAAACGTGCAATTGAAACATGATTGCAAAAACCCAAAAATACCCTTGAAGTGTGTGACCTTGATGAGATGAATTGATGGTGAAACCGGGAAAACACCTTTTGTCTCCTTCTTTGCTGATTTGCAACATGAACAACACGGCCCTATGAGAAAAACAATGAGAACTATAGATTCCAAATCTTGATTCCAATTTTATTCATTGGAAATTGAGATGCTAAACACCTCTCCCACCTCATGCTAAAACTAGCGGGCCTAGTTCCATCTTCCGTAGTGATTAGGAGCTCGAGAAGACCCTACCTCCATGACGAAATCAGAGGAGGATTAGTGCAGACTCATCAATATCATAACACAAATGAAACTAACAAAAATGAAAAGTCTGAAGCTTGAAGGTAGAGTCAACGATGAAGAAACCAAGTCGAAGCCACGAGTGATTTCAAAGAAAACACCAAGGTTGCAGAACTACGAGTATGAGCAGAAAAAGGGGGGAAAGTTGATGGGTACCTCTGCGAATAAATCAAAACCCTCAGAAGCTTGCCTATAGCACGCAGACGAGATGTCGATCTCAAACATCCACTTTGGTGGTTAGAAGTAGGTCCACGAACTTGGTATTGCCGAAGATGCAAGGTAGAGCTTGGGGAGATGGACACAAAGCGATTGATACCAAACAAGCTATTGGAACACATTTCTGATCCTTAGAGGATGGTGGATGGGCGATTATATATATGTGTGACACCTTGTTGTAGTCGAGAATCCCATCCAAAGGGGGAAATAGGGGACGGTGAGAGTCCCTCTAGGTCAGGGATAACTAAGGCATGAAACCCTATTAAAACTAGGAAGGGCTTGCTCAAAAGGATCTAGGGAAGGTGTAGAGAGTCGTAAGTTCCCTTGACATTAAGCAAGGATAATGAGGGAGAAGAGGGAAGATCCTCGCACCCTATTGAATCCCACAGGGACTGGGATGGGCCAAGAGGATGAGTCCCAGCATCCTACTCTTACCCAGATCTGAGAATCTGAGCCGCCCAAGACAGAGCGTGACAAGAGAAATTGAAAAGGAACCTTATTAAATTGCCCAAATAAATCCATCTTCGATTAAAATCAATTACCAACTATATAGAAATCCTCTCTACATTTTTTAGATGGACAAAAAATGTCAATTTGATCTCAAATCTGGCCCACTAGTTAACTAGAGGGTCTAGAACAATACTATGTAGTATATTTCAAAATTTGATGATCATGTGATGAACTATTTCAAGGATATGATTAGTATCATTTATGTATATTTAATGTCTTATCATTGATCCTGACTTGGTGTACTTTATATGTATGGACACTTAGGGTTAGGTTTAGCTTTATTGATTTTATTTGACGAAATTACCCAATTAAGGCTCATATTCTTATTAATGGTAATATGTTACCTAGAAGAAACAGAATGTGTATTATATATCCATGTTAAAGGATATTGGGTTAACTATCATCATAAAAAGGAGAAGAAATTGTTTGATGTATTATACTTTGCTTTGAACATGATATTCTGATCTACAAGTTACATTAGGTTCTACTTGGTTCATTAAAGTCAAAGTCTAAAAATTAGGGTTTCCAATTAAGGATTCATTCCTAAGTTTAATTTTTGAGGATGTTATAGTAGGTATGAGAATGAGTTTCTATTGGTGTGCATATAATGGTATTCACAAGAAAATGTATTTCATGTGTGTACTATCAAGTATGCCCATTTCATGTAAATTTTAGCTCTCAGGTTATAGGTTATGCTCATATAGTAAGTATTTCCTAAGGTTTCATGTATGATCTACATTTTGTCAATATTATCCTTGAACCTATTCATAGAAAAGTTCTTCCTAGTCTTAGACATAATGAACATTATTACTATAAGGAGGTTCAGGAGTAAAGATCCAAGTGTGTACTTCTTCATAGCACTAAACTTTAATTGCATTGTTGAACCAATCCTCATGAGATCTCTAGATTTCAAATTATAGGGTAGTTAATTCATAGATAGAAGACACATCCATCTTGATGAACTAAGTGCTAGCTTCCTTTCTAAAACCTTTATGAGAGGATCTATTATGTTTAATGTGGGTTACATATTGACAATATATATTAACCTAAAAGTTGTGTGGTCTCTGACATCTTCATATCTCGACTTCATAAATTGTTTTCCCATGTTGTCCTTGATTGTTTAATTTTGTCTTCAACTGCTTTGTTATATCAAAATAAAATAAGAAGAAATATCTTTCAAAGTATCAAGAGATTCAAAAAAACTAGATTTCTAAGCTAGTCAGCCAACAAATTAAATCTAAGGCAATAAACTTAGATTCCATGGTGTATGTAGATCTAACTATTTTCTTGGAATATTTTCAAGAAATTAATCCTCCTATAATAAAAATTACATACTCATGGGCAGACATAGTTTCATCTAAATGAAAAATCTAGTTTGTATCTATATTATCCTCTAATATGGTCAACAAACCAGTGTAGTGAAGACAATACTTAGTAGTGGCTTTAAGATATCAAGAAACCCTAACTAAATCCTTCTAGCGGTTTGTACTAGGACAATTTGTGTGACTACTTAGCCTACATACAACATAAGAGATATCAGTTCTAGTGTAATTTGCTAGACACATCAAGTTGGGCATATGTGTGTTGATCTGCTGAACTTTCGATATGGACCTTAAGATACTGTGAACAATCATACAGGTGTCCAATCAAATATCTCAAATGTTTTAAATATCTTATTAATGAAATGAAATTGATTAATTAAAATCAAAAATAAATTAATTCAATACAATTCAAAGAGTTATGTCAATGGTTTCTAAGTCTTTCACATCTAAGTTTCTAGCAAGAAAGTATTTAGTATCACTAATAATATCAGCAATTAGATCCAAAAAGTAAAATATCTTCAACATATTCAATTTAAAAAAAAAATAGAATATAAAATAATTTGATCAAACTTATCATTTCATTATTCAGGTTCTTATTTAAGTGTATACATGGATTTAACAAACCTACAGACTTAATGTTCTTATACATGTGTAAAAAACCCTTCTTGATGATTCATATTGGTTTCCTCCTCAAGATCTCCATTCAAGAAGGAAGTCTTGACATCCACTTGATGGTGTTTAAGATTATGGGTAGCATTCAAGGCAATTAGAATAATAATGGAAGAGATTATGATTGTATTTCCATAGGTATTAAAGTATTCAAGTCCTTCCTTTTGACCATAATCTTTGTCTACTATTATGGTCTAAAACTTGTTTACAAGACCAGAAGACCCACTTATATCCAATAGTTTTGGATTCTGGGGGAATCTTAGTTAGATTCCTAAAACAAATTCTAATAATGGAATATATTCCATTATAAATTGCTTCCTTCAAAAAACTAGCAGATATGGATATCATGGCATATTCATAGGTGTAGGGGTCTTCTTTCACAAGGAAGGTGTAGAATTTGTGTTGACGCTTCACTTTTAAGTTTGCCCAATCTGGTTTCCAAATGAGTAAATTTACATCAAATGTAAAATTAAATTGATTAAATAAATACAATCAATAAATGTGATTAAACTTCAAAAATAAAAAAAGATTTGAATACAAACTATAGGTGTAACCATAGTATCCAAATAGTCAAGATGCACTACACTCAATCTGGAACAAGAGGAAGCAACATGATTTTCTTAATTTTGTTAGTAACAAGCTAAAAATATTAAGACACTAAAAGATGATTTAGTACATTAAAAAATCCAATTGATCAATGATCAAATTTCAAAATATGATTTGACAATCAATACAATTGACACCCATCAAATGAAATATTCAAAAATTTTAAATGATTCATGATTAGAGGCCATATCCCAATAAATTGTAGTAAAATTCCCACGAGTGAAAACTCTACCAAACAAAATGGATGTCTAACTAATGGATGATTAGATACAAACTACCTTGTGTGAAACTTGCCATCAGAGTCCCAAGCCAACATAGTTCCATAATATGGTCCCAATCACCCAAAATGAGCCCTTCGTCTCAAATCCATGTTGTTCATTCCAAAAATGCACATAAATGTGATCATTGACCATGTACTAGATCACATTCCATCTCAATGTGACTAAGATTCCATAGAGACCATGGTCCAATGGGGCATCTAGTGTTACACATGCAGCTTATATTAGCTAATCTTGAGATTAGGGAATAAACTCTTGAATAAACAAAAGCCAAACATCACTCTTAACTTCTTTCAAAATTATCATTGCGTAGGCATACAACCTGATTCCTCTAAACTGATTTCAATCTTAAAGATACACAATAAATCATTGACACAAATTCTTGCTATTTACAAATACACAAGCTTAGAAAGGTAAGTATTTATTATGGACACAATATTATGCAATATCATTTACAACACTTTCTATACAAGGACATAGAGTGCAAAGGGACCAAGAATGAGTATTTCCACATCAAAATACTACCAACATCCTTTTGTGGCAGGACTCTTCTAAAAATCTATTGCTATCTCCACACACGTAGTGTTACCTAAAAAACATCAGTAGAGTGTGTGACCTACTTGCTCAGTGAATGAAAATTCACCCAAGTAAACCAAATAATAGATATATTCTTGATTAAGTATATTGTAACAAACATAAAAATAAGCAAGTTATTAAATGTTGAACTAAATGAAAAATAATGTAGAATTTGTCTTCGTACTAAAACATTTAGAATAAGTAAAGAATACATTTCTAGATCTGATTATTTAATCTAAATAACCTAGCACTAATTCTTGAGTCTGACTTTTTAATCTCTTAGTTGTCTTATGAATGTACTGGATCAACATGAAGTGTACCACTACATGTGAATGAATCATACCATGCTATGATCTCATTGTATAATACTTCGAGTAGACCTAGAACTACAATTCTAATATTAGCTTCTAGGTCTACAATAGGGATCGCGAACATCCATCCCTGGAGGTTATATCAACTAGATGGATAATTTGGGCTCCTCATCTACACCAGGATACTCAGTGGAGAGTCAAAATAATCTGGCTAAAACTATCCACATAGATGTTTCCTCAAAGGCTAACTCACTCAGTAGAAACTAAACTGGCCACATGGATCTCTGGTAAATATTGAGTACCTGGTTGTAACTATACTAAACATGGAACCATTGGGATATCCAATTAATTTTGGGTACTACTAGGTATCGTTAGAATCTCCTATTAATGTTGGATATTCTACAAATATTCAAGAGGTTGTCCACATTGGGATTAACCCCCCATGCCCTATCGGCACACTCCATCTTCCTCACCTAGACACTAGTGAGTAATCCATTCCCTCCACTATGTTGCAGACTTTTACAAGGAATCTATAGTGTTCAAGGAATTACAAGTCTAACTAATTATTTCATTTCACTACATAATGATCTACTAAGATCTTCCTTAAATGTAGCATGTAATTTAACCATTCTTTTTTTCTATATTATGAGCTATATTTCACTATTCAAAATAATAATGAACAATTACATGCATTTATGATGATCTAGAAAAGAATACAACCGAACTATAGCTTCTCAACACGGTAGTTCACTTGAAGTTAATAATCTGAACATGTGTGAGATATCGAATCGGTATGTGCTATAGCGATACTACTCAGCACACTAGACTAAAAACTAAGAAACAATCTAGACATCTAGACTATCTATGTCCACAGCAGTATCATCATCATCCACTCCAGGCTTGTAGTCCTTGTCACCATATGAAGGTGCAGAAGTAGTAGTGGCTACATCACCAGAATCACCACCAAAGTGATCACCATCATCAGAAGCATCATCACCATCACCATCATCAGCTGTAGTAGCAACAGTCTCAACATCACCCTGGTCAGGCATCTCCTCGTCTATAGGAGGACCAAAACCATGATCGGGCCAATGAGCATTCTACTCATCCCAAGTCATACCAAGAGCATAGAGCTCATTGTCTTGAGGGAAGGAAGGAACAAAATTTCCAAGACTGTAAAGTGGGGTGGTCAAGGGGCCAACAGGTAACGGTAGGTAGATGGGAGCATAACCACCAGCAGCAAAGGGTGTGGGAGCAGTAGCAGAGAGGGTGTGGGAGCAGTAGAAGAAGGCTCAGCAGTAGGGTAGTAATGATGATATGCATAGGAAGCATAATCATTACATGGGAAAGGTTGGTATGTGGGTAGGGGTGTGCATAGGATATGTTCATGTTTGTCATGATTGAACATAAATCCTAGCGCAGGTGCTCCTGAACCTGTTGGTTGTATGCATGTTGGTGCATCATGTAGCCCATAAGGGTTTCATTGGATACATGAAATGAGGCACATCTAGGTTGAGGTGACTGAGGAGGAGGAGCTTAGGTAGAGGTGGAGGCAGGGGCTATCGAGGCAGAGGTTGAGGGTGAAGCACTGGGTGTGGTGGAGGCAACAATAGGCATGGACTTCTGAATTGTGGTCTCACTGATACATACACCCTTCCTGGCAAGCTTGTAATGATAGTCAGAAAAGAGTGATTTCTCAGTGGTGAATTGAAACAAACCACAAATCAGGGCTGGATTAGGTGGATGGGTGCCTTGGGTGTTCTTACTAGAGTCAAAATAAGTCATGTGGTGGAGAATGTATCTTTCCCATTTGACTCTGATTTTATCTAGAAGGCAGTACATTATGACCGCAGTGTTCTCTGCAATATCTGTTTGATTTTTCTTTTGATTCATGTTGCAGTTGACCACTAAGGATAATATATGCTTTCTGAGATCGAGGGAGGAGGAGGCTAGGGTGCTCTTCTTTTGGTAAGGGACATCGGGTTTCTTCAAGTAGTAATGGATATCAGGAAGAGTGATCTCATTCTGCTTGTAGAAACCCTCAGGATCTAAGAGGTCAAAATACTCCCCATAATCCTTATGCCATGTGTCATTCTCCTCATATCCTAAGAAAAAGACATTGAGAATATCTTCAGAGATTTGAAATCTCCTCCCGAAGATCATGGATGTAAGGATCACTTGAGTATTTGGTGGGGGTACAAGGGTGTCACAATTCCAATGCAAGTTAGCATAGAATTTGTGAACTGCTTTTGTGCTTGTCATAGAATTATGAAAGCAGTCACGCTCGATAGCCAGGGCTGAAAGGTGATGAACATCTAGCAACTTTACCACTTGGTCTATGACCGCTTGATGCCTAGGGCTAGGCTCAAACAAATCTCTAAACGGAAAAGGACTCCTAGGAAGAAGGTCCTTATACCTATTTATAACTTCTATTGAGACAAAGGAGGTGTCATCAAAGGAAACTAAGATAGAATATGAAGAAGATGATGGAGCATTACTAGGGGTGGGTCTCTTTCTTCTATGAGAAGCCATGGAGTCAAAAATAAGGAGAAGAATAGAGCAAACGCACAAAGCAACCTACCAAAATCATTCACCAACCAAGGAAGAGCTAAAGGGGAGGTCTAGGTCAGCCTATCTAGGTCAGGAAAGGGCTAGGATAGGGAAGGTAAGGGTTGGGGATGAGAGCTTAGGGCTAAAAAAGGGGAATTGGTCGGCTATTCTCTAGTTGAGAGGGAGAAGAGTCGGCCGAACCCAACTTAAGTTGGCTTCAGCCCGTTGATCGGTCGAGTTCTGAGAGTCGAAAACTCAACTAATTGGTCCATTTCTGAACAACTCTCGGCCACAAATCAGTCGATTTTGTCCTGGGGGGAACTCGACCAATGGTCAACATGTCCTAAAACTATCAAACTTAATTTCTAGTCATATGAATGCTAATTAAATTTATTTTTCAAGTCTATTATGTATGTTGAACATACTTAGGCACATATCACTCATCATTGGATACTATTTAGTGATAAAAATCTGAATTTCGAGAAATGCCCAAAAATAAGTGAAATTAAGCATGACAACAAGCACATTTTAGCAATTTTAAGCAAGCAAGGTGAATAAAGCATGAGCAAGACATATTGGATAAAAGCAACTAGCTAGATAACATGTCAATATCATCTGAAGCAATTATGAGTAGTTTAGATCTAATGAAGTTAAATTGCTCTCTAGCTAGAGGTTTGGTGAAAATGTCTACCAACTGATTTTCCGTATCCACATGAGTGATATAAATATCCTTTTTGGCAATGTGATCATGAAGAAAGTGGTGATGAACCTCTATATGTTTAGCTCTACTATGAAATATAGGATTATAAGAAAGATTGAGTGCACTAGTATTATCACTAAAGATAGGAGAAGCATCAAACTGTATGTTAAAGTCTTGGAGCATTTGCTTCATCCATAGGACCTGGGCACAACAACTCCCGTCTACAATGTACTCAACCTCGGTAGTTGATAATGCCACGGTGCTCTATTTCTTGGAAAACCAAGACACCAAGCATGGTCCTAGGAGAAAGCAAGTGCCACTTGTGCACTTTCTATCAATCAAACAGCCCATGTAATCAGCATCACTATATGCTACAAGAGTAAAGTCCCTTGACTTAGGGTACCTGTAATGACCCGCTTCCCGATAACCCCCAATTAAGGGAGACCAAGAAGTCAAAGATGTTATCTTAAAAATAGGATCAATGGTTTTGCAAATAATCAACAATAATAAATCAATTCTACAACAACTAAGATTTAAATGGAATAAAAACTTTTCTTTTAACATACCTTCAAAATTAGGTAACAGGGACTTCTACCCGAAGTAGGATTCTATCTACCTAAATCCTCCTTTATTATTTTAACTTTAATCTTCACATGTGCCACTTTACTATTTTTCCAATTCTAGATATTACCTAAAATGTCGACAAACAAAATGATGGTCAGTATAACGAATTATATTGGTATGTGGGGGAACCAATAATCTTGCATTTAATTGTAACCACATATTGTCAGTAATTACGATTTAACAAAACAAACTTTATGTTTTAAACATGACTACTCAATCCTTACATACCCTAGCCTTTGTGATGTCCCTACAGTGGACATGGATACTACCTCTCATATGGTAGATCTCAACTGACCCCCATGATCCTACCTTATAGGTAGATCAATACATAGGGTCGTGGAGTCATATGGTCCTACCCAAGGGTAGACCAACACATCGACTCATGATAACCTGATGATCCTACCTCATGGGTAGACCATGTACTAGGTCATCTATCCCATCATCAATAGAGATATAAAGGAGGACCAGGATCTGAGCTAGTCATGCACGTATAATTATGGTGATAGTCATAGTCACTTTATAGTTGCATGAAATAAAAGTCAATCAAGCAATTATTTCCAAGCAACCGTTAAAACCTCAGGAATCACTGTGAAACTAAAGAGATTTAACCATAAGTGTAACCACATACCTATCTTGAAGATCTCACATAAGCAATATGTTCAAATCCAACTAGATGTCCAATCAAGCAAGCCAATCAATCAAGCAAGCAAACATTGATCCTGAAAACAAGTATATCACCTAGTCATTACCATCACATCCAAACAACTCTTTATTGACTTGGGATACCTTTCTAGGGTTTCTAAGTCTCATTAAGATGCATTGGGGTTCCTTAGATCAATTTCTCAAACTTTATCATTTTTAGGACAACAAACCCTACAATAGCTTTACTACTCATAAAAACCCTAATTGCTCAAACTATCCACATTAAGGATCTTTTATACTCAAATTGACTTAGGATCATTACATCTATGTTTATTCATGGATTTGAACATTTAAAAACTTTAAAAGTCTTTTCACCTAAATTAAGGTATCTAAGCCCATTAATGCATATTCATGTACATGAAACCCTAAATTAAACCAATTAGGCACAAAGATTACACTTTTAGATCTAACTACTCCTTTTTATGTCCAAAAAGCACATCTTTGATTAATAACATCAACTTAGTTCCTTAAACTCATCCTTAATCAAAACTAGGGTTTTGATTCATATAAAGCACTGAAGTCACTAACTTTATGTAATTTTCAAATTAGAAGCAGAAAAAGACTCTAATTATATTTTTATTGGATTCCTTGTATCTTTCTTAGCAAAAACCATATATTACTTGTACCCATTGGACATTTCTACGATTTCTTACAATTTTCACATGATAAATCATTTTGGACCTATCAGAACATGCCATGTAGGAAAAAGGGCTTTTTACCTTTATCTCTTATTAGCAACTGTCAGGGATAGAGGAGTCTTTTCACTGGACCGCTTCTTAAACCTCGTTAGACTACCCTCACTTGTGATGTAGTGCCAAGACACAGTCAACTCCGGGGTTGACTTTGAGATCCAACTCCCCACAGCAATCGACTAAGCTTCCATGACCTCCACCGCACCTATACAAACTCGTCGGCACTTCTAATTGCTCCACATGTGGCTGGAGTTGTTGAGACAGCAAGAAGGGGTCTCCAGTTGCAAACCAGGGAGTTATGTGGTGTAAGAGAGGTTTGAGAGGGAAAATTGGTGGTTGGTACTCGGTCTGTAGGTCCTGTAAGATCTTGCGGAGTAGTGTGTAGTCTCACAGAGGGGTTACATCCCCTTTTATAGCTTGTGGCTATGGTGCACAGTTGGCAAGGACACTGGGTTTTAGGGGATTCTTCTAGATGCCCCCAAGATAGGCAAAACCTAGGGTATGTACGGCTGCAAAGATCTCACAAATCCAACTGGTTTGTTTCCAAGTTTGCTCGTGCACTCAATTATGAGAGATTTGTTTTGGAAAATCTTGCTCCCTATTCCCGACTTTCCCTATTTGTCCTGAGGTAGGTGATGATCTCCTAATCATAAGATCTTGATCCCATGATCATAAGCTCGTGTGACAATAATAAAGAGTCTGAGTATAGTTCTAGTCAGAAAAAATTTTGTGACATTTAATGAGTATCCATTCACTTTAGGGATTTTTCAAAAATCCATATCTCTTAAACTGTACAGCCAAATAATCCCAAATTTTAAAGGAAAGTCTATAAAGACTTAATCTACTTATATTCCATGTTTGGAGCTGAAACACAAAAGAAATAACTACTTTTCTTTGTTTGCAAGTCAATGAATTAAAAAGCATGTATTATGTATCAAACCACATATTTTCTCTCTCTCTCTCTTTCTTCCCTATTTTCCTTATTTCGACTTTTATAAACATTATAAGGCAAGTGGAGTCGAAAACACTCCATTTTCGCCACCTATATATCATTCTAGAGAATTCTATATATATGTATATTTCTCATAAATACATTGCTTAACATTCATTATCTTTTATCTTTCTCTATTATTTGGCATTTTCTTCTTTTCTTCTCTCTTATATTCATTATTAGATTAACAAAACAGTAGAAATCACGAAATTCATACCAAAGGGGAAAATTTCAAAGAAATCTATTCTTTCAAGCAAAGCACACAACCTTCTCAATTCAAGTCTATGTTCGTATAATAATGACATTTCAATTATGAAAACATATGTAAAAATTGAGGTTGTAACAGTACCATAGACCAAAGTTTTGAGTTTTGGCAAAGTACCTCAAAATCCTCCTAACAAGAATAAGATGTGATTTCCTAGGACTTGATTGAAAGCAAGAACACAAGCCAACACTAAACATAATATCAGGTCTAGAGGCAGTTAAGTAAAGTAAACTTCCAATCATACCTCTATAGAGCTTCTCATCTACCTTCTCACCTTCTTCATCTCTATCAAGTTTGGCGGTGTTGGACATGGGTGTGTCCATCGACATCATGTTCTCCATTCCAAAGTGTTTGAGTAACTCATTGGTGTACTTGCCTTGGTTGATAAAGTTTCCATCTTTGGTTTTCTTGATTTGGAAGTCTAGGAAGAAAGTAAGCTCACCCATCATGCTCATCTCGAACTCACTCTACATAAGAGAACTAAACTCCTTGCAAAGATCAAGATTAGTTCTGCCAAAAAATGATATCATCAATATAAATTTGAATGATAAGAAAATTGCTAGAAGTGTGTTTTAAGAATAGAGTAAAATCAACTTTGCCCATGACATAGCCATTGTCTAACAAAATGTTCTTTAATTTCTCATACCAAGATCGAGGTGCTTGTTTGAGTCCATAGAGAGCTTTTTGTAGCAAATAAACATGGTTAGGTAGCTTGTCATTTTCAAAGCCCAGAGGTTGAGCAAAAAATACTTCCTCCTCGATTGTACCATTCAAAAACGTACTTTTAACATCCATTTGATATAGAAAGAAAATCTTATGACTAGAAAAAGCAAGTAGCATTCTAATAGATTCAAGTATAGCAACAGGAGCATAATTTTTATCAAAATCAATACCTTCCTGCCGATTGCAGCCTTGAGCCACTAACCGTGCTTTGTTCCTTACCACCTTGCCGTTTTTGTCAAGCTTGTTGCGGTAGACTCATTTGGTGCCAATGATTTTTCTATCACTTGGTCTTGGCACTAGAGTCCAGACTCGGTTCTTCTCAAACTTCTCTAGTTCCTCCTGCATGGCTAGGATCCACTCGTCATCTCCAAGAGCTTCCTTGATGTTCTTTGGCTCCAACTGTGAGATGAAGGCAATGTCTGCTTGTTCTTTGTTGTAGGTAGCTCGTTCTTCACTCTCTCGAATGGGTTTCCAATGATTAGATCTTAGGGATGATTCTTTATGAAGTGAGGAGTGGGATCCTTCTTCTCTTCATCTTCTGCTTCAACCACCTTCTTACCTTTGTTTCTGATGTTGAGGTCTTTCAAGATAGGAATTAAGTCATCTGCAACAACATTATCAACAACATTCTTTCCAATAGCAGGGTTAGATTCAATAAACTTGACATTAATAGATTCTTCAATTTTAGACAGTTCAATATTGAAAACTCTATAAGCCCTGCTTGTAGTGCTATAGCCTAGGAAGAAAGACTTGTGCAATTTCAGATCAAACTTGTCGAGAGAATCCATCGTGTTCAAAACAAAACAAGGACATCTAAAATTGTGAAAGAAGTCAACGGATGGCTTTTTACTATCCCATAACTCATAAGGGGTTTCTTCAAAGATGGATGTGTAAAAACTTGGTTTTGCACAAAGCATGAGGTGCTAACAGCTTCAGCCCAAAACTTCTTTAGAATGTCATATTCTAGAAGCATGGTCCTAGCCATCTCCTGTAGTGACCTATTCTTTCTCTCTACTACCCCATTTTCTTGAAGTGTACGAGGAGAAGAGAAATTGTGTGAGTAACCAGATTTTTCACAAAAATGCTCAAAAATATCATTTTGAAACTCTTCCCCATGGTCACTACAGATAGAGACAATACGGCAAGAAGCTTCATTTTCAACTCGTTTACAAAAGCTTGAGAAAACATCAAGAGTATCACTTTTAGAGATGAGAAAGAATGTCCACGTATAGCGAGAGAAATCATCGACAATCACAAGACAATACTTAGAACCACGAAGTGTTTTAGTTCTCATAGATCTGAATAGATCAATATGAAGAAGCTCAAGAGCTCTTTTGGTACTAAGGACTCCATTGGATTTGAAGGAGGACTTGGTTTGCTTTCCTTGTGTGCAAGGTTGGCATTCCTCATCCTTTTCAAAATCCAATTTGGGAAGTCCCTGAACCAATTCCTTTTTGCTCAATTTCTTCATTTGATGCATATTCACATGACCCAACCGGCGATGCCAAAGAGAAATATCATTTTTATCCACAACTAAGCATCTATCAAGTACGAGCTTTAGAGAATCAAGCACAATAACATATAGATTACCATTTCTAGTTCCCTTATATATAACATTATAAGTGAGGGAATCTAGAAGCAAATAATCTAAGGAAGTAAATAGAACAAGATAACTATTGTCACAAATATGGCATACACTTATCAAATTGTGATGTAGACCATCAATAAGAAAAACATTTTTAATACTTAGCTCATTGCTTACATCACCCTCACCTATTACCTTACCCTTTTTGTTGTCCTCGAAGGTCACCGATCCTCCTTTCTTCTTCATGAATTTGTTAAAATGGGTGATTTCACCTGTCATATGCTTTGAGCAGCCACTATCAACAATCCACCTTCTTTTGCCCTGCATGAAAGAAGAATGTCGGTGCCCAACTCAAACTTTGGGATTCGGGGTTAGCTTGGGGACCCATTTCATCTTTGGGTTGGTCCCCTTTGGCTTGTAAGGACAACAAGTAGAGTAATGGTCATCACATTTACAATGATCACATACCATTGGGTACTTAGAGCTGGAAGTCTCTCCATGGAAGAAAGGAGGTTCCACACTCTTCTTCTTACCCTTACTTCTGTTCTTGTTCTTACCCTTAGGAGAAGTCCCATCATATCCTAAACCACTAGTACCAATTTATTTGGTAGAGTGTTCTAGGATAGCATTAAGGGATTTCTTTCCCGTAAGAAACTTTTGCAAAGAAGCTCTTAATTTAGCATTATCATCACTAAGATTAATGACGGTAGAAGATAAGCTAGCAACATCATCTCTAGCATGCAACAGGTTGGCCTCTAAATAGAGGGCTTTAGTATGAAAAGAATCACGTTCTAAAGTAGTGCTAGCTATATCATTACTTTGCAAAATAGGTCTATAGGATAGATCATTAACTTGAGAAAGAAACTTAGCATTTTCATATTTAAGGAAAATAATTTCCTTTTGATAAGCATGAGTTTCTTTCTTCCTAGCTTCATCAATGAGGTTAAGTTATACATTTTCAGTTTTAAGAACATAAATCTCATCTTGGCATTTTTGGTTTTCTTCCTTAAGAGTAGAAATAGTCTTAAGGTAGACACCATTCTCAACTTCAACTCCATTGTATTGGAGCTCAAGATGAAGAAATTGCCCTTGCAAAGTATCAATACTATCAAGGTGCAACTTTTCATTTTGATCAAGAATCTCAATCTTAGCATAAATATCATCTATAATTTTTCCTAACCTTTTATTTTTAGCTTTGCATTTAGTAAAAGATGATCGGCAAGCATTAAGCATATCAATAAGATTTTCTTTAGACAACTCATGCAAATAGACTTCACTTACCTCACTTACCTCACCCACATCATCACTTATAGAGGTTGATAACCTCCCATTTTGTGATGTTATCTTACTATTTTTTCTCAGTTTTCCATACTCATTCTTAAATAAATTAGACATAATCTTTAATTTTCCACTCTTTTGTAAATATATCATTAGCCTAATTTTTCCCCTTTCATTTCTTACAGAAACATACAAAAAAAATACAAAAGCTCCAAACGGTCCCAAGACCGAATGGACGCCAAACGGTCCCAAGCTGAATGGACGCCAAATGGTCCCAAGACCGAATGGATGTCGAACGGTCCCAAGACCAAATGGATGCCGAATGGTCCCAAGACCGAATGGATGCCAAATGGTCCCAAGACCGAATGGACACCAAACGGTCCCCAAGACCGAATGGAGACCAAATGGTCCCAAGACCGAATGGAGATCAACCGGTCCCAAGACCGCATAAAGCTACACGGTCCCAAGACTGAATAAAGGCAAACGGTTTCAAGACCGTAAGGACTCAAACGGTTTCCAAACTGGGAGAGTCCAAACGGTTTCGAAACTGAGAGAGTCCAAACGGTCTCAGAACCCAAACGGTTTTCATGACCGTTTGGGTCCAAAACCTCCCAAACCATTTGGACTTCACTCAAAGCCTATAAATAAGACCCAAAGGGTCCTCACAAAAGGGGAAGTTTTTCAGACGTCCAAAGGCTGCCTCCATTTCTCCAGAGCCATTCCATCTTTCATACACTGCCTCGAGGCTTCCGGTCTGAGATCCATACTCCATCTCGAAGCTACTTTCTCTCTCATCGACAAAGAAGGTGGGAAGAGGAGGATTCGTCATCAAGCAAGCTACGAATTGTGAAGATCGTTGCTCTCTCTCTCCAAGGGGTCGACCTTCCTCCCTCCTTCGTGGAGATGATGCTCTCTCTCTCTTCTCGCCCCCTTCTTTGTTCTTTCCATGAGCGAGTAGTCTTATACACTAGGGTGCGGGGAGTAGCCCCGCTACCCATGTTTTCATTTCATGCAATGTAATTCATAAGTTTGCAATAGAGATATACTTGCTTTTCAGTTCAACATCAATCGTTTAATGAATGCTTGTTGCTTGATCACCATCTTGTGTTACTTATTATCTCTTAGTATGAATTGTCTATGTTTGTACTATTAGATTCGAATCTCGATTGAATGTTGGTTCCTGATGCATGTAGCCACCATGCATCTGTTTTGATATCTAGGAGTGTTTTTCAAGAAGTGGAGTAAACTCACTTCCATCGTTGTACTTTCATACTATGAAATGGAATCAATTGACGTATGGAAGTACAACCTTGATAAGTCGAGGAACACACTTTGCGAAGGGAATGATGTAAATTAAGTGACCATTCATTTGGGGATGGCTGGCATTGCAACATTCCCACACTTCTCGTAGTTAGTTCTCTGAAAGGAAACTAAGTCTACAAAGATACTAACTATTTAGACTCTTATTGCAGGTTATGTTACTATGTTGCATGTTTTGATCCATGTGTAGTGGTGGTGAAAGCCGATCACATCCTAGTGGTTCCTTAATATTGTTTACAATCTTAAATTTACCTTCCTGCTTACTTTCTTATTTTTACTTTACTAGCACTTAGTTTAAAACAACCAAACCAACTCTTGATCTAAATACCAATTGTTAAGGAGTTAAGTGAAATTCTAACATTTTCTATCTTGTTGACCTTGACAAGACCGTTGTCATGTGGATTCAACCCTTAACTATACTACAATAAGACTTCCACGTTCCTAGCATACGTGGGTGGAGTTTTTAATCTAGTATAAGCAAGGTTAAACCTAAAGATTTATTATCTTTGGGATTTTTAGTGGTGCACGCAATTCCATGCAAGTGGAAGCTCCATCAAAAAATTGGTGTCGTTGCCGGGGACAACGGAGCATTTTAATTTCATTTATCATCTTGTTAGTTGGTTAGGGTTTTACACTTTTTCTTTAATATTACTACATACTATCTTGATTTCATCACATCTCCCGCATCATCTGAAAAGTGTGTTTCTTCCTCTACTCAGGTAGAAGACGTGTATGCAACAATCGCATAATCTCGGATTCTCCCCTAATCCAGAGTATGACTCTGAGGTAGAGAGAAGCTTCCACCGCCATATTAGACTTAATCGTCAAAGAGCCAGACAAATGGTCGAAGATCAATGCCAAGCCGCATTCGTGATGGAAAGGGTCAACGCTGCCATAGCAGCCCAGTGAGTGCAACTCATTGCCGACACGCGTGCCCAAGTTCAGGTTGAAGTACGGGTTGAAGAGCAAGCCCGCATCCATGCTTAAAATGAAGCAGCCAGAGTTGTTGCTCAACTATTGGTAAGAAGAAAGAAACTATTGTACTATGTCATTCCCAAGAACTACGAAGATAACCATCCAGTCCAACCGCCACTCGTCGACACTCCCAATTTTGAGATTAGGACACAATGGATCCAAATAATGCAGGGCATCTCATTCTCTGGAAGTGCCAGAGATGACTGCATGGACCATTTGAAGAGGTTTAAAGCTCTTTGCAGGCTGGTACCACAAGCTGGAACAACCATGGACGTAGTCATACTTAGACTCTTCAATTTCACCTTGTCTGGAAGAGCACTAAGCTGGTACAATTCTTTGGACGGGGAGCCAATCACCACCTGGGCTCCCTTAGAAGAGAAATTCTTGGGGAAATTCTTCCCACCTTCACTAACCTACCAAATCAGAGGGCAAATCAATCAATTCCTTCAACTACTGGGAGATTCACTGACTGACTCATGGGAAAGATTCAAAGAACTCTTGAGGAAATGCCCCCACCATGGAATCTCACAAAATCAACTCATAGAAACTTTTTACATGAGAGTAAGTGATGAAATTAAAAAGTTCTTAGATTCCTCATCTGGAGGAAACTTTATGAGACAAAACTATGAAGATGCCTGGAGAATCGTCACTCTCGGAGTAGAAAATCAATCCAATTGGGGAAGGGCAACCACAGGAGGAGTTCGAAAGGTTTGTAAAGCTGAAGAATCTACGGAAATGAAAGTTATAGCTGAAGCTTTGAAAACCATAGCCAACAAACAACAAGCCCTCGAAGCATCATTTGGGGAATATGACAGAAAGAAGAACCCCCAACAAGCTAAAGCTGCCACAGGATCTTGCGAGGCCTGTCATGCATCAGATCATCCCATATTGTCATGTGGTCTTCTATACAATGTAATGATGGATTTGAAACCACCCCAAGCACAGTATGAGTTGATCATTGAACACCCTGAGGATAAAATGCCAGAACAAATAAATTCTATTCATTCCATACCAGGACAAGCTTGCTACAATCCAAATCAACTGCGAAATCATCCTGTCTTTCAATATGGAAATCTTGTGGGGACTGCTAACCCGCAACATCAAACACAAGGCATATCTTCCAACAGACTACCACCTGGATTTCAAAGAAACTACAATCAGAATCAAGGGAATCTTAGGAACAATTTCCAGAGATCCAACTACCAAAGAAATTCCTCTGCATACTACCAGTATACTCATCCTCCTCTGCACCCGCATTTACAACAAACTCAACTGCAACAGCCGTAGCAACCTCAGTTGCCAGCACCCCAACAACAACCACTTCAAGGGCAGCAACAACTCACTCAATTTCAACAGAAGAATACCCCCACATCAGACTGATGAACTGTCCTTGATAAGACAAATGTTGCAATCACAGCAAACTATGTTGGATAACCAGCAAGCCCAACAAAAATATGTGGAAACTCAGTTAGCACAAATAGCAGCTCAGCTAAAACCTCTAGTAGGCACTTTCTCTGGCCAACTAGAAGCAAACCCAAGACACGACCAACATAGACCAGAACAATTAAACGTTGTCACAACAAGGTCTGGTCGTGATCTCGTTGAAGCCATCTCGGTAAATCAAGAAGATAGGGATGTAACTGAAATCATCCCAACAGAAAAATCAGGTCAAGATGTTGAAGGGAGGAAAGAAAAGGAACAAGGTTCCAAAGAACCAGAAGTTCCACAATATAAGCCAAGGATACCCGACCCTGGCAGGCTAAAGGAAACCAGACTAGACTCTAGATTCCATAAATTTAAAGAGGTGACGAAGAAACTTTATGTCGATATTCCTTTTCTCGATGCCTTATCTGAAATCCCAGCCTGGTCCAAATATCTAAAGACCTTATTGTCAAAGAAATACATGACAGAGGAGCATGAAACTGTCAAGCTAGCTCAAACCAATTCTGACATCATTTTGAATAAAATGCCGAAAAAGCATAAGGACCCTGGCTCTTTTGGCATACAATGCTCTATTAGGAATACTTCTTGTAAAAAGGGATTGGCCGACTTAGGATCCAGCATATCAATTATGCCATTTTCCATGTGCAAAAGATTAGGGTTCACTGACTTGATGCCTACAGCAATGACCATCCAGCTCACTTATTCCACCATTACTGCACCCCTGGGAATCATCGAAGATATCCCAGTAAGAGTGGGGAGGGAATCTTATGTCCCTTGCGATTTTGTCATTATGGATATAAAAGAAGACCTAAGGTACCCGATAATTTTCGATATACCTTTCCTCGCCACAGCTAGAGCATTAATTGATGTCGAGGCTGGCACAATTACATTGAGGCTAGCTAAAGAAACTATTCAGTTTAGGGTTTTCAGCAGCCTGAAGAGCCCTAGTATCCATGAAGAGGTTTTTCTACTTGAAGTTATTGATAAAATGTCTCAACTCAAGCAAGTAAATCCAGAGCCAGCAGATACCCTAGAGGACGCTCTAATAAACCCGGAAGCCGGATTTTCGACCAACGAGTTAGTTCAGCAATGCCTGTAGTACTTGGAGCAGGCTGAAAAAGCCTCAGAAGCCACTTTTGAAGAATTGAAATCAGTTTCCATATTAGAGACAACAGAAGTACCCAAAGCCCCGGAAATGAAAACTCTACCATCTGGGCTCAAACATGTCTTCCTTGATGAAGGAAAATTATGTCCAGTTATCATTAGCTCCTCTTTGAATGACGATCAGGAAGAGAGACTTCTTACTGAATTAAGAAAGCACAAGAAAGCAATTGGGTACAAGATGACTGACCTAACATGCATTAACCCAGCACTGTGCATGCATAAATTACCCATGATAGAAGAGTTCAAACCCTCGAGGGAGCACCAGATAAAATTGAACCCAAACTTGAAAGAGGTAGTCCGCCTCGAAGTTCTTAAACTCTTGAAAGTGGGTATCATCTATCCAATTTCTGACTCTCAGTGGGTTAGTCCTGTCCAAGTGGTCCCTAAAAAGGGGGAACCACTGTTGTCTTAAATGATAAGAATGATCTAGTACCTACAAGGACCGTTACTAGATGGAGAATGTGCATAGATTATAGAAAACTGAACAAATCAACAAGGACAGACCATTTTCCCTTACCCTTCCTTGACGAAGTCCTTGAGCGGCTAGCCCACCAAAAACAATTCTGCTACCTTGATGGATATTCTGGGTTTTACAAAATCCCAATTCACCCCGAAGACCAAGAAATAACAACATTTACTTGTCCTTTCAGAACATATGCCTTCATAAGGATGCCCTTCGGGCTATGCAATGCACCCACAATCTTCCAAAGGTGCATGGCTGCTATCTTCACGGGTCTAACCAAAACAATTATGGAGGTGTTTATGGATGATTTTTCAGTATATAGAGATTCCTTTGACAACTGTCTGCTCAACCTAAGTAAAGTCCTACAGAGATGCGAGGAAACAAACCTTATCCTAAACTGGGAAAAATGTCACTTTATGGTGACTGAAGGTGTTGTCCTCGGACATTGAGTAAGTGAAAGAGGAATCGAAGCAGACAAGGCAAAAATTGATGTCATCTCAAAGTTTTCACTACCCAAAGACAAAAAGGGAGTGCGAGCCTTCTTGGGTCATGTCGGGTTCTACCGAAGATTTATCAAAGACTTCTCAAAAATAGCAAAACCTATGACGTACCTATTGACTAAGGATGTTGATTTCAACTTTGACCAGGAATGCCTGCACAACTTCACAACTTTGAAGAATGCTTTAATCTCTGCACCCATTCTACGAGCACCTGACTGGTCACAACCGTTTGAAATAATGTGTGATGCTAGCAATTATGATATAGGGGTTGTGCTGGGGCAGAGAATGGGAAAAACGCCATATGTAATATACTATGCATCCAAGATGTTAGATGAGGTGCAAAACAATTATACTACTACTGAAAAGGAATTCTTAGCCGTCATCTACGCTTTTGAAAAAATTCATTCGTATCTAATTGGATCAAAGGTGATTGTATATACATACCACTCCGCCATCAAATATCTTATTCAGAAACAGGACGCAAAACCCAGACTCATTTGTTGGGTATTAATGCTATAAGAATTTGATCTTGAAATAAAATACAAAAGCGGAGTGTAAAATGTCATCGTTGATCATCTCAGCCACATTGAAGTCGAGGATGATGATAAAGTACCTATCCGAGACTCCCTCCCTGATGACCAGCTTATGAAAATCACCACCGGATTCCCCTGGTATGCCGACATAGTAAACTATCTGGCTACAGGAATCATCAATCCCTCTACCACTCACCACGATGAAAAGAAATTTCTCCATGACATTAAAAAATATTACTAGGACGAACCCTATCTTTTTCATCTATGTGCAGACAGACTTTTCCGTCGCTGGATACCAGAAGAAGAAATCACTCCTATCTTAGAGCATTGTCATTCTGGCCCCACTGGGGGATACATGAGTTCAAAAAAGACCGCTCTGAAAGTTCTACAATCGGGTTTCTTTTGGCTAACAATAGCAAGAGATTCCTATGATTTTGTAAGATCGTGCAATAAATGTCAGCTTTCTGGCGGTATAACTAGAAGGAATGAAATGCCCCTCACCTTGTGGCAAGAAATCAAACTTTTTGATGTTTGGGGAATAGACTACATGGGTCCCTTCCCCTCATCCTATGGATTTTCTTACATATTGGTCATTGTGGATTATGTCTCAAAATGGGTAGAAGCTATACCCACCATATCCAGCGACTCAAAGCCAGTCATCAAAATGTTCAAAGACATCATTTTCCCCAGATTTGGCGTCCCCCGAACTATCATATCAGACGGTGGGACCCACTTTTTGGAAAGAAGCTTTGAAGCCCTCCTAAAAAAATATGGAGTCAACCATAAGATCGCCACACCTTACCATCCACAAACTAGTGGCCAAGTCAAAGTTTCGAACAGACAACTGAAAGCAATTTTAGATAAAACAGTCAATAGACATCGTACCGATTGGTCCACCAAGCTTCCTGATGCCCTTTGGGCTTACCGCACAGATTATAAAACACTGATTGGAACAACCCCATTCTGACTGGTGTAAGGGAAATCATGCCATCTTCCAGTTGAGTTGGAACATAAGGCCTGGTGGGCCATTAAACAACTGAATTTTGATTTTAAAAGCACTGGCGAATACAGACAACTCTAGTTACAAGAACTTGAGGAGCTTAGGATGACAGTCTACCATAATGCCAGAATCTATAAAGAAAAAACCAAGATGTGGCACGATGGCCATCTCAATAGGAAAGACATTGCTATCGGAGATAAGGTCCTCCTCTTCAATTCCAGACTTAAAATGTTTCCTGGAAAGCTTCGCACAAAGTGGTCTAGCCCATTCACAATTAAACACATCTACCCCACTGGAGCAGTCATCATCCTTGACAATAATGGGGGAGAACGAACCGTTAATGGCCACAGATTGAAGAGATATTACACATCCATAGACAAAATATCAAGGCAGACTATCAAGATCCACGATTCCTCAGCATCAACATAACCAACCCAGATTTCCGTCAGGCCAGCAACGTAAAACTCAGGTGCTACTTGGGAGGCAACCCAAGATCTGAGTATCATCTTTTCATTTTATTTTCTGCCTAGTTTTGTTAATTTCTCTAGTCTTTTAATTGTCTACCATAGTTTTATCATATTTAATCTGACAATATAAAAATTTACATAAATAACCAAAACAAATATAAAAATATAAAAATCAAAAATCTAAACCATCTTATCCTAAACGGTCTTAAACCGTTTGGACCTTTCGGTCTTGAAACCATTTGGAGCCCAAATAGTCTCCAAATTGTTTGACCCCAAACGACCTTGAAACCATTTGGAGCCCAAACAGTCTCGAAACTGTTTGGATCCAAACGGTCTTGAAACTGTTTGGAGCCCAAACGGTCTCGAAACTGTTTGACCTTGGGAATTTGTAAATTCACCCCCAAAATCCTATAAATATAACCCCACCCCTTCCTTTCTCCCCTTCTAGAATCTCTAGTTTTCTAAACCTGAGTGGGAGCACTATTCCATCCCTCCAGCTTCCCTACTCCCGCGCACCTTCATTCGCACAACCCCAGTTTGCTCCGCGATCTTCACTGCTGTCACTTCCTCGATAGCTGTCCATTTATGACTTCCGCACCATCACCACACGTCGGTATCACCGTTCCTCTCCTCATCACCATCATTGCTTGCTTCGTCTTCGTCTACAACACTATTGCACAACAAGGTAGTCCATGACAGTCACCAGCATCTCCGATACGCCAAGGCATTTTGCGTCTGCCCCGTTTTCACTGTCGCCAATGCCGCTATCACTATAGTCGTCGCTAACGCATTTCCACAGCTGACCAGTACACCCCTGACGTTCCACCTTCCTCGCGGTTTTGACCGTTTGGAACTAAACGGTCCTGAAACCGTTTGGCCTTACAAACTTCTTGGATTCCACTAAAACCTAAACACATTAACACATACATAATGTAAACTTTTCTTTTAATAAACTTGTTATCTGTGCAAAATCCATATCCTTTTAACACATGACTTTCTGCAAACTTTTCAGTAATGGCATCACATGCAAAAGAAGCCACCAGAACTGCTGACGCTCTATTCTGGACAATGGAGAAACTGATGGAGGATCGAGCCAAGCTCCAGAAAATCATAGACATCTATGACACGACTGGAACGGTCCCACCTAAAGTCAACCTACTCGTTGTCATGAATGAAATTGACCACCTCAATAGGTGTTTATCTGAGGAGCCTGAGCAAGAAGTAGAAGAAATTTCTTCCAGTGACGAAGGCTCAGAATACGAGCCAACCCCCGAGGAGGAATCCCCAACTACAAAGTCCAAAGGGAAAAGGAAGGCCCAGCAAGCTGCCAAAGAACAACCTATGAAGAAACGGGCAAGCAAGAAGGTCCACCCCACCACTGCTAGGGAACAAACCCTAGCAGGATACATCCCATCAACCACTACCACTCCCGCTACCACCACTGCTCTTGTCTTCTCCGCCATCACCACTGCAGCACCACCACCATAAAACTTATTCCTCCACACCCCATCGACAAAACTTTGAAACCAACAAAGTACATTTGCTCAAGTGTACTAATGAAGATGGGGATATATGACAGAATCCTCACCCTACTCGACAACGCCAATCTCTCTCGGCTCTACTTCGTCCCTGAAATCTCTTATGTTGAGCCCACTATAGAATTCTTCACGCATCTCAACAAAGAATTTGTAGACATTATGGATAGAGCAAGGGACGGAGGTGACCGTAGGCTTGTCACCAATCTCTTTGGCAACAAGGTTGTCATTACGGAAAACCTACTAAATGATATCTTTATCGACAACCCAGAGCAACTGCATAAAGCTAAACAGGTTGGCACAGACAACTCTCAATTTAACAGACACACCTTCTGGAAATCCCTGACACGGATCCCAAACTATGAGGCGAAGACCTGCAAGGCCTCAAATATTCAGTCTGGGATGGTGTGCACGCTTCACAAAATCCTCACAGGTGCGCTTTTTCCAAGGACAGAGGTCGGGAATGTTCTCATTTCTGATCTTTTTATCCTCTGGTCCGTCTTACATGGGATGCTAATCAACATTGGACGGCATATGCTACAAAAGCTTTCTGCTTATGCCCTAAGCAAAGAAATATGTATGGGTGGACACATAACGTCCATCCTAAAATATCTCAAGATGGACAGACTTCTACCCCAATGTGCATAAATTAAGGGCGACAACCTTACCAATGAGCAAACTCTAAAGAACTCATACATCATTAAGGAAAAGGATGCAAAGCTGTACTACATCTTCTGCCCTACAGTTAAATCATCAAGGATTCTACTACCGCTCCCGGAGCTTGCCAACTATGTAAAGGAAAAGTTACTCTTCTCTAAAGAGGATCTTGCAACTCTTCTAGCTTCGATCAAAGAAAAATAAAAGAAAACCAAGGCGGGGTAGACAGAGCACAGTATCACTGCCCCGGCAGCTAAACTAACAAAAATCCATGTGAAATGACCACCCAAAGAGCGTTTGTAAACACACCAGTTGTCGGGGATGCCGACATCAAAACCAAATCCTGAGGTTGAACCTTCCCTCTCTGAAGAAAATATTATCACCGCATCCCTAGATTCCTTCATCATGAATCTAGAGGTTGGATTATCCTCTACCACCACCACTCTAACCCTTCCACTATCCCACCATCCACCTCTCTCTAAACATTCTCCACAATAATTCCACCACCAATTCCTTTCCCCACATCCACTCTCCCACGCAGATCTTCCACCCCAATCTTTCCCTCTTCAGGCACCCCTTTCTCCACCTCAACGCTCAACTTCACCTCCTTCGCATCCATTTCTATAGTTTTTCCCTTGACATTCTCAGTCCCACCATTCTCACCGGGAATGTCACCAACCTTCCCATCCGCTACCACCCCGACACTGCTAGTGACTCCATCTACAGTCACCACGCAGTTCGCATGACCATCAACAGTGTCTATTTCGCAAGGCACTACCACCCATCCACCCTGACCCCAGTCACCCCACCCTTCCACAACTGGGGTCCCTTTTACAAATGTTGGTGAGGAATTCGGACGTCAATTTGATGCCATCTGAAACCTCCTCACCAACCCTACTAACATAATGCAATCTATTTTTTCATGTGTGTAGGATCTCACTAAATAGGTCACCAAGATGGACGAGCGTAACCACGCCTTGCCAGGCATCTTCCAAAGTATTCACCAACGACAGGAAATAGTGGTCAAACAAGTCAACCTCATCAACAACCACTACAAAAACTTGCCCGAGCTGGTCCTTGGAGTAAAAAGCCAGCAAGAAACATTGGCCAAGCAAGTCGACAGGGTCTCAGCGCCAACTCAACCCTTGTCAGAGACCCTTTGCGAGCTTAAGAAGCAACAAACTGCTTTAAGCATGTGCTTGGACGACGTCACCAACATCCTGGCACAACTAAATCGCCGCCAAGAGGAGTCATCAAATAATGACATCAATCAACTTCGATCTCAAGTCACAAATCTTTCTGCGTGACTCCTCTCTGCTAAGGGACGATACTCTAATCTCAAGGAAACCCACGCCGCACTTCTTGAGACGCATGAGCATGTGCAAGTGGCTTTTGATGAACTACAATCAATCCATCGGCAGTGCAAAAAGACTACATAGAAGAAACTAAAAGATAAGGCAGCAGAAAAGGAAGAAGATGATGAAGATGAAGATGAAGAAGAAGATGATTCTGACTCATCCACAGATTCAAATGATGATACCTCCTCCTTAGACGATAAACCTGATGACCCAGGACATGTTGGGGAGGGCACCATCCGAGGAGTGGAACCTTCAAAGAAGAAGGATGACAAAGACCACCACGAAGGTGGACAAGATCCCAACTCCCCTAATCATAATGACAATGTTAACAAGTCATATGGGGATCAATTCCTTAACTACTCTTCCATGGGATCATTGGGGGAGGCCACAAAAGAAGCGGCTTTTGCTGAGTTCCATCAATGCATTCTGGGAACGAGCACTAGCCCACCAGCAACAACAGCTCAACAATTCTACACACCAAAACAATCGGTGCCTTTGCCCCCAGAATAAGAAGAGTCAGACAGAGTGAGTCTAGATACAGATGATAGACTTGACTCCAACTCTAATTCTGACAAAGAGAAAGATCTGCAACATTATATGGATGACTTGGAGCAGACTTCTCTCCCACCCCTACAAGAGCTTCCCCCGCCACCACATGTACCTCACAAGATGCAAGATCTAGACTTGGCGGCCATCTCTACACTAGATGTTCAGGACGTCTTCATCCTAAACACTATTGTAGATGATGCCAAAGAAGGAGGGGACATCCTTTACACAAACACAAAGACTTCGCGCAAAATGACACGTGAAGATTTTTTCTTCATCCTTCGACCCCAATCACTGGTGAAGATGGCGACCTTCCGTGTCCTCCTTGCCAATGCTATAGAGGTATACAGAAGCTCAAAAAGGCCGCAGCCAGTATTCAATGCTTCACCTGCCTTCGCTCTAAGTCTGTTGTACAAGGATTTACACAACAAATCTATCGACCGGCTACGTTGGGGGATCGCACGGAAGGTATGATACATCACGATACCTTTCCAAGTTTCCGGCCACTGGCTGCTCATGATCGTTGACACCAAGGCTCGTGATGCCAAGGTGTACAATTTCTGTGCCAGTGAGCTTCGAGCCGGAATCATCAATTGTGTTGGTCTAGGAGCTGGGGAGGAAAGATGCATCCCTTTCCGACTTCTGAAACTAATCTGGTCTGCATGCCCATCCCTCTGAAATGGTTGGAACCAACCCTAGTTCCAAATCATAAACCCACAAGCTCAAACACAAGAAGGATCTAGAGATTGCGCTTTCTACACTATATGCCACATCCAAGCGCTCAATCAACAAATCCCTTTCACTGAGCTGGCCACAGAGGATTTTCATTCTCTATGAGGACGTTACACCATGGAGCTAATATCTGACATAAGGTTCTTCAAGGACCCAACTATGGCACCTGACGACGTTCCTCGCTACCTCTACTCGGCCATCCAACATCCTCAAAAATAGCCATTCCGACAAACAATAAAGGAGTTGGAGAAACAACAACCCGCCAAGGTCCTCGAGAAGAAACAATGGGACCCTTACTTTTTTTATTTGATAGATGATAAAGGGGACACCGAGTTGCTAATCGGGGCCACCATCAACAGACCATCATCACAAAAGGTGCCCTTGTCTGCCATTAAACTGACGTTCCCTAATTTTAACCTTGCAGCTTGCAAGAATCTTTCTGACAATGAACTATGGATCATCATGTCTAGGTTGTATGTTGAGAAAGATGATCTTGTTTTTCAAGCCGAAGATATTCTTGTTATGGCAGATACCCTCCATGAAACTGTGCAATTCAAAGGGTCTCTATCTGTGAGTCTGATGACTGCCTATCAATATCTACTCGTACGGAATCACCCTACGGTTTACATGGCGTCAGCATATATGAAGGATGATCTCCTAAAGCTAAAGAACTTCGGAACCACAGAGGCACTCATCTCCTGCCTCCAACATATGACTCCGAAGTTCATTATGCTTCCTTTCCTTCACTTAGAGCACTGGATGCTATTGGCAACAAACCTTCATGACGGAAAAACCATTATCTACAACAGTTTTGATAGCCAGTTTGATGCAAACCAGAGGCAGTATGTTGTGATAGCTAACACGCCAATGGAGGAGGTGGCAATGGAGTGTGCTGACAAACTACACAATCTCTTAAGCACGCACACAAGGGCGTACGATAAAGAACACTTTCATCACCCAGCCTTCTGCCACAGATATCCCAAGTAGTTCCGAGAGTCAAACTACTGTGGTTTCCACGTCCTCTACTGGATATACACCATCATGGTCCTCAGAAGACCAATAGAGTACATGATATACATGGATTACCATGCTCTACGTGGAAAGTTCACAGCTAATCTTCTCTGTACGCATGGAGTTAACAAAGGACTAACATAAGCTTAATGTCCTTGTCCTTGTCCTTGTACTTCTCAGCCTATCACTTTGACACTCTGAGGATAGAGTGAGTGATAAGTTAGGGGGGGGGTACACTGGATAAGGGTGAGGTATCATTTTTAAAACCCTTCCCTCTCTACCTTCTCATTTAATTCTGTACAAAATCTTTAGCTTTCTTTGCACATTTAGATTTTGTTTTAAGTAATTCCTCTGTTAAAATAAATCATGCACATAAGAATAACATCCCTCTTGGAAAAGGTCATCCCTAGCTAAAGTTAGAATCCAATTAGTCCTCAAAAGCAATAACAAGAATAGCATATAGGCATGTAATGGAGAATTAATAAATTACTTTCACACTAGATTTTCATGCCCTTTCTTCAATTCTACATCTGACTCTCTACAGGTCAACATCAGGGCTGAAACAAGCCAAACACTCTCAAGGACGGGAGGGATATCATGTGACATCCAAATCAAGAAACCTCGCAAGTGGACCACCAAGTAGAAACCAAATAAGTGCATGTCGAGAAACTCTAAGAACAACTTTCTTCTCTTCAATAAAAGAGGCTTGGCCGCCCAATCAAAACCCCTAAAATCCCAAATCCTAAGCATGTGAGTTTATGAATAAAAGCCAGAGTTTTGAATAAAAATATGAGAGTTGTGCCACGCATAAGGATCTATATGAAGAGCCAATAAAGGTCTCGCCCGGCCGGTATATTCAGATGCCCTCATGAAGGTAGACGTGTCGTGTCCGGTAATGAGACGCTAAGGTATCCAAATATATGAAAAGGTTGATAATGGACTCACCCGACTGGTACATTCAGCTGCCCTCACAAAGGCAGATGTATTGTGCCCAGTAGTGAGATCCTAAACGCATAGACAAACCCTCCCCCACTTGAAGGGGTAATTACACAACAGCCTTTAGCCAACCTTCATACCCACTCTAGCTTCGGGCAGGATTTTTAGAGAAATATAAAACTAATTAGAGTCGACGACATGCACAGAATAAAATCAAAAGATGGTCCCAATGCGAGCTATGTGATATGGAAGAAACCTAAGATTCAAGCAACTCTCAACACCTGAAAGAGTTAGGGCAAGCAAAAGCTCTGATACAACCTTAGGAGATCTCTGGTTTAGAATTGAAGCAAGAGTATGGAAATCTTAACTATATAAAATCACCTCACCACTACGTGCCTTAGCTCTATCTAGCTTGAGGACAAGCTAGACTCTAAGTTAGGGAGGGTGATAACCTCCCATTTTACAATGTTATCTTAATATTTTTTCTCAATTTTCCATACTCATTCTTAAATAAATTATACATAATCTTTAATTTTCCACTCTTTTGTAAATATATCATTAGCCTAACTTTTCCCCTTTCATTTCTTACAGAAAAATACAAAAAAAATACAAAAGCTCCAAACGGTCCCAAGACCGAATGGACGCCAAACGGTCCCAAGACCGAATGGATGCCAAACGGTCCCAAGACCTAATGGACGCCAAACGGTCCCCAAGACCGAATGGACGCCAAACGGTCCCCAAGACCGAATGGAGATCAAATGGTCCCAAGACTAAATGGAGATCAACCGGTCCCAAGACTGCATAAAGCTACATGGTCCCAAGACCAAATAAAGGCAAATGGTTTCAAGACTGCAAGGACTCAAATGGTTTCCAAACCGGGAGAGTCCAAACGGTTTTGAAACTGAGAGAGTCCAAACGGTCTCAGAACCCAAACGGTTTTCACGACCGTTTGGGCCCAAAATTTCCCAAACCGTTTGGACTTCACTCAAAGCCTATAAATAAGACCCAAAGGGTCCTCACAAAAGGGGAAGTTTTCAAACGTCCAAAGGTTGCCTCCATTGTTCCAGAGCCATTCCATCTTTCATCCACTGCCCAGAGGCTGCCAGTCTGAGATCCATACTCCATCTCCAAGCTACTTTCTCTCTCATCGACAAAGAAGGTGGGAAGAGGAGGATTCATCATCAAGCAAGCTACTAAGTGTGAAGATCATTGCTCTCTCTCTCTCCAAGGGGTCGACCTTCCTCCCTCCTTCGTGGAGATGAATCTCTCTCTCTCTCTTCTCGCCCCCTTCTTTGTTCTTGCCATGAGTGAGTAGTCTTATACACTAGGGTGTGGGGAGTAGCCCCGCTACCCATGTTTTCATTTCATGCAATGTAATTCATAAGTTTGCAATAGAGATATACTTTCTTTTTAGTTCAACATCAATCGCTTAATGAATGCTTGTTTCTTGATCACCAACTTGTGTTACTTATTATCTCTTAGTATGAATTGTCTATGTTTGTACTATTAGATTTGAATCTCGATTGAATGTTGGTTCCTAATGCATGTAGCCACCATGCATCTATTTCAGTATCTAGGAGTGTTTTTCAAGAAGTGGAGTAACCTCACTTCCATCGTTGTACTTTCATACTATTAAATGGAATCAGTTGACGTATGGAAGTACAACCTTGATAAGTTGAGGAACGCACTTTGCGAAGGGAATGATGTAAAGTAAGTGACCATTCGTTCGGGGATGGCTGGCATTGCAACATTCCCACACTTCTCGTAGTTAGTTCTCTGAAAGGAAACTAAGTCTACAAAGATACTAACTTTTTAGACTCTTATTGCAGGTTATGTTACTATGTTTCATGTTTTGATCAATGTATAGTGGTGGTGAAAGCCGATCACATCCTAGTGGTTCCTTAATATTGTTTACAATCTTAAATTTACCTTCCTTCTTACTTTCTTGTTTTTACTTTACTAGCACTTAGTTTAAAACAACCAAACCAACTCTTGATCTAAATACCAACTGTTAAGGAGTTAAGTGAAATTCTAACATTTTCTATCTTGTTGACCTCGACAAGACCGTTGTCCTATGGATTTGACCTTTAACTATACTGTGATAAGACTTCCACGTATCCTAGCATATGTGGGTGGAGTTTTTAATCTAGTATAAGCAAGGCTAAACCTAAAGATTTATTATCTTTGGGATTTTTAGTGGTGCATGCAATTCCACGCAAATGGAAGCTCCATCTGAGGCCATGAGAGTAAGGTGGCATTCTCCATCTTCAGAGCTAGATGAACTTGAGGAAGACTCCTCCCAAGCTACATGAGCTGCAACTTTTCTTCTTCTTTCTTTCTTCTCCTTTCTCTTATATTTTCCTTCCTTCTTGTACTCCTTGTCCTTTTTGTGGTTGCTCTTGTGGTGGTTCTTCTTGGCCTTGAGCTAGTCACTCTTGTAATGGCCTTTTTTACCAGATTCATAGCACCTAGGAGTAGATGAAGAAGACTTCCCTTTGAAGTGCTTGCCCTTGGAGTAGTTATCTTCATGCTCATTTGGGCCTTCGTCTTCACTTGAGGAAGGAGTAGGGGACTTGAAAGCAAGTTGTTGTTGCCGAACCATCTCTTCAATTTGATCTTTGAAGGTTGTGTCCTTGATCTTCTTGGACTCCTTCTCTTCTCTCTTTTCTTCTTCTTCTTACTTATCAAGCCTTGTCTCATGAGCTTGAAGGTTGCCAACCAGCTCCACGGTTGACAATTCATTAAGCATGTACACTTCTTTAATGGATGTCACCTTGGGCTCCCATCTCTTTGGAAGAGATCTCAAGATCTTTGAGTTGATTGTGCCTTTGTCCATCACACTACCAAGGGTTGCCAATCCATTGATGATGACATTAAGCCTTGTGTACATGTCTACCACTCTTTCATTCTTGCCCATCTTGAAGTTCTCAAGTAGACCACCAAGTATGTAGATCTTTGCTTCTTTCACTTGCTTTGTTCCCTCATAGGTGACTCATAGCTTGTTCCAAATTTCATGTGCGGTGTCCCTTGAGGAGATCCGGTTGAACTCGGATGGGGTGAGGGTTGCATAGATGATGCTCATGGCTTTGGCATTGAGCTGAGCTTGCTTCATTAGGGCTTCTGTCCATGTGGAGATTTCCCCCTTTGGATCTTCATACTTTAGGAGCATCACTTTCCACATCTTGTAGCTTACTCCTTGGAGGTAGAACTGCATTCTTCTCTTCCAATATAGGAAGTTGGTGCCATCGAAGACCGGAGGTTGAATAGAGAAGCTTCCCTCCAAGTTGAGAGACCAAAGTGCTAAATCATCCATATTCTCCTACTTGTGGAAGTAGCTTGGAGAAGACCCGCTCTGATACCACTTGTTGGATCAAGGGCTCTAGAGAGGGGGGGTGAATAGAGCTTCACAAATATCACAAAATGAATTAGACATTCAAAATATAGTAAGTAAAGAAACTTAAGCATACAACCAATTTGAAGTCCTAACTAACAAGCATAGCAAGGGTGAGAGATAAGGAAGAACATACACTTGGATAAAGTGGTTTAGAGTGGTTCCACACTTCAAATTAGAAGTGAGTCAGTCCACTACCTAGAGGTGGTTAATCTCTAGGACTTTGCAATCTTGATGCTCTTATATTCATTCATAAGATTACAAGACAAAACCACATTCATCCAAGGACTTAATACCTCAAGCAGGGATCTTCAACCTACTGAAGGAACTTACCCACTTGAACCAGGGAGTTTTCATCCTTCAACAAGGACTTACCCACTCCAACTTCAAGTTTTTGGCCTTCAAGGAATTACCTATCCTTCTTGAACATATGCCTTGCCTATCTCCTTCACTCAGAGATATGGAACACCATGCTTTCTTCAACCTTGAAGAACAACAACTCCTTCTCCTTCACTCAGAGAAGATCTTCAATCCTTTTCTTCAATAAGGAAAGGGGGTAGGAAGATGGAGGTGGAGAGCTTTATTGGATACAAGGGGTAGCTCTCTTACAACAAATCCTAACTCACTCATACTCACAGATTTGACTTGAAGGTAGAGAGACAAAGGGGCTCAAAGGTATGCAGCACTGTCAACTAAGCAAGAACCAAGCTATGCAATGAATGAGCAACCTTATAATGAACTCCAAGTGGTCCTATTTATAGCCGAGGGTGCTCCTTTGAGTTTTGGAACACTTAGGGTCGAATTATAGCCATTTTTGCACAAGGCAGCGGATCTATTTTTGTCCAAACAAGTCGCCAACGGTTAGAATCACTTTTTCTACATTTTCCATATAGTACATTCGGTCGAGATTCAATAAAGGTAACTCGACCGATTGGGTAAAAGACAAAGCCAATTTTCAAACCATCGGTTGATTTTATCCTGAGGAACTCAACCGACCAATGAAAGTTGCATTTGGTCAGTAACCTGATCGGTCGAGTTATGTGAGTGTGCAACTCGACCGATGCACTCTTTAGAGAATTGATCAAGTGGATCGGTCGAGATTGTAACTTGACCGATTAGCTGCCTATGATCAATTTATTAAAGTGCTTAAAATGTGATTAAAACTTTGTTCTAAGTGTCCCACATAATTTTCTCATCTTAGTTACAAGTCATATCATCAATACAAGTGATTACATAATTCTTCTAAGGTCATTTACATGTATTTCCTAATTAGCACACTTGCATTGATTTTGACTTGAACTTTAGCAAATTAGGGCTTGAGTAATTTGATCCTCTTCATGTACCTAACACCTAAAATCAATCTTGAATACACATATTAGGTACATATGAATGGAATGGTTAAGTCATTATAAAAATATGGACAATGTATAACCTCTAGGTCAACAATTTCATCAAAAATGATTATATAGCATAAAATTTACGTTCAAACCAGTTTGATATTAGTCGAATTCTATAAAATAAGCATCAATTTTGAATTACATAATATGATTTCCATTTTACCACAAAATCAACCAAATTTTTAAAAATAGGGATACATTGACATAATATATATCAAATTAAGGTTGTTCATACTTCAATATATAAATGGTGTAAATCCACTATCCCTTAAGTAGGTGAAATACCTCGTACTGTGTTGTGAGAAGGTGAATTCCAAAATTCAACAAAAACTTCCACCAAAATTCTCTAAAGTTGAAAATCACCATAAAATCCCTAGCTTGGGATCCTTCCTAGATGAAAGTATGAGCAATGAGAGATAAGATGGAGAAATTAGGACCTAGGGAATTAGCGGCGGCTCTCTCCCTAGCTCCCATGATCTAGGGCTTGCTCCGTCACTGACCCTGCTTGGGGGGAGGCTTCCTGCCGACACGCAACGTTCCCTCTCCCCCTGGGCTTCTTCTTCCTCGGCTGTCTCAAGGTGCTTCGACGATCGGAGCCTTTGCCTGCTTTTCGTCTAGGACCCGTCCCTCTCAGCAGTGGTACTCGGCCTCGGATATAGAGGTTGTAGCGCTGGTGGTTTGGGCAGTGTGCCCTGGTGGTGCTTTGGCTCGCTGGGGTGGAGCTGAGAGTGGGCGACTTGCCCTGATCATCAGTCCCTACGACAGTCGAGACCCCTTGCCCCCGTGCTTCTTCATGGGCCTCCCTGTTTTTTTTCTTGTTTTCTTTGCGACAGGTTCTTCTGCCCGCTTCTCACCGCTCGTCGGCGTTGTTTGTCACTTCTTATCAGTGTTGTTGTTCTCTCTGTTTGGGAGATATGAGTCTTGGCTCTTGCTGGCCTCGATTTCTTCTGTTCGGATTCACTACTGGGTCTATGGCTCTGCATGTGGAGGAAAACATTGGTCTATATATTTTTCATTTGCAGGTTTATCATCTCCGATCTATGCTCAGGTTGAAGGAATCTCTTATGAAAAGTTGCTTATGTCAGTCTAATGGAAAAGAGATCAATGCAAAAGCATTCTATTATCATTCCAATATGAGTTTTGGGGATCGGATAGCCCTGCTCTTGGTTGTATGTACTTCCAGAATCACTTTTCCTATGTGTAGATGTCATATGGCTTTTCAGTAATGAAGATGTTCGGATTGCTCAAAAAAAAGATAGAGACATTAGGGTTTTTTCTCCACTTTTATATATATTTCTAACATAAAAATTGAACTAATTAAACTTGGAAGAAAGACAAAGAGAATAAAAAAACTTACTAGAATCAACTTGAATTTGGGGAAGAACTTGAGTTACATCAACCCTAGGTTAACATCCACCCAAATCCACTCAAAATCACCTCTCTACCATCAACCATGAATGTTTAGAGAAGAAAGGAGGGGTTTGAGTTGTTTCAGATCGAATTAGGTCGATAGGGCCATTTGAGGTGCTTGAGTAATTTCCAAAGATGTCCATGAATGAAGTTTTTCTTTATATTTTGTTTTTTAGAATCATAATTTGAAAGATATTGAGAATTTGACCTTAAACATCAACACATATAAAATTATATAGATTCCAATTTCATTTATGGTCCAATAGTAAGCTAAGATCACTTATAACCAGGGAGAATTAGTTTATTAAATTTATTTGCAATAATTCCATCCCTTTAGCCTTGTTTTAGGGCAAACTCAAGACAAAACCATAATCTTAGCTAGTATAGGGTTTATCTACACAAATCATATCTACTAAACCTGATTGGTGTATATCAGGTTAATCAATCAATCAAAAAATAAATGTGATTTTACACTAATTTTGCAAAAGCATACTATTAAGTAGAAAAATTCAGGTTAAAAGCCAATAAGGAATTAGGATTTGCCAAATCACCTCTCCTTTAAGGACTTTTCCCCAAAATCTGAGTGAATGGTGGAATTAAAATAACTCATTTAGAATAGATATAAAATTCACATTAAACATCTAAAAATTGAAGTTAATGTCTTATAACCCTCAATTACCTACTAAGTAGGGGCAGGGTGATTACAATCTTTCCCCCTTAATAAGTTTTGTCTTCAAAATATAGAAATATAATGAAAAGGTTTCTTTCAACATTATAAGTTATGGTCCATCACTTATTCTTGTGTATCATATTTGAATAATGAATTCTAAACTAAACTCTCTAGTCACCTTGTAATAAATCATTTCACTATCAATAAGAGAACATGTGTTTCATGATCAATTGCTTATAATGCACTTTTATTTCAACTTGGTACATGTTGTTGAGGTTCATTTGCATGTATCTTTTTTTACTTATATAGTTATTTCTCTATTATGGTTCTAGCACGACGTAAATGCTAAGGAATCTAATTCATAATTTTGGTATCTTAATCTTGAAGCCCCCATAAGCCTCAAGATTGGAATAACCCTCATTCTACTATTGAGATGAAACTCTGACGCTTGAGTAACATGGATCATAGTTAACCACACCTTCCACTTCATTGGCTTACATTCATGCACATATATAACCATATGAATAAATTTTACTTTTCTTGTTACACCTTTCACAATCTATATTTTAGGAAAATATGAATACCGCTAAAAATGACTTGTTCCATTGATTTGTTTCTTATCTATCAATACCTCTATCTTATTATGTATCTGTATTCCTCTCACTACATTATGAAGACATGATTGAGAGCATGTGTTCAAATATTTAAAACTTAGGATTGACTTCATGTGAATCATGGATTTTATTTAATCGGTATCTCTTATATTTTAAATTCATACATCATTCTATTTTCTTAATTCTCCACATATTGTTCACACACATTTCTTAATTGCATCTCTCATGCTTTAATTTACTTATCAATAATTAATTTACCTTCTTTATCATTATTTTCAAGTTTCCTCACATTACATTGTTGGCATCCAAGGTTAAATCTCTATATACCTACCTTGGGTTGTCAAATCCTAACATCATTATTTATATCATTCATCCACTACTTATCATCTTTATGTTACTCTTTCTTTCCTAGATTGAAAGTTCATTTTTATTTAAGATTCTCATGTTTCTTACTTTTCTCTTACACTTTCATTTTCTTTTCCTTGTACCATACGTTCTCTAATTGTTCCACTAGTGTCATCAGTATTGTTACATGAGATGTCTCTCATGATATTTAAGCTTCGAATTAATAATTTCCTTCCAATATGTTATTTCTTATAAATTTAGTTCCTTATTGTGGAAATCATCAGAGTTATACAACTCTTTAGTAAGATCCTAGATTCAAAAATACATACATATCCAAAACAATACAACCATATAAAAAAAAGCAACAGACAATTTCTTGATCATTAATCCTTTGATGAAAGCTGAAATTCCAAACTATTATATTTTCTTCTCTTAGGCTCTGTGCCTCAAAAAAATTATGTATTCATTGTTTTTCTCTAATCAGGGATCCATAGATAAATATTAGTATTTTACTTATTATTAAATCATGTATTACTTTATTCGTTCTTATTGTTTACCAATTTTCAAATAATTTTATGAGTATCTAGCATTCTTGCAAATGATTTCATTTTAGTGGGTATTCCTTCTCGTTTTACTTTCATGTAAAAAACATTTAGATGAGTAGCAGATATTTAAGTATATAGCACTCTATTCTTTGAGTATTCACTCAATAATTTCTATTGGAAATCATAGTATTATTGTCTTTTCTGGATCTAATCATTTCATATCAAAGAAAATCAACAATCTAACATTTTCTTTTTCCTCATATTTTCCTTATATGATTTAAATATGAGTTTTTCTCCATATACTATCAATGTATTTTTCATCATTATTTCCTTTTTGTACACCATTCCTTACATATGTCATCATTAACCTTTGCTAATCCCTTATTCTTCAATTCACATTGATATACATGAAAATTTAGAATTCTATGATTTGTATAGGTATCATTATCTCTTGATTGTTCCATAACTTAAATTTCTAGATCAACGTTTTCCCTTCAAACTTCAACTTTCTAAACTTTTCAAATGACTTTTACTTCCTTTCAGTTCATAAGGCTCATGTAAGGACCAAACAGTCATTTAAATAAAAATCTCAATTTATATCCATGTGACTCATTCACTTACTCAATATCACCCTCATCATTATTAGATTTGACACATGTAAGAAACTTATTAGTCATATTAGAGTAAAATCAACCAAATACTTGCTAGAAATATCTACATAAAATGGAAACAAGGATGAATACATTAAGGTTTTCCTTGGAATGTATGTTTTTATATACACTTTTGAACCATACAACCCTTTCTCCTAAAACCATGATCATTTTTTTCCTTATATTGCATTTTCCTCTAAATTATAACATCATAACTTAGTTGTTCAACTCATTTGGTAAATTTGTCCTTTCTGTGTGTGCTTGAACTTAGGGTTTTAGTCATTCCTTCAAAACTTCTCTTAATTAACTGCTACTAACTTTTCCTAGTCATCCTAAATTTCCTTTGAATTCTAATATCTTAGTATTCTCATGTCTTACATATCCTGATATTTTATTATCATATCTTCTTCTTGTTCAAATATTATAGGAGTCATTAGATCCTAGTAACACATCCTGGTAACAGGACCAGGCTGAACCTACAGTCCTGAAGCCAAGAGTTACACGGGGCTAACCAACACCTATTTATGTCCATATGAATAGGATATTCTCTAGGGAGAACTCATATAAGAATAAATTCAGGACTACTTTATGTCAAAAAAAATAATGATGTAAATTCCCAATGTATAACAATGTTAAATGAACCATATGCTTATAAAAATGATCATCTAGGATTCACATGGGTAAGATAATGTTACATTCAAATCAAATCGAATCAAATGTTTACAAAAAAGCCATACATATTCTATCGTTATGATCTTACTCTTTTATTATTTTTTTATCTTCTCACATGAATATTTATATGGTTTATCCCTATCCATCCTCCCTTGGAATACCTTTCCTAACTATACAGGGAAGTGTAGATAGAGTATCTTGATATTGGTCAACTTAAGTTTTCATATATCGAGCTAGGGTATCTAGATGCTTAGACTTCCTACTTCTATAATCACATTACCTTTTAATTGTCACACTTATGACTCTGACTATGTAACTTAATGGTCTCTGAAAACTCAGACTAATCTCTGATACCAAATAGTTATACATGCATCTCATATTAACTACTAATCATGAGATTGGGCCATAAACTGATGATGAAACAAAGGCAAACATCATTCTTAATTTTTTTTTCTTGATTTAAAATTCTCATATTTGACACATTCAATCACATGGACTGATATAGCATAGGAATACAGCTTGATTCCACTAAACTAATTTCAATCTTAGTGATATTTGTTAAAGCATTCATGCTACTTCTTGTTATTTACAAGTACATAAGCCTTGATAACTAAAGCTCTATTTTGGAAGTAAAAACACAATATTACCCAACATCATTTGAAACTCTTTCTATATAAGAACCTAGAGTATACAAGGATCGAGACTGGTGATTTTACCTCAAAAAATTACTAACACCCTTCTGTGGAATGATTCTCTTGAAAGTCTATTGTTATTTCCATATTTGTAGTGTTACCCAAAAATGTTCAATAGATTGTGCGAGCTATTGGCTTAGTGAATGGAAAGTCACCCGAGTAGACCAGATAATATAGATATTCTTTATTAAGTAGATTGTAGCATGAATGAAAATAAGCAAGTAATTAGATACTGAACTATATGAGAAATAATGATAAACTCATCATCATACTAAAACATTGTTAGTACGTAAACAATACATTTTTTAATCTGATTACTTAATCTGAATAACAAAAAAAAATTCTTTAGTCTAGCTTCTTAATATCGTGGTTGCCTTATTAGTGGTTCCACAAAGGCTGACTCACTGAGTAGTAAATGAACTGGGTACTAGTGGGATATTCAGTATATGTTGCCTACCCAACTATAACTATAGTAAACTTGGAACCACTGAGATCTCTAGATAATGTTGGGTACCATCGGGTATCATCACAATCTTAGATTAATGCTTGATACCCCTATTGATATTGAAGAGGTCATCCATGCTTTTATTAACCCCTTGTGCCCTATTGGCACACTCCATGTTTCTCTCCTGGACAATACTAGTGGATAAGTCATTTCCTCCACTATGGTGCAGACCTCCATAAAACATATATGATGTTCAAAGCATCTAAAAGCCTAATTGATTCTTTAGTTTCACTAAAAAAGACCTACTAAGATGTTCCTTAGCTTTAGCCTATCATTTAATCATTCCCCTTTCTTTCTATATTATGCACTATATTGCACTACTAAAAAGCAATAGTGAACAATTCATGCATTTCAGGTACTCTGAAAAAGAATACAACTGAACTCCAAATTCTTAATATTGTATTTTCACTTGAACTAAATAATATGAAAGTATATGAATGTACTAAACTAAAGTGTGCTATAATGATACTACTAAGCATTCATTCTAAATATTGCTAATTGAATCTAAATGTATTGCAAGTATTTTAAACAATGAATAGCTTGAACTAGCTAAATTGGTCATAAAGTAAATATCATTGAAAGGGCTATGCATTTTATCATCCAGATTCATAAGTGAAAGGAATCAAGATATATAGTATCACATTGTAGCATGTGTTGCGCTACTGAAGATTTAAGGGAAACATAGATACATCAATGCCTTTATAAGATAATGAGTTTGAAATTCATACAGAAAATATACATGCATTACAGAATTGAAATCATTCACCTTTAATTGATTTTCCTACCTATTTAGATCATATATTCCTTAAAAATCCAAGTTGGGTCCTCATTGAATTAAAAATAGATATAATAAAATACTATATAATTATTTTCTTCATGTTTTAGATTATACATGGGTAAAAAGAAAATGATTTTATGTTTCTAGATCAAAATTAGAATAAACAACAATTATTTTTTGTCATATAATTCCTTTTAGTTTAGTATATCATTTCAACTTAAAATATGAAGTTTTGAGATATTTCACCCTAAATGGTCAAAACCCGCCAAATTAGGGCAAAAATTGACTAAAACATGAGATTTGTCAGAAATGTTTCTTACACATAAAAGTCATAGTTCAAACGAATTTAATATTAGTAGAGTTCTATAAAATAATCATGAATTCTGAATTCCAGAATAAAATTCTCATTTTATTACAAAATCAACTCAATTCTTTAAAATATAGGGCTAAAATTAAAATCATAAATCTGAAATTGAATTTCCTACATACTAATGAACATAAATGGGAGTAAACCCACTCACCATTGTTGCAATAATGAGGTTAAATACCTCCTCCCGTCTTCCAAGAAGGTAGTTCCAATAAACTTTGTGGAAGTTGAATATCACCATGATAGCATAAGAAAAGAGAGAGATGATGGAGATTAGGGTTTTTGCTCCACTTTCAAAAATATTTCAGCCACACCAGTTGAACTAAGTAAACTTGTAAATAAGAAGAAGAGAATCAAAGAATTTATGAGATTCAACTTGAATTACAACTTGAGCTAGATCAACCCTAGGTCAACATCCACAGCAATCCACTCAATATCACCTTTCTACCCTCAACCATGAAATTTTAGAGAAGAATAGTGGGTTTTGTGTTGCTTGAGTTCAAATTAGTCGAATAAGGTCAATTGAGGTGCTTGTGTATTTTCCAAAGAGGTCTACAATGATGTTTTCCTTAAAAAAAATTCTAACAATAACTTGGCATATCTTGAGCATTTGACCTCCAAATCAATATCAATAAAATTTTATGGATTCCCATTTCATTCTGCAATCCAATGTGAGCTAAGATCACTCATAGCCAGTAAACTACAAAATTTTGTCATTTAAACCTTTTTTAGGGCAAATTCAAGACAAAAACCCTAATCACAGCCAGTTTAGGGTTTTTTCTACCCAAATTCTATCTAGTCAACCATAATTGTTGTATAACATATTAATCAATCGAAACAACAAATGTAATTTTTACACTACCTTGGAAAAAACACATTGCTAAGAAGAAAACTACAAGTTAAGGATTAATACGAATTAGGATTTGATACCTACCAAGTGCATGTCCCATTGTGGGGTGGGAACTAGAAAATGAGTCATCTTTTGTTCTAACTGGTTTAAACCAAATCTGGGACCTGGGAACATGGTCTGTACTAGGTGTGTGCCTCTTTCTCTGGCATTGATCAGTTAATAGATAATCATTTAAAGTCATTTAGAGGCATCTTGAATTTGGGGTGCACCAGGTATGCGCCCCCTGGTATCCTCTTTTATTTGTCAACAAAATGTCAGTCAAATGCATGTACAAGCCTCTAAAAGGTCGATTGCACACCAGGAAAGTTTACCCCTTCCCCATTTTGACAAGTCAAGTAAACTCTAATATAACTTTCTCATAAGCCTCTAGAGGGTAGGATATCCACTTGACGAGTGTGCCACCACCACCCAACAACCTTTTGTCTCCAGGGAAGGTCAAACTTAAAGCTTAACCCTAGGATACCCCCATACTCGATTAATATATCCCCCAGTAGCAATTTACTGAGGCTAGAAGTTTGATACCTTGGAAGAATATATCCATCAGTCTCAGGCTCAGATGATGCCCGTATATTATCCTTCTTAGATACAAACACCCCATATTCTACATTCAAATTATAGAATAAGAAAACCTTTACTTATGTGTTTAAAACAAATACAATGCACTCTCTTTTATAGGATAAAAGAGTGAGTGAGAAACAAAATTAGGCAATATGGGATAAAAGAAAATCTATAGACAGGACAAGTTTAAATCATATAACAAAACACACAACACAACATAACACATAAATAAACAGACAACAAAGCATAACTCATAAAGCATGTATACTAATACTCCCCCTTAAGATGGATCATAGATGTCAAATGTGCCCAATTTGTCCACCAGTGTAGCAAAGCGAGTCTTAGAAAGTATCTTAGTAAAGATGTTAGCAACCTGATCCTCTATTCGGAGATAAGGAGTACATATATGACCAGAGAGAATAGAATTGTGAACAAAATGGCAATCCATCTCTATATGCCTAGTGCGCTCATGAAATGTTGGATTTGTGGAAATAAAAATGAAGGCTTTATTGTCACAATGCATGGTAATAGGAGAAGAATCATAGATATCAAATTCCTTGAGGAATACTTGGACCCATATTAATTCACAAGCAGTATGACCCATAGCTCTATATTCTGTTTCAATACTAGACTAAGCAACCATAATATGTTTCTTACTCCGACATATAACTAGATTTACCCCCCAAAAAATATGCTACCCAGAGGTAGATTTTCTATTAGATATACTACTGGCATAATTAGAATCTGAACATCCAATGAGTTTACATTGCCCATGTCTTCAATATAGTAATCCTTTCCCTGGAGAAGTTTTCAGATATTTAAGGATATGGTAGACAACTTCGCAATGACATTGTTGAGGTTTATCTAGATACCTACTAACAAGTCCACCAGCATCAGTAATATCATCTCTAGTCACAGTAAGATAAATAAGCTTACCAACCAATCTTGGTGGTTATCAGGATAGGGTGGTAAATATTCATCATCCCAATTGGTATTGGGATCTAGAGGAGTACTAGCAAGTTTAGTACCAATAATTCCCATTTCTGTGAGTATATCTAGAACATATTTGTGATGTGACAGACAGACACCATATGAAGATCTAGAAACTTTAATTCCCAAGAAGTATCTAAGCTCACCAAGATCGTTCGTAATAAAGTGTTTTATATATATCTTTTGATAGCGGCAATACCTTAAAAATAACTACTAGATATAATTATATCATTCACATAAATAATAAGAATAACAAGCCCAAAAGTAGTATTCTTAATAAAAACAAAATGATCCAAATGTGAGTGCCAAAATTGAAACTCAAAAAGTATATGACTCAATTTATCAAACCATGTCTGTGGGATTTTTTAGGTCATAGATTGTCTTCTTAAGTTTGTAAAATTTAGAACACTCCCCATGACTAATGAAACTAGTTAGTTTCCCATGAAGACTTCCTCTTCCAAGTCCCCATATAGGAAGGCATTTTAAACATCAAGTTGAAAAAGGGGCCAATCCTTATTCAAAGCAATAGATATAAGAACTCTTAGATAATTGAGTCTGGTGATAGGAGAAAAAGTTTCAAAGTAGTCAACTCCATATGTTTGAGTGTAACTTTTTATACCAGTTAGGCCTTCCACCGTCGTTCAATCGAACCATCTAGATGATATTTGATAGTATAAATCCATTGACAGTCAATAGTCATCCAATTTTCAAGACAAAAAATAAGATCTCAAGTCGTGTAATCTCCAGGGGCAATCATTTCGGTTTCCATATCTTAACTAGGAAGGATGTTGAAGAGATTGTATAGCATTCTATTTATAAAAATAGCAGAAAGAGTAGCAGCAAATCAAGAAAATCTATCATCAAGATTAGTTGAAGAGTAGAAATTACTAATCGGATGATGAATGTAGGAATGAATGTTTTTCCTTTGATTAATAGGAAGATATAGGTCATAGAATACGTGGGAGTTGTTGTGATCTTTAGACAAGGGAGGAAATGGTTGTTGAGGGGCTAGAGAGGGAATTGTAACCTTGGGTGTTGTCGTGTACACATCTCCACTTACGTAAGTGTGATCATGTTCTACCACCTTAGGAAAAGGAGTAGGATAAAATAGATCATTTGATAAATCAGACCCCTGATCAGAATAGTATAGCATGTGATCCAAAAAGACAACATTTGTAGTAACAAACCATTATTGTTTGAGAGGTTCATAACACTAATATCCTTTTGAGTTTGTTAATATCCTAGGAAAATACATTTAGTGGAGTGAGGGTCAAGCCTAGATTTCCCAAGGTAGAGATTATTAACAAAGCATGTGCTACCAAAGATGTGTGGAGGTACTAAAAACAAAGGCTCATTTGGATACAGACAAGAGAAAGGGACTTTACTTATGAAGCATAGAAGAAGGCATATGGTTAATTAGGTAGCACGCTATAGAAAAGGTTCCATGCCAGCAATATTTAGGAACATGATAGTGAATGAGAATGGTGCGTGCTACATTAAGAAGATGGCGATTTTTTCACTATGCCACACCATTTTGTTGTGGTGTGTAAAATATCCACATATTGTTGCATAAATTCTAAGTAATTATCAGTTTGCAAGATTTTAACTATTGTATTGAATTGGATTTGTATCTTGGTTAAAAAGGCCGTGATAGTGTTTAAAATATTACTATGATTCTTTCAAAGAAACAAACCAAGTTGCCCTTGAATAGTCATCAATAAAAGTCATAAAATAGTGCAAGCCACAAAAGATAGTAACAGAACAGAGCCCCTAGATATCAGCATGGATAATATTAAAAATATTTTTAGAACCAATATCTTTCTTATTATGAAAATAGCTCGACTTTGTTTGCCAAATTGATAAGATTCATGCACAAATTATTTATCAAGAATATTAGGAAATAGGCATCATACTTTTGCAGCTGAAGGATGTCCCATACGATAATGTCATTATAGACCGGTCATAGAAGATGATACTAGAGTAGTAGCATAGTGCAGCACATCCAGGTATTGTAGTTTATCAGGTCCTTCATGGCCCGAACCAATCACGATCCTCATTTGGAGATCCTAAACACACAACCCTCGAGATTAAAAGTGATTGAGAACTGAAGTCTCTTCACAGTTTTAGTGACAGATAATAGATTAAGAGAAAATCTTGGCACATATAAGATAGAGTTTAAAAGTATGTTTTTAGATAGTGATATACTGCCAATACCATGTACTACAGACTAAGTCCCATCAGCTACTATCATAGGAAAGACTTGAGTAGTTTTAGATAAGCCAGTAAGAAGATCAGAACAGCTAGAAATATAGCAGATGTGCTTGAGGTAATGACCCATTTATTTTTATCATAAGTAGTAGGGGATGCAAGTAAACTAGGAGAACATCTTTATGGAGCAATGTATGCGAGGATAGGAGAACCTAGAGGAGTTTCTAAAGTCTTAGAAAATCCATTCAAGTGTGGGTTGGGTTGAACTAGATGTAGCAACAATCAAATTTTTAGAGATAGCAGAGGAGACCTTGTTTGACCAGGTAGGTTGACCATGTTTTTTCTAGCAATGGTCTCCAGTGTGGTTTGAGGGTCCACAAAAGGTGTAGAAGTGAATATCAGTGGTAAGTTGATGTTTTCCTCATCTAAGATTAGGAGGAGTGCCATGGCTAGGAGTACCATATGCATGACCACTACAACCACGATTGTGGCCATGTCCACATCCCTGACCTGAGTCATAGGAGTGGCTGGCAAGAATCAAGTGATCAAATGAAGTAGTAGATAGTGAAGACATTGAAGATAGGTTTTGAATGTTACGCACTATTCAAACAAAACATCATTAACTAAGCAGAAGCGATCATTAACTGTGAATTACTGAAAATCACTAAAATTTAAAACCATTTATAAGAGATCCAAACACAGGAAAACTCTTTTATCAAGAACTAATATATTTTATTTACATCCTAGTTCATAAGTACATATCTTGTACCATCCCTTCTCAAGGATTACAAGCATCAACTGCTCTGTTAAAACTATACACAAGCAGCATAAGAACCTCGAGGAATCAAGCCAAAATCTCAGATCGATTCGTTAAAAGCACTAAGTACTGACTCCAAGGACCTGAGAGTACAGAGACGACACATAGGAATCTCTATACAAAATATGACAGCCAGTGCATCCACCTGGAATGTCACTGTTGTCCATGTTGCTGCTGCTACTGCTCTTCCCTTGCTATAGGGTTTCTACCTTTTCTTCTGCGTCTACCTAAAAAGGTTGGTTCCCACGGGGGTGAGACAATTGAAAATTGTCCCAGCGAGAGATATAACTCTCCGTCAGAAACATTATTATTGCAGTTTAAGAGAATAAAACTGAGCAGAGGAATCATATATATTCAATAGCAGATAAATCAATGTCTAAACAGATTAGAGAAATATTCTTATTCAAAGCACTTCAACTATAATCTTGATAAAGCAGCATGTCACTTATCCAATAAGGAAATGAAGAACATGTATAACATTTATCCATCTAGGATGTGCTAAGCAAGGTAACATCAACCAATGATTCTCATATTTCAACCTTAAGCAAATACGCTACACGGCTGATTACATTTTACAATCATACTTAAGCCCTGAGGAGATCAGGTATACCGCTCATACTCTAACCGACCATTACGAATTGAAATTGGTACGATATATAGGTCAATGGAAGAGTCGGACTCCATTACCTCATTTGTCTTGCTCAGTCCGAGACTATATGTAGGACATTTTGTGTCTCTATTAAATAGCTTTCCAGGGTATACTGGCAACTTCGCTATAGAGTTATAGCCCGTAGCATATACTCTTTTTAGGATATGGCCCGTAGCTAATGCCTGGTATTATGGAGTTATGGCCCATAGCCATACTCTTATTGGGATATGGTCTATAACCATTCCTGTGCATAGGATATGGCCCACAGTCATTCCTATTAGGCGTAAGGATATATTCGCCCATTACCCCTACATATTCAAAAATATGTGATTTCCAGGTTATGCCGCAGAGCAACCCATTTCACCATTCAGCAAATTCTGAAACTGATGGGTCTATGGCTAGGGCACTACATGATGATATTTCACTTGATTAATTAAGTGTATTACCATATTCTTTTAGCATCAGTCAAGTTTCAAACAAGAATTATTATAACAGATGCTACACATAAAAGTATAATACATCTATCAAGTACTTTTCAAAACTTTATAAAACATTGGGATCTCAATCCCTTATCTCATTTATGAAATTCACATCCCTCAACATCATAATCATGTTTACTGGATCTGGGTATTCAAACCCTTAGTTCATCACTAAACACGGTTACCACTTATCAGGTAACTATTACCTCCAGGTCATCTGACCAAGGTATTCAGGATACTTGTTACATAAGCATCTCATATGTCTTACAAGGCCCATTAAGTATCTTGTCACCTCTCACTAGACAACAAATTATCACATGGCTTACAAGGCCATTACATCTTGTCACCTCTCACTAGGTGACAACTTATTCACATGGCTCACAAGGCCATTGCACATCTTGTCACCTCTCACTAGGCAACAACCTATTCACATGGCTCACAAGGCCATTGCACATTATACTTTTATTCAAGTATTTAACATGCCTTACAAGGTTTATACAACAAAAGAATTACAACCTTCCCATCATTAGGGGTAGGGTTTCCCTTCCTTATTGATTAGGCTTTATCTTACATATCATCACCCTTCATTAGGTTTAGGGTTTTCCATTATTAACCATTTAGGTTCTCAAGACCATATTATTAATGATCAAGCCCTAATTCATTGCTCCACATAGCTAGGAGCCAACATTGATAACATAAGTATTCAATCATGCTTATTTATTCTCACCATTTATCATTAAATGAATTATCAACACAAGATATGAGTTCCTCTCTCAACTTTACCAGAATATGATTACATCATACTTTATTAACTTGACTTAACCTTTTCTTAAGGTATTTTAGCATACACTTATCAAAGTGCATTACATCTCAATGTAATAATTTACATGACACACTTCATGTGTTACTCATCCAAGTATATTGGATTTAAGGTACATTAAGGTATATCAACCTTGAGGTGTTGAATGTGATATCTATCATGTCTTGATGTATCACTTTCCTCATCACTTTTATCTTACTTAAGTTCTTTAACTTAACTTGTATTAGGGTATTTTCCATCCTAATACTTTATGCACCAGTTCATCACATTTATCATGTAATGTATTGGTCATAAGTCACTTATTCGAATTATTCAACCATTATCAATGATATGGACTCATCTCGGGTTAATACATTATTGATATAAGGTTATTCATTATCAACAACTTTAGGTGTTTCACTTATCAATATATTAGTCACTATTCCATTATTAGGAATAGGGTTTCCCATCTTTATCAATTAGGGTTTACATAACATTACCCTATATTAGGGTTTCACATACCTTCACCCTATATTAGGGTTAGGGTTTCATATTAGGGTTTCATATAGCATTACATAGAATCACCCTGGATTAGAGTTTCACATCACATCACTGCATTAGGGTTTCACATGGCATCGCCCCAGATTAGAGTTTCACACATCATTATCTTGAATTAAGGTTCCTTGTAACTTTTCCCCAAATTAGGGTTTCATATAACTTTACCCAAAATTAGGGATTCTTAACCCATAGCCCAAAATTAGGGTTATGGCTTATCATCATATTGCCCAAGATTTTTTTTTTGGTCGGTCAAAAAGCGTGTTACTATATACCAAAAAACTTTGGGCACAAAGTACCCCAATAAAAACCAGAAAGCTTTAAAAGCTCACTCAAGGACCAGATACCCCACGCAGGAGGTATATACAAAAAAACTCAGGACAAAGAAACCAAGAAGAAGAAGGAGACCAGTCTAACACCTCAAGCTAAGCCCGAACAAACCTTCTAGGAGGAATCCAGTTAAGAGAAGCAAATACATGCATTAAGCCCACCCAAAAAAAGTAAAAACAACTCTAACCAAGGCAACCTCTAGGAGAACTTCCATGACTTAGCTTGAAAACTTCTGACCAAGATTAGGGTTTCATGCACTATAACCCAAAATTAGGGTTTCATGAAGCATTCTCTTAAAGTAGGGTTTTTCATTATATTACCTTGTATTGGGATTTCTCATATCATCACCCTAAATTAGGGTTACACCATTACCCTAGATTAGGGTTTCACCTAGCATTTCCCTAAATTAGGGTTAGGACTCATCAACCTTCTCAATTAGGATTTCATGATCTCTTTATCAAGGATCATACCCAAATTACATATTTTATTCATGTTGAAAGTGTTAAGGCTTAACCACTACATGATTATTACACATGTATGAATTCCTCTCTCTCTTTCATCCTCTCTAAGATGTTGATTACTTCAAGCTTGATTAGATTAGGTCAACCCTTCATTCAAGTACATACATTTAGGGTTAGCATAGTGTATTGAGATATTGCTTCCATAAGCATCATAGGTTAACCTCTCTAAGGGTACTAATCACCCTAGTACCTTAAAGGTACAACCATTGTAATTATCTTTGATATACATCATTAACAATTATAGGGTTAATTGATCTCTCATCACATTAGGTCTCCTATGAGAGACCTCTTTAGGTTACTTTGAACCTAAACAAAAGTTGGTACTCACTCTATAAAAGGGTCCCTTCTGAGGATGGGAGAAAACTATCTCTTGATGGTATCAAAGGTCACACATCTTTTCTTCCAAGGTTTACATCATCATGTGCATACATAGCCCTATTATGCTACCTATACATGTAGCTAGCAAGAAGACAACCTAATAAGCCACTTTGGGTTCCTTGGTATGTCCTACTTGTTCCTTATTCCTCGAAGTTGGCCAAACTCATACATATGTCACCAACACTTGTGAGGGGTTCATCAAACATATACCTTAGTCCAAGGGGTTTCCTTTGCCTCTAAACATGAGGGGGTTCCATGCTCGAATCCTAAGGAACTCAACATCTTTGTGAGCATCAGGTGCACTAGGTATTACTACTTCTCCTCTTTGGTCTAGGAACCCTAGGTTCACTTTCTATACCTCAGCTGTCTAACAGCATGCTCAATTGTTCCACCATGAACCGAACCTATACCTGACAGGGCATATACATCCTATCACTCTTCCATGTGAACAACCCTTTGAGTCCTACTCAAGGACAACGAACTGGGTGTGAAGCCTTACGACTTCTTACCATACCTCTTCAGGGGCTAAGGAACTCTCCTTCCTATACCTACAAGGTAAGCATCTATAATATTTATACATTGTTTTAAGAAGCCTCTTTCTCTTTCTGGGGTTTGGTTCCTCTAAAGGTAACCAAGGTACGACAAACCTCCAAGGGTCGTGCATGAGCAACCACATACATCCACATAGGTCATCCAATATAGGTCATATCTTACCCAACTTCTCATGATTATTCATGTCTCAAAGTCTAAGCTTCCAACCTTCTTCCTCAGGTCTTGCTCTCTCTCAAGAGTGAACCCAACAACTGGCCCTACAACTGGTGGTTATCTATTAAAAGATGGGTCAAGATTTTAAGGATACATATCTACACCTACTTGGGTGAAACATATGATCCAAAACCTATGTTCGACCAAGACTATCCAAAGCTCTACATGCTCATCTCATGAACATCAGGCATAACCCTTCTAACCTAAGTTTCAACCTACTTCCAGCACTACTGTCATTCTCTCCTACATAGGTGCATGCCTCTTATATGATCATATATGCCCATAAGGGTCTCTATATGGTCACCACTATCCTCCACGAGAGGGAGCTATTCCTCACCCTCGACAGGCACGACCACCCATGGTCAGGTTACCAAAAGTACTAGGTCAAACCTAGCTCATTCTTCTCATGGGTACACAAAACCTCTATGCATGTCAACCCACATACATAATGCATGGTCAACTATGATATCCAACTCATCTTGTCATCTCTTTCTTTAGCTTCCACTTAGGGTTAGGGTTAGCATCATCCTTAGAGGACGTGTCCGGTCTCTACCTCTTCTTGGAGGACTCTACCTCCAGGGCTAACTCTCTCTCCTCATCCTCCCATAAGAAGGTCTAACCTCAGATCTCTCATGAGGGCATGACAACACACATCATGCAACTTACACATGCAACTAATCTTTAGTTTACACTTAAACTATTAAATGTATGTCCATGATATCTTGGTTACATGCTTTTCATTAATTTGGTGGAGGATTCCTTAATCCTTATCGTACTTACCCTGACCCCCAGAGGGTGGAGAAGAGAGACAAAACCCTAAAACCTAGAACCTTACTTGAATTAGGGTTGAGAATGGATGAAATAGGTGAGAGAGTCCTAAAGGTATCTTATTTTGAGTCAGAACCTCTGACTTTGGCCAGGAGGTCACACAGTATCTGGGAGTCCTCGTAGACCAACTAGCAGGGTGGAGGAAAATATTATCAGCCCCCATATTGTGATCCCTTTCTAGACACCTCTGTCATCGAAAAATCCTCTAATAACTCCCTCGGGTTCTATAGAGTTTGTAAAATTTAATAATTATTAAGGTTTAATGAGAAACCATTGGCTCTAATACCAAATGTAACGACCCCGCTTCTCGATAAACCACAATCAAGGTAGACCAAGAGGTCATAGGCATTATTCCAAAATTTAGGATCAATGGTTTAATATTTAATCAGAAATAATTATCAAATTCTACTAAAACTAAACTGAAAATCTGGAATAAAATAAAACTTTTGCATACCATGCTAAAATTAGGATCTAAGACTTCTATCTGCAGATGAAATCTATCTATCTAATCCTCCTTTGGGTTACTTAGCTTTATCTTCACAGATTTCGTTTTACTATTTGTCCTTTTCAGTTAACACCTAAAACACCCACAAATAAAATGTCAGTCAGCATAAATAAATATGCCAGTATGTGGGGACAAAAAAACATTGCACATATATTCTAACAACATAGTCAAAACAATTAATTGTTAACAATGCAAGATTACATTTTTAGTATGACTCCTCAACCGCTTTTACACCTTTGGGATACCCTCTCTAGTGTTAAGTCCTTTCAAGTGACTTTAAGGCTACCTTCTCTATCTTGAGCTTGGTACCTGGGGTCACCTCTCTAGGTGCCCTGTGGTCTTCCCTTTGGGGATTAACCACCTTGACCTTCCCTCTAGGGATTGGTCTCTTATCTTACATCAAGAGGGGTATGTAGGTTTGAGTGAGTCACACACATATATAAATTGTGATAATCCTATTCACTTTAAAGATTGCAGTAATGAAACATCCAAGCAGTTTAGTTTTCATTGAAATCGATAAATCCTCGGGAAAACACCATGAAACATAATGTGGGTATTCATAATTTAACCACATACCTGATTAGTAGATTTCACAAGCAATAAGCAATTCTAATCAATCCAGTCCAAGCAAGCAATTCAGCCACACAATATCAGAATCCTGAAAAGCATACGTAACCTATTCACTACATACTTATCAAGAATCTACTTTATTGACTTGGATTCACTTTCTAGGGTTTCTAATCTGAATTAGGGTTTCAATAGGGTTCATTTAGATCTAGTTACAACTTCTCTCTTTTATGCCCATAAAACCCTATAATAGCAGTCTTTGGTTTAAAACCCTAATTACTCACATATTCACATTAGAGCCTTTTTATCATATACTAGGCTTGAGATTAACCTAACACCGTCTTTATACAAAGGATCTCAAATTATCTCATTAAAACCCATTAACACCTAGATTAGGGTTTCTAAGCCCATTCATGATCATTAACATTTCAAAACACTAAATTAAGCTATTTAACCCATGGATTATCTACTTAGACATTCAAAACACCTTTCTATTATCAACAGGTTAATATGCTCGTAGATTATCCGTATTAATCATCTCAATTTCATATATCATCAAATTAGGGTTTTTCCTCATTATAAAGCATTACAATTAGAAATTGTACCTAATTTTCGAACTATGATCATATTCAATCTCGAAATATATTTTTAATAGATTCCTTGAGTTCTCCTAATAAAATTTCATATATTACATGTCTTGATACGAGCTACCAATCATTAGGTATGATTTTTTGCAAGTTAATCACTTTTGAACCAATAAGAAGTCGACACGTTATTATCAAGATTGTTTACCTTATTTCCACGCGGGTTAAGCTCGACTAATCGACTTTGGCCAGCCTGCTCCACATGAGCAAAGTGTCGAGTCCAGGGGTATTTCCCCTTTTTTCCCTTACGCCCTCCAGCTTCGGGTCCCGCGTGAGCTGGGTAGGTTGGTCTTTTCATCTGTGGTCGTCTTCTCTCCCCCCCCCCCAGATCAACCTAGTTCTCACACACCGATATATGGGCGGTCAACATGCACATTGACCCTCATCCTTGCAATGTTGGACCTTCACACATAGGTTTTGTCAGCTCCTCCCTCCTCCTCTGAAGTCGCTGACCCTCCGATGCCCCCTGCTCACGGTCAAGGTGGGTTGTTCCATAAGCTATTGCCACCCCTATACAGGGGAGTCGCCAATCCAGGGCAAAGCCCCTTCTCAGCATGCCACTTCTTTTGCAAGTGCAGATACTCATGGACAGAATACACCAAAGACCTCAAGAACGCCAAGATCTCCTATATATATAGGGATGCCAAGTAGTTGTTTCCTACGGAACTCCAGTTCCTGGATGGACTGGGATTTGGGGAAATCCCAATCTCGCACGGCAATGAAGAAACCAGGGGGTGGAAAGGTCCAAATCAATCTCCCGGTCTCAATGGGAGGTTTTTAGGAACCGATATGCATCGAGGAAGGAGGTAGAGTCCAGCAATTTTTGGAGTCACTGTACCTCACCTTCTCGATCTGGCTAGAGCTGGGAGACAATCTGTAGACCATCGATCTGCAATCCAAGGGCTTCGCGGACGCGTGACATCTAAAAAAAGGGTTGGGCCCTAGATTCTTGGTTGATTTATAACTGTGAAAAATCACATTATCATATTAGCTAATCCCTCACTTTAAGGAAACTTATCAAATGCATAACTCTCTCCTCTTTTATCCAAATGTTCCCAAATTTTAAACTTCATGTGTGCAAAGTTTGCAACTATAACTCAAAAGTATGAGGGACTTTTCTTCATATGCAAGTTATCTCTTAATAAGGCATATTTAAAGAATATTTTCTCTCTCCTATTCTTGTATATCATTTATTTGGATTCCTTTTACCATTATAAACCATATGGACTAAAATCTCACCTGACACGTTTTACCGTACGTATGACGCAAGTGCACGCGTCAAAGTAATATAGGCCTTGTGAGGCCCGAGTCAAACTCAGGTACACGGAATTCTCGGTAGACTACCACTAACTACTCACGATCAGCTAAACTAGTTTTTAAAAGTTTGAGAATTGTTTTGAAAAAGAAAAAGTAAAACAAAAGAAAATAGAAGATCAATTAAATGGTTGGTTTAATCAATTTTAATGGAATCTTTAGGATTGTGATTTCACTGTGGGTTCTTGTTGCACTAAGTTTTACACAATTACCATGAAATGTCTCCTAATTCGGGTAGTGGCCTGGAATTAGAATTGCTCATTTCCGCAATACAATTCCCTACCTTAACCTAAGTTGATTCCATGTTAGTAGTAACCTATGCCTTAGATAAGGTGCATGAAATTTAGGTCTAAAGGTTCCCACCATTAATCTTACATCACCTTTTCCAAGGAATTTATTGATTAATGTAATTATCATTTCTTTTCAACTGTTAATTCTTCGTCAAAAGTAATTAAAGGTATTGGATTATCACTATGGTGATCAAGCACAATGATATAATAGAGAAAATGATAGCATACCACGAATTTTAAAAACAAATTATGATAAACTATGTTGAAATTGTCATACAACGATCACTCGGGCTACTCCCGATCCTAAAGACAAAGGGGATTAGCCCCGCATGTTCATCTTAGTAGAAAACATGGTGAAGGAAAGAGGAATCATGGAGAGAATGTGGATAGATGTGAAGCAACCCCTGAACGGAGAAGATGTGGGCATTCTTCGGTGTGGGATGCGCGTTCTACAACCTTCTGGTGGTAGAAAACTCCTTCTACGGCCTCCTGAACAACTGATGTGTAGCTCTGGCTCCGTTCTTCTTCCTTTCTTCTCCTCGAGACTTGTACAGTGGCTAATGACGTGATCCCTGGCTTAGAGCCATCGTTTTTAGGTATAAGCACCACTTTAGGCCGCCAAAACATCACCACCGTATGATTAGACTCAAACTATAGATTAACCTGATTTGACGGTGTCGATACCATCAACGCGGGTCGATGCTATCGACCCACCCTGGAACCGGTGGTCCTTTCCTTTTCTGAGGGTTTGCTCTGACATGATCTTAATACCATTGACTTCTGGGTCGATTGTATCGACACCTTAGGTGTTGCTTTTTTGTGGAATCTGACGCTTAAGTTGATTCTGTTGAGACGGAGTCGATAGTATCGACTATTTGGTCGATAGTATCGACTTGTAGAAATCTGACTTGCTGAAGCTATCTCGCTACCATTGACTTCTGGGTCGATGGTATCGACTCATTCTTCTCTTTTGCGGCTACCTCCTTGTGGCCCTGTCGATACTATCGACAGCCGTCGATGGTATTGACAACTGTATATATCTGTTTTTCCTAAAAATCAAAGATAAATAGTATTCAACTTTGATAACTTTGATAAATATGATCATTCATACCAAATGAGATAAAACAAGGTAAATTTGATGCATTATGAGATTATAGGCTGAAGGAACTGAATCATGCAATATTTGTTGGCTAAATTGACATTATGACTAATCCCTTTGTTTCGATGATGACAAACATTTCATTCTTGTTGATCTAACGAGCTACTTGAGTGTTGCAGGAATGAGGTGGATAACAAACTACTAGGGAATCTATATGCTTGAATGATTGTAAATTTCATGAAATGTAATCAATTGTAAACTTGTACAAATATATAATGTACAAGTACTTAGACTTCATGTAAATCAAGCGTTAGATCTTCCCTAGCCAATCACTACACTTAGACAGGTCATCCCCTCCAATAGTGTCACCTATGCACAGTCATACACATACTTAATGTCTTAAATTGAAACATTGAAACAGGGTCAATCTCGGTCGACAAACTCCTCGACCGAGACACTCTCGGTCGACAAACTTCTCAACCGAGAAAGACCCAGGTAGCCGTTAGACACAGCTGACAGGGTAGTTGGCAGTTGGGAATGAACGTTGCTAACACTTGATCCAGAGAGCCTATCGGTCGACAAAACTTCGACCGAGTAGGTATCTCGGTCGACAATTCCTCGACCGAGATGGACTCTGACAGCAACTACAGAATTAATTAACTAGCCATTGCTAATGCAACCAACTTGTACCTAACGGCTAGTTAAGCACTTAGAACCCCCTAGAAAGTGTCTAGAACATCCTTAAGCACTTGTAGGCCATTTCTATAAAAAGGACATGCCTTAGGACACCTAAATATAACTAATATACATTTGTGCTACACTTGAGCTTACATACTCACATTGGCAATCTGTTTTGAGCAATAGAGCAATTCCAACATTGGCTATTCATTCCCATTGCTCCAATTTCATGTCCTATAGGCTAGCATCTCCTATCCACAACACTTACACTTCTACACTCATTGGTTAGGAGATCAATACGCTTGATATAGGCAAATCAAGCCTTGTGCTTACAACGGTATTGTAATTTCTATTTTTCCTTCTTGTTCCTTTTTATCCTTTGTACTCTCCTTGCTACTCCTAGGGTTGGAGGCTGTGGATTGGAGAGGGTTTGACTTCTCAGGTGGAGAAGGGGACTTCGGACTACTTCAAGAAGGTTGTCTCAATGGGAAGCTACTTCAAGAGGAAGGCTACTTCAAGGGGAGCTTGAGGTTACTTCAAGGAAGGCTGCTTCGAGGTTGGTGAGACTACTTCTAGGTGAAGGTTGTTCGAAGGGTTTGGTGAAAGAATTGTAATTTTATGTAAAGTCCTTGCGAGGTAATAAAATTTAATTCTTTCAAAATCCCGGTTGGGTAAGCAACCGGGTAGTGGAATGACGGCCTTAGTATTTGCTAAGGTTGGAACCACTCTAAACCCTTGTCTCCTTGTCCAATATTTTTGTGGTTGGTTGTTTGAGTTACAAAAATTGTTAAAATATCTTTAAAACCCTATTTACCCCCCTCTAGTGTTTTTCAATTGGTATCAGAGCAGGCTTCAAGGAACCCTAACAAGGTCTTGAAGAATGGGTGACGGGGTGCTAAACAACCTTAACCTTGAAGGGACACTTGTTGCTAGACCTCCAGTGTTTGATGGAACAAACTACACATATTGGAAGAGAAGGATGCAGTTCTACTTCCAAGGCATCAGTTGGGACTTATGGAGGATGGTGTCAACCCCATACGAGCTTCCTCAAATGCAATATGCAGAGTGGGATGCAAATACGGTAAAATCGGCTCAAATGAATGCAAAGGCTGTAAGTAATCTTTATTGTTCAATTTCAGTAGGAGAATTTAATAGAATATCAAACTGTGAAACAGCCTATGAAATATGGCATAGACTTTCTATAACTTATGAAGGGACAGTTCAAGTTAAGAATTCCAAAGTTGGTATGCTTAAACAAAAGTTTGAACATTTCCGTATGGATCCAAATGAATCTATTAGTGATATGTATGCAAAATTCTCTTCTATTTTAAATGGTTTAAATGCTTTAGGTAAAGTTGTTCTTGAGGAAGATCAGGTATCAAAGATTCTTAGATCACTTCCTCCCAAATACAAGCCCAAGGTGACGGCCATTGAAGAAGCAAATGACCTCACCCGACTAAAGATGGAACAACTCATAGGCAACCCAGAAGCTCATGAGGCAACGTTAGAAGAGGAAGAAAGAAGAGAACGTGAACTTCAACAAGGGAAAAAGAAGAACATTGCATTCAAAGCATCAACCAAGGACAATCATGATACAAGTGAAGATGATAGTGAAGAAGAAACTCTCATTGTAAATGGTAAGCAATATAAAGTTTTAAAACTAATAAAACTCCTAGTGTTTCTTCTTCCAGGTGCTTTGAATGTGGCAAGAAGGGACACAGGAAAGGTGATTGTCCAAAACTCAAGAAAGGGAAGAAATCATCTCACAAAAAGAAAGAAAGAGCATATAAAGCTGCATGGGATGATTCAAGTGATGATAGTGATGATGGAAAAGAAGAAGTAGAATGCCTCATTGCTACAACAAATGAAGAAGAAGAAGAGGTAAGTCTTTTTGATCTACCAAAAGAAGATCTAATTGCTAGTCTTCAAGATACTCATGAGAAATATATTGAGTGCAAGAAGAAACTTAAGAAATCAAATAAAGTAAATGATGATTTAAATGTTAGACTTCTTGCTCTTGCATCTGAAAATGAAGATCTCAAAAAGGCAAATAAAGATTATGATCTTAAGTTAAAATCTGTAGAAGCTGATTATAATCTTCTTTCCTTAGAAAAGTTAAACTTGCAAACTCAAGTGAATGATCTTCAGAAACAACCGGTTCTATGTTCACACTTAGATTATGATGAGGTTGTCAAAGAAAGAAACTCTCTAGTATCTGATTTAGATCAAGCAAAGAAAGATATAAACAAGAAGATGGATGATATTGCTAAGTTACAAAGAAATATAAATGAGTTAAGAGGAAATGACATGCTTGAAAATATTCTGAAAATTTCCTCTAGTTATAATGGAAGAAGAGGATTACGATATGATCCAAAGAGAAATAAACCCAAAAGAGCTAAAGCATCCAAGACTAAGATTATGTTTGTACCTAGGAACACAATTCCTAGAAAGAGAAATGAAGTTGACTCTATTAGTTGTCATTATTGCATGCGTCTTGGACATTATTCATTTTCATGCCCATATAAGAAAAAGAATGATGATTTAGCTTGGATTCCTAAAACCTAGAAGCTTAAATTTAACTAGTTGAGATTTGACCTAAACTGATTCTTGATATACAAATGTCATATCTCAACACAATCGAGGTCTAACTTGCATAATCTTATTTTACTTGGAATCAATAAATAGTTCTGAAAACAATACAGAAACCTGATCGGTCGAGAAATCTTCGACCGAGCAGTCAGTCGGTCGAGAAATCTTCGACCGAGCAGGTCACTGATTTCATTCTACAGTAAAATTGCTGAATAATTTTTTGATTGATCAGTGACTATCTGTTGTTAATGACTGATTTTACATGCAAAACAAGTTGAAGACCATTTTTGACAAATTTATAAATATAAATGAGATTATTTTGGTTGATTCTCTAAATAAGTTAAAACTGAAAATCATGCTTAGCTTAATAAAAAGAAATTACTATTTTTATCATTATTCACATGATTTTCCTAAAGTATTTTCTGATTTATCCACATAGAAATCATGTGTTATGACATCTAGCTTAAATGATCACAATCAGTATATTTCATGAAATCATCATTATATGTTTTTATTATTCTATCGTTACATCATGGATATGCTTTCACTATTTCATCATTCAGCTCATAAAGATGATGCTATGAATAGATAATGATAATTGTATGCATGGATACATGAATGATTATTGTATGCATGGATCCTTTATGATACATAGGCAAGCAAAATGATTCATTGGTGGTATGTTTCTTAGAAAAAGATCTTTAATGCTTGCAAGAGCACAATGTTATAACATATAAGATAAAAATTTCTCAATTGGTATCTTTAAAGACTTGAGATATTAATCGTGCTTTCTTTTTTAAGAATCTTATGATGAAAATAAGGGTACAAGAAGAAATAGAATTTGATATTTACAGCAAAGTTTATATAAAAATTCTAGAAAAATCAAATACGAATGTTTTCATATTGAGTATCACTTAACATGCTTCAAAATTGATACCTAATCAAGTTACATGCAGAAATTATACTTCACATATGAGTGTTCAAATTAGAAATCTGCAAAATTGCCTCTTGGTTGAAATCAAATTTGATCAAGGGGCGCTATGGTCGTAGTCAAGGGCGACCTAAAATAAGCTTTGACAAAATGCTTATTTGGACATCATTTTATTGTACTTAATCTTAGTATACTTTTTGATAAAGGTCAAAATCAAAATTTAAAATCATTTGTGAACGTAGAAGCTTTAAATTGCTTTAATTGTAAGATTAAGGGGGAGCTCATAAAACTAATTTGATTATTTGATTAAGAAGTTTACAAAAACATTGTAAACATCATTTGAAGCTTATTATGACCTTAGTATTTTTACTCTTAGTTATGAAGAAATATATGAATTCCATAAAAATGATATATCTTGTTCTTAAAGGAACTCTCTAAACAAATCAGGGCTTAACATCCCATGCATTTGGTTAGAGACATTTTTATGTAATCCAAGTTTAAAGGATTCTCATTTCATTTTTAGGGCTTAACATCCCTTGTAAAATGGGTGAGAAATCAATACACATATGCCATAAACTTAAACGGAACTCATATCATTTCAAGGCTTAACATCCTTTACAAATGATTGAGAAACAAATTGTGGCAAAATTTGACAATAAAATCCCATAAAATTTTAGAAAGAAAGACACAAAGTCATACTAAATGATTATATTGGATATCTTTTTGAAATGACAACGGGGAAGAAATAATATAAAATCACAAACATAAAATTAAAATGAGTTTCATAATATCTTGGCCAGTAGTCACTTGCAAAACCAAAGATGGATACAAAGGTAAATTTCAGGTATGAAACTCACATGTTTTATATTTTCTTATTTTATATTTAGGAAATGTTTGTCATCTTCAAAAAGGGGGAGATTGTTGGCTAAATTGACATTATGACAAATCCCTTTGTTTCGATGATGACAAACATTTCATTCTTGTTGATCTAACGAGCTACTTGAGTGTTGTAGGAATGAGGTGGATAACAAAGTACTAGGGAATCTATATGCTTGAATGATTGTAAATTTCATGAAATGTAATCAATTATAAACTTGTAGAAATATATAATATACAAGTACTTAGACTTCATGTAAATCAAGCGTTAGATCTTCCCTAGCCAATCACTACACTTAGACAGGTCATCCCCTCCAATAGTGTCACCTATGCACACTCATACACATACTTAATGTCTTAAATTGAAACATTGAAACAGGGTCAATCTCGGTCGACAAACTCCCCGACCGAGACACTCTCGGTCGACAAACTTCTCGACCGAGAAAGACCCAGGTAGTCGTTAGACACAGCTGACAGGGTAGTTGGCAGTTGGGAATGAATGTTGCTAACACTTGATCCAGAGAGCCTGTCGGTCGACAAAACTTCGACCGAGTAGGTATCTCGGTCGACAATTCCTCGACCGAGATGGACTCTGACATCAACTGCAGAATTAATTAACTAGTCGTTGCTAATGCAACCAACTTGTACCTAACGGCTAGTTAAGCACTTAGAACCCCCTAGAAAGTGTCTAGAACATCCTTAAGCACTTGTAGGCCATTCCTATAAAAAGGACATGCCTTAGGACACCTAAATATAACTAATCTACACTTGTGCTACACTTGAGCTTACATACTCACATTGGCAATCTGTTTTGAGCAATAGAGCAATTCCAACATTGGCTATTCATTCCCATTGCTCCAATTTCGTGTCCTATAGGATAGCATCTCCTATCCACAACACTTACACTTCTACACTCATTGGTTAGGAGATCAATACGCTTGATATAGGCAAATCAAGCCGTGTGCTTACAACGGTATTGTAATTTCTATTTTTCCTTCTTGTTCCATTTTTATCCTTTGTACTCTCCTTGCTACTCCTAGGGTTGGAGGCTGTGGATTGGAGAGGGTTTGACTTCTCAGGTGGAGAAGGGGACTTCAGACTACTTCAAGAAGGTTGTCTCAATGGGAAGCTACTTCAAGAGGAAGGCTACTTCAAGGGGAGCTTGAGGTTACTTCAAGGAAGGCTGCTTCGAGGTTGGTGAGACTACTTCTAGGTGAAGGTTGTTCAAAGGGTTTGGTGAAAGAATTGTAATTTTATGTAAAGTCTTTGCGAGGTAATAAAATTTAATTCTTTCAAAATCCTGGTTGGGTAAGCAATCGGGTAGTGGACTGACGGACTTAGTATTTGCTAAGGTTGGAACCACTCTAAACCCTTGTCTCCTTGTCCAATATTTTTGTGGTTGGTTGTTTGAGTTAAAAAAATTGTTAAAATATCTTTAAAACCCTATTTACCCCCCTCTAGTGTTTTTCAATATTAACCATGAAAATGACCAATAATCGCATAAAACACATATGAAACTAGCCTATAAAAGTGAATCAAAATCCTCACATCAAACTCCCCTAAGCTAGATCTTTGCTTGTCCTCAAGCACAAAACTATAGAAAAGAATTGTGAGGGTCAACTAAAGAACATACTAGCATAAACAACATCACTGTATGATTCCCACCTGACATGCACATGTCGGCCCTCACTGACCACGGAACGGTAACTACCCTAAAGGTGACAATGATCGTCCATAAGAGATATCCACCCCAAGATCAGCGAACACCATCAAATAAGGCAGTTAATATAATAAAATCCTCCGGTTCAGGCTTGGAGCATCTTGTGATCTCCTATCTACGTTTCTGATATCCTAACTACCATCTGCATGGAAGCAGATCTCCTAATATACAAGAATGAGGAGAAAATCATGGGTGTCCTACCATTTTGAGCAACGAGCAGATGGAATGGGTGGTTATGGAAGAAAAAGAAGCACATAACAATCAATCATGAACTACAAAAATTAATGACCTATCATGATACAAAATGCAAATGAAAATGTCCTAATGCTACATTTCTGGTGGAATGATGCATGTACTGTCATTCCATCTCAAGGTGAGATAGAATATCTAAGAAAACTACACCATGTGCTTATTCTTCTTAATTCTCAGGTGAGAACATGTTCCTTTCTCCCTCTTCTTCTTTATTATTTCTCAAATCCTTTTTTCTTCTTTTCTTTTTTTTTAATATTATTTTTTTCTTCAAACCCTCATTTTCTTAAATGAAAATGAGTTATTTTTTGGGCATTCTTCCTTTAACATAACTGGTACATTTGATGCATTCTTTTTGGAGGGTATGGAACAAATTCAACACCTTTAATATTTTTAGAAAAACATAAGACTTGATGTATTGTATGCTCAAAAGATACAAATGCAACTACTATGACATGCACATAAAGATAATATGTATGTGTAACTATTCTCTACTTTTCTTTTTTTTTCTTTTTTTTTCATGCAAAACATGCAAGAATAATTGTAATGCAAGACCTATCTACATGGAATGCAGTCAATGAGTGAAAGATAGTAATGTGCTCCCAGTTCATATGGTGGAGTGTGAATGACATTGCGGTGGATAGATCACAAGACTAATTGACAGAACCATCGAAAGATATTATATGTCCCTCCTTACTAACTTGTGTACCACTAAATCAAGGGGTTTCTCTCTCTCACTTGTGATTAAGGTCTCGTTACAATTTGGTCAGTTTAGGCTCAACATCCAAAATCGTCCACATTTCTTGAATCATCTGGATGTACAATTATGATCATATTATTTTAAAGTTGACCTACCCAATTGTTTTCATAAGTTAAGTGTTCAATTTCAAACAAAGCAAGCAAGTTTACAATTACTTGAAAAAAAAATTAAATTAATGCTCAAATTTCAACTTTCCCCATATGAAAACAAGAGATGACACACATTTAAAATTAGACATCCACGGATTACACTAGATAGATGTGGATCCTAAAAAGTTGTAAACAATAAAAACTAGAAAATATTAAAACAAAAGAAGATAAAAATAAAGACTAAGATAGAAAATGTTCCATCTCACCCCCTAAGCTTGAATTCAACTATGGCCTCATTGTCAAAAACAACCTTAGAAGGTGGAACAGTGATACCCTTCTATTGTTGTGGCGGTGGAAATGGAGGGTACTACTGGGTATGGGGGTCCCACTCAGGATATTTCCCCTAAAAACTCAGATCATAGGTCGGCATGGGCGGTGGTTGTGGATATCCCCCGAAGTAGTTGCGGATCCAATAATGATTGTAGAACGGCTGCTGTTGTTGCTCGATCCTCCCCAACCGGTTGTAGACCTGTTGTTGGTTGGCGAACAACTGACGTTCATTCTCAAAAATCGCCTGCTAATTCACATACAACCTGTTGGTCGTGTCCTGTATATCTGTAAAGGATGTGGTATGCAGTTGATGGGTCTCTTGAATGCCTTGCAGCATGGCATACATTCCCTGCATCGAAAAGGCATCCTCTCCTTCCTGAGAGGGTTGTGGTGGCGGAGGCTGCGAGGATGATGATGCACCCAGATAGAAGTGTGGCCTCTTCCTCAGTGCTACTCATGTTTGAAGAGGAGTAACAGTCTTCTCTTCCTCCTCATGCTCGTCATCGTCATCGTTGTCATTGTCCTCCTCATCTTCTGCATTGTCGGAGTCATCAATGGCAATAATGGGCCCCCTGAAGTGTTGGTGCCCCTGAATTTTGAAGATAGGATCGGGGAGCGCACACTCCTGATATTATTTGTTGACGTGGCAATGTGCATAGACTACGCCATCACAAACTATTAACAAATTAGACCGATGTAGATGATGGAGGCTGATGGAGCTCTTATTTACCAGGGGAGGCATTGAAGAAAGATCTAGTCTGAGATAGATGGCTAGAGGAGTGATGAGTCCCCCAAAATGAATTGGGGCTCGCCTGGTGCTCCTCTTCATGGCCATCACGCGTGTTAAGAAAAATGCACCCCAGTTAAGATTGCCCCTTGTCAGCAGATTATACAGGAAAAAGAGATCGGTCTCTTGAAATTTTCTCAGCGATAGCTCGCCTTGAGAAAAGAAAGTGATACAAAGCATGCGGTGGAGGATCCGCACAAAAGGATGCTCGAAATCAGCAACTACGGCATTATGATAGCTAATTGTCTTGCCTTCAGGGGTTGTCACCAGCCGTGTAAACATGGCATCAAAATCAGCATGGTTATCTGGTTGTCGGTGCTGCTCGGGAGAGTGCCACCATTTGTAAATTGAATTGAACTGCTACAGCGTCAGATTGTAGTTTCTGTTGAAAAGTCGGAAAGACACTCAACCTTTAATCCATTCCCTGTCGACGGAATTGAGGTCATTTGGCATGACACAAATATCTAGCAACACCATAAACTCCACCACCAGTTCTTTGTAGGTCGGCCATTCGCCAAAAAAGGGGTGGCCCTCCACATGATGGGTGACCACATCATCGATCCTACCCATCCTCCCCTCTTGGCCATGGAGGACATACATCAAGTTATCCTCAAAGCTGAGATCTCGGATCATGCATCATTCGCAATATCGAGTCAGCTCGATAGTTCTCTTCATAAGCTCCTCATAAACTTTTTTCACATTCGTAGATGGATGTGCAAGCCGGGGACGAGGGATGGAGCCTTGCAGTGGTGGAATGAAAGTCTCAATCTCCATCAGTGTAGTGCTTGAAGACGACGAATCGGCATTCCTCACCATGATGATTAGAAAGGGGTAGCAAGGAAGAGAGATCGGTGAAGATCCAGATAAGAAGCTCTCTGCTGTCGAAAAAGAACTCGAGGACGATTGTCCGCTTGCTCAGTGTAGGCCCTTGATTGCTCACAAGTGCTCTAGCTCAATCAGGAGGAGAGAAGATCTGAAGGTGTGAAGAAGAAATAAACTCAACCCCTCCTTATATAGCTGAGATTGGCGCCCATGTAGACTTGTCGATACCATCGATGAGGTGTCGATGGTATCGATATTGGTAGCACAATCCGTCTTCCACTGGTATCGACAGTCATCGATTGATGGATGCAGGGGCCCGGATTGATGACACGTCAATACCATCGATAGGTGTCGATAGTATCGACTCATCCCACAGATCACCCTCCAAATTTGGCACGCTTCATTGATGGCGTCTCGTGGATCGCTGATGTGTCCTGTCGATACCATCGACGAGGTGTCGATGGTATCGACTTATGTTGCCAATCCTTGTCCTTGCGAGACCTGGAACCATTTTTCTCTGAAACTGGGTTGATACAATCGACATGGCTGTCAATGGTATTGACATCTCTGTCACCAACTGTTATGAAAATCTTTAGGGACCATTGTGTCGATACTATCGACCTCCTCCAAAAATTGGGTCGATCAAACTTTTGGGTGGTCGATACTATCGATGAGGCCATCGATAGTATCGACGGAGCAAGTTTTTTGTAGATATCGCTCTGCACCCTCATCGCTACCATTGACACCCAAGTAGTCTTGCATACTTAACACACACATCAGGGTATCATTTTTACACTAAAAACAAAATTAACCAAAACTAATAGAGTAAATTGAAGTGAAATCTAACAATGGTTGGGTTGCCTCCCAACAAGCGCCCTACTTTAACATCTTAGGCTAGACGAAATCAAGCTATTCATTCCTCCTTAAGTGCTATGAGTTTAACCTCATGCACCTTCCTTGTGTAGTCCTCCCCATAATAGTGCTCTAATCTTTGGACATTTACTAAGAACATTCTATCACCATCCTTAACCATGATAGCACCATGGGGTCGCACCTCCTCTACTATAAACAGTCCACTCCAGCATGATCACAATTTTCTAGGGTGAAACCTTAACCTTGAATTGAATAAATGTACCATCTCACCCTTCTTGAACATCCACAACTGGATATGGCGATCGTGGATATGATTTGTGCGCTCTTTATAAATCCTTGAGTTCTCGTAGGCATTCATTCTCAGCTCATCTAGCTCATTGAGCTCTAGCATTCTCTTTCTCCCAGCCTCGTCAATACTTAAATTCAACTTCCTTAGCGCCCAATGCACTTTGTGCTCCAACTCTACTGGCAAATGGCATGCCCGTCCATACACCTAACTAAAAGGCATAGTGCCTATAGGTGTTTTGAATGCAGTCCTGTATACCCATAATGCATCCGGTAACAACGCACTCCAATTCTTTCTTGACGAGGCCACGGTGCACTCCAAGATCTTCTTAATTTCTCTATTTGACACTTCCACCTGGCCTTGTGTTTGCGGGTGATATGGGGTGCCTACATTGTGCTTGACCCCGTATGTACTCAGTAATGCAACGAATTTTCGATTCGTGAAGTGGGTTCCACCATCACTGATTATCATTTGTGGCGCACCAAACCTGCAGAAAATATGATCTTTCACAAACCTACACACTACCGCAGAATCATTAGTCCTTGTGGGTATTGCCTCTACCCACTTCGATACATAATCAACAGCAAGTAAGATATACAAATTGGAGTTGGAGGACACAAATGGTCCCATAAAATCAATATTCCACAGATCGAACACCTCAACTTCTTGGAATATCGTGAGGGGCCTCTCTTGTCATTTTGATATATTACCTGCCCTTTGATAGGAATCACATCATCTCACATAGTCATAGGCATCCCTGAAAAGTGTAGGCCAGTAAAGGCCACTCTCCAGCACCTTAGCCGCCATCCTTGCACTTGCATGATGACTGCTGGTAGGTAGTGTATGACAATGACTAAGCACACTCTCATATTCATACTCCGGTACACACCTGTGCAAGATTCCATCCCTGCATTGTCTCAACAAAATTGGGTCATCCCAAAAATAATATCTCAAGGAGTGGAAAAATCTTTTTTTCTCTTGATAGGTTGAATCATCTGGGATTTATTTACATGCAAGGTAATTGAAAATATACAAAAACTAAGGATCTGTCACTTGAATTGAAAGAATTCATTCATCTAGAAATGTCTCGGTAATGGGTATGTGGTTATCCTTTTCATCAACCCACTCTAATCGAGATAAGTGGTCCGCAACCACATTCTCAATAATTGCCTTATCTTTAATTTCAATGTCAAATTCTTGCAACAGTAAAATCCACCTAATCAATCTAGGTTTTGCATCTTTTTTCCCCATTAGGTATTTTATGGTGGCATGATCAGTCCACACCAAAACCTTAGAACCCACTAGATATTGCCTAAATTTTTCAAAAGCAAAAATCATAGCAAGTAGTTCTTTCTCAGTAGTGGTGTAATTGAGTTGTGCATCATTTAAAGTTTTAGACGCATAAAAAATTATTGTAGGTTTGTTCTCAAGATGCTGCCCAAGAACAGCCCCGACGGCAAAATCCAACGCATCACACATAAGCTCAAAGGGCTTATTCCAATCTGGTGTTTGAACAACCGGCGTAGAAATTAATTTTTCCTTAAGTACCTCAAAAGCATGCAGACATTTATCATTAAAATAAAAAATTGCATCTTTCTCAAGCAATTCAGATAGCAGCTTAGCTAATTTTGAAAAGTCCTTAATAAACCGGCGATAAAACCCTGTGTGACCAAGGAAACTCCGCACCCCTTTCACCGTATTTGGTGGAGGTAGTTTGGAAATAACCTCAATCTTTACTGGATCCACCTCCAGTCCTTTGCTGGACACCTTGTGTCCTAGCACTATGCCTTCATTTACCATCATATGGCACTTTTCCCAATTGAGGACCAAATGTGTATCCTCACATCTCTGTAATACCTTATCAAGATTCTACAAACATTCTTCAAACGACGCACCATAGATGGAAAAGTCATCCATAAAAACCTCCAAGCAACGCTCCACCATATCTGAGAAAATAGCAAGCATGCAGCGTTGAAAAGTGGTCGGTGTGTTGCACAAACCAAACGGCATTCGGTGATAAGCAAAGGTCCCATAGGGATAAGTGAAGGTGGACTTCTCTTGATCCTTAGGATCAATGGAAATCTGATTATAGCCTAAATAGCCGTCTAAAAAGCAAAAATGAGAGCGGCAATCCAGTCACTCTAAGAGCTGATCAATAAATTGAAGAGGAAAGTGATCTTTTAGGGTAGCAAAATTCAAGTGGCGGTAATCGATGCAAACATGCCACCTAGTTACCAATCGGGTGGTGACAGGTTCATTCAACAAATTTTGAGTAATAGTGATTCCCCCCTTTTTAGGGACTACCTATGTGGGGCTTACCCATGTCGAGTCTGAAATGGCATAGATGATGCCCGCCAAAAGGATCTTGATCACCTCCTTCTTGATGACCTCCATCATGCTAGGATTTAGTCGACATTGTGGTTGAATCACTGTCTTGGCTCCTTCCTCAAGCCAAATTTTGTAACGAAAAAGAGTGGGGGAGATCCCCTTGATGTCAGAAATGGACCACCCAAATGCACCATGGTGGCTCTTCAACACAATCATCAACTGTGCTTCCTCATCGGCACTCAAGTATGCTGATATGATCACTGGAAGCTTCTCATTATCCAACAAGAAAACATACTTTAGGTGGGGAGGCAGCGGTTTAAGATCCAACTCAGGTGGGCTGACCAAGGAGGATTGAAGCGATGGTGGCAGCGGTCCCAGATCTTCATAGTGCTTGGTGTAGTAGCAAGAAAACACTTGAAGCATCTTTACACATTCTTGTAATGAGGTGCTTCTCATCCAATCTTTAGTTAAGTTGAACAGACAGGCCTCAAGGGGCAGTTGCGAGTATGAATCAAATGTAGAGACCGTTATAGCCTCATCCTCTATAGATGGTGAAACTTCCTCTCCTTCATCATGGGGATAACCCACTACTTTCACAAGAGAAATTACCTTTGTCTGCTCCATGATGTCCACAACAATTGTGCCTTTATCTACTTTCATCATGATGTGGGCCATATCAAGAAATGGCTTTCCTATACCAAGAGAGATGCTGTGCTCAAAGTGCTTTTTTTTATGACATTGCTCATTTACTTGTGATTTCTTTAGACTTGACGGCATAAGTATTTCAAATCTATCATCGGCTATACCCATTGTTAACTGGCCTCTACCCATCTCCAGTATCATGTCGGCAGTGGCTTGAAAGGGTCTTCCCAATAGTAGCTCATTCCCTCATTCATCTTGCATCTCCATAACGACAAAATCAGCCGGGAACACAAACCTATCGACCTTCACAAGGACATCCTCGCTAATACCATACAGCCTCACCATAGAATTGTCTGCCAATTGAATTGTCATATTGCTCTGTCAAGATTCTTTTAGCCCAAGATTTTTGAATTTGGAGAGGGGCATCAAGTTAATACTTGCCCCAGAATCACATAGTGCCTCACCAATTTGACTTTACCAATATAGCAGGAGATGTTGAAACAGCCCAGATCTTGTCGCTTTGGTGGCAATTTTCCCAAAATAAAAGTGTTGACATGCTCCTTAAGTACTACCACCTCGGTATCAGGTATCTTCCTCTTTTTGGTAATTATATATTTCAAAAATTTACCATATGAGGGTATCTGCTCAATCGCCTCCAATAAAGGAATATTAACATAAAGTTTTCTAAAACTGTCCAGAAATTTCTTGAATTGTGCATCCACTTTCTTGTCCTTGAGACTGTTGGGGTAAAGGACGGGAACGATCTGTGCCCTCTGATGTGGTGGGACATATGGTGTCATATTATCCTTCTCATTCTCTGAAATAGGCTCCTCTGTGTCATTCCCTCCTTCATATTTAGTTATCTCTACCACTTCAGTATCCTCTACGGTCCCACCTTGATTTTTTGCTGCAGGGTGCTCGGTTCATCAGTCCTAGCATTTAAAAGTTTTATTCCACTCCTTAGTAGAATGGCTTTAGCCTGGTGGTTCCCTCCTAGAACATTTGTATTTCCCAGAAAACCTTGCACTGTGGGCTTCTTCAGACTTGCTATTTCAGCTGACATTTGTGTTATAGATGTCTCAAGAGTCCTCATCTGAGCCCCATGACTTTGTAGAGTTTTCCCAAACTGGTTCATAAATTATCCCTATTTCTTGATTTGTTGGCCAAATGTGCTCATTAGCTATTGATTCTGCTTTATCACCTGATTGAGAAACTCATTGCTCTTTACCTCTGTCGTGGGCTGTGTCTTAGCATCAGGATCCTACAGGAAATTATTTGGATCCTTCCATGAAAACTTTTTGTCCTTCCTCCAAGAATAGTCATTATTTCTATACCCCAGTTGCTGGCGCATGAATTTCACTTCTGCCTCATCATCAGATCCTTCATCTTCTTTGGCTAAAAGTCTTTTCGCAATCAAGTCCATCTTATCATTCATTTCTTTGATAGCTGTTGCATCTCCTACAGCTCTAACTTGTTCTGGTGCATCTCTGTCACCCCAAGACTGTTTCTTAGCCATATTCTTCATAATCTCCCAACACCTTGTGTCTGTGTTGTTTAAGAAGAAACATGAGCCTGCTGAATCTAAATTGCTTCTGTCGTGCTCATTGAGAGAAAAGTAAAAAAAATTACTTATTTTTTCTTGTCAAGCCCATGATGTGGGCACCTCCTCAGCATGATCTAGAAACATTCCCACGTCTCAAAATAAGTTTCTCCCACCTTTTGACTGAAATTGTGAATTTTCCTCACCAGGTCATTGGTCTTTTCATGTGCAAAAAATTACTTGAAGAACACCTCTATCATTTGATCCCAAGTCTCCACGATCTCATCATCAAGGTTATGCAGCCATTCTCATGCATTTCCTGTCAGAGTGCTGGGAAACAGCTTCAAGTAAAGTGCCTCCTGTGGAAACCGGTCAATTTTTATCATATCACAGTTCTCTATGAAAGTGCTTATGTGGGCCACTGGATCTTCATTCTTCAGCCCATGAAACGCTTGAGATTTGACCAAATTAATCAGTTTCGGATCAATTTTATATGTAGGAATGTTTATTGCCTACCTTTTAATTGGCCCCTTTCACGTAGAAGAGGAAGAATCCTTGATCTTCTCCCATATTTTTTTTTCTTCAGCCATTGCTTCTGGTTCAGAATTTGAATCCACGTCCTCAAGCTAATTTTGGATGTTGTTTTCATCATCGTCAGATCCTGAAGACGGGACCTGTGATGATGATCGTGCATAGTCTATGCTACGTGTGCTCACCATGCACTAGTACCTACAAAAAATGGGTTTAATTAAGCACAGTTCTAGAAAAAAGTAGAATGTGAAAGATAGACGATTAATTTCAAAAATTAAAATTGCAAATGAAAAGAAAAAGTAGCCACTTGTAGCACTCGTAGTGCCGACAATTGTCCTTTCCTCGGCAACGGCGCCAAAAACTTGACACGTTTCTACCATGTGTATGACGCAAGTGCACGCGTCAAAGTAATATTGGCCTTGTGAGACCCGATTTGAACTCAGGGAAATGGAATTCTTGGTAGACCACTACTAACTACTCATGATCAGCTAAACTGGTTTTTAAAAGTTTGAGAATTGTTTTGAAAAAGAAAAAAGAAAATAAAAGAAAATAGAAAGATCGATTAAATGGTTGGTTTAATAAATTTTAATGGAATCTTTAGGATTGCAGTTTCACTACGAGTTCTTGTTGCACTAAGTTTTACACAATTACCATGAAATGACTCCTAATTAGGGTAGTGGCCTGGAATTAGAATTGCTCACTTCCACAATACAATTCCCTACCTTAACCTAAGTTGATTCCACGTCAGTAGTAACCTATGCTGTGATGACCCCAATTTCTATATACTTTCCATAGTGACATTCACAGATATGCGTGCACTCATATCTATAGATGTCAAAAGGGAAAATATAAGAGATTAAGGTAGTTAACTAAAAACAAAGATTTAGCCAAGATCTAGTCCACATCATCATATAATGCCACATGAACATTCATTCATAGAGATAAAATAAAGTCATTACATATGGAGAGAAAATATTGTTCTAGAGAAAGTTAACTTTATCACATAGGATCTCAATCATCCTCAACATCAACTAGGAAAGAAATAAACTAACATCTAGTAAGAAATAAGATAAGTGGAATAGATCTATCTAATATATCCTCCATGCTTATTATTTGTGCCTTCAGGTACTTTGAGCATGTGTTACATTTTAGTCGTCAATTGTTCCTTGTACCTAGAAAATACGAGAAACAAAACATCAGTAGAGCTGGTACATGGTAAAAGTTACACTAATAAGGTTGCATAAAGGAAAATATTTGAACAAGAAGAATAGAGAGATAAAACCATTTCTTAATACAAAAATCAGGTAAACATCCTTTTTATTATAATCATTTTGATGTGGTTGTACTACACATATTGTACTTGGCTTACATCTAGTGTGGGCAATATCATATCACCATACATCTAACATGGGCCAAGGAAACATACATCCATGTTAGGCAACATACATCCACACCAGGCTATGTTCTCTAGTAGCTACAACCCATCATAACCATTTATGTTACATTATATTTGGTGAAGTATAACTCATACTAGTCAACCCAGCAATCATATTCAATTACGAGCATTCAAGGTATACATATCGTAGGCAACCAGAAATCTAATCTTATACTTATAAGACCACGTACCTGCTTGTTCAAATCATATATCCAAAGATTTAGAATCAATCAAGAATTTAGTCACCCTGCAAAGAAAGCAAGGGTACAACATTACTATTGGTCCATGTGACTAAGACTAAGATATGTCCTTTTTTTGAAAAACCGTAGAGATCAGATTATATTCATCTACCCTCTACTGCAGGCCAAATGTTAGAGAAATTAACATCTAGATTACTTGTGAGCCATGGGGGCGCCACATTTTGGAAGGTAAAAGCAGTGCTAATAGAAATAGAAAAGCGGGCAATACAGTCAGCTACATTATTATGCACTCTAGGAATGTGGACTATGGAATTAAGACTGACTTCATTTTGGAGCTGTTGAAGATGATGCATGTGCGGGAGGAACATGGTTGTTGCGGATGCAGCCTTAGTGGTAATGGATACCGCAGAGGTAGCATCAGACATAATGGTGGGTGCACGCCATCCTATAATTTTGCAAAGTTCCAAGGCCCATATAATGCCTTGTATCTCTGTCTCCAATGTCGAGCTGGCATGGTTGGGCACTCCGTGGCCCAGAAGGAAGCATCCATGGCTGTCTACAACATGAATACCTATCCCAGCACGAGAGGATTCAGCAATATAAGAGGCATCAACAAAAATAACAATGTCACTGAGAGTAGGAGGGTTTCTGGCTTGGCTGCATCCCGTCATGCGAGTCGAGAATAGCGTCGGGGTTGCCAAGATGGCTCGAACTCGGTCCTTGATGAAGGATACCTGCATATGGAGAGGTTGTTGCTTCCTATTGTGCACAAACTCATTTCTCTGTGACCAGATCGCCCAGCATGCTACTAGGGGCAACATGGATGGCGGGTCAGTGCCTTTAGAAGAGATGATCGCTGCGATCCATTCATCCTCGGGAAGAAGGAAGAAGGATGGGTCCGCCTGACAGGCAACCCACACTTCCCTGTTGAGTTTGCAGTCGCGGAGAGCATGCACCAGGGTGTCACTTGCATTTGCACAAATCGGGCAGTTGTTGTCGATAGGGATATGGCGGCGGGACTTCTCCACATTGGTGAGAAACGCCTTGTAGAGCAGAAGCCATATAAAAGTGTGGATACGGGGCAGAACCGGCAGCCTCCAAATAGTATCCCATTTCCCAGGCAGGGGAAACTCAATGTCTGTGTGGAGCCATTTGTATGTAGACTTGGTGGTAAGAAGGCTAGTAGGCGACCCAGGCCAATGGCGAGTATCATGGCCAGCTGACGGAGAGGGCGGGAAGACATGCTGGATATGCGGCTAGGATCTACTCAGAATATAGCTATGGATGAAGTCCCAATCCCAGCCATTGCCATCCATGCCCATGGCTGAGACAGTAAGATCCACGAGGTCGGGTGGCGGAAAAAGAGAGGGGTCAATGTCCTAAATAGATAGGCTGTGAAGCCATCTATCGCTCCAAACATTAGCAGATTTGTCGTTATTGATAGTTACCACCGAGTCCTAAAGGATGGCTGGCATGTGCTTCCTAATAAAAGCCCACACCGATGAACATGGTTTCTTTATAGGTGTGTCATTGCACATGTACTTGTTACGCATAACACGAACCCATAGGACATCTCTGCTGTTTATGAAGCGCCAAACATTACTGAGCATCAGAGCTTGATTTTGAGACCGTGCATCCTTGATGCCCAGGCCTCCGTCGGATTTAGCCATAGTAACCTTCTTCCATGAGACCAGAGAGAGGTTGTGGTGGGATCGACTGCCAAACCATAGAAAGTTCTTCACGTGCTTGTTAATATCATCACAAAGCACTTGTGAGAGCTGCACCGATTGCATAGTGTAGCTGGGAATGGCTTGGAGAGTGGTTTTTACAAGAGTGATTCTTCCAGCTAGGGACAATTGTCTTGCTGACCAGCTCATCATGCGGTCCTTCATAGTATCAACAATTACAGCATGAGTTGATTTGCTGACTCGGTGGTGTAGAATGGTAACACCAAGGTATCGACCCAAGTCATTGGTGTGTGGAATACCAAGGCGCCTGTAGAAAGTATCCCAGACTTGGCGTGGGGTATTAGGAGAGAAGAAGCAACGTGACTTGGCCTTAGACACCCATTGCCCAGATGCTCACGCAAAGGCTTGGAGAACTTTATTGATGCCCTTAGCTTGCCCATCAGAAGCCTCTACCAGTAAGAGTATGTCATCGGCAAAGAAGACATGCGATAACATCAGGCCTTGTCTGGAAAGACGAATAGGCTTCCATGATCCTTGGTTTATGGATTGCAAGATGGCTTGACTGAGTCTCTCCATACATAGAACAAAGATGTAGGGGCTGATTGGGTCGCCTTGGCGGACTCCTTATGAAGTTTTGAAAGACTCAAGAGGGCAGCCTTCCCAGAGAATCGAGGTGCACCCTTTAGTAATGATTTGCATAATGAGATTAACCAAAATAGAATACCAGTCCTCTTGATGGTGTCATGGATGAACGCCCAACTCATCTTATCAAAAGATTTAGCAAGGTCTATCTTGATGCAAGCTAGTGCCTTGCCATTAGTCCTTGTACGCATGGTGTGGATAACCTCCTGGACAAGTATAATATTATCAGTGATGCGCCGGCCCGGGAGGAAACTAGATTGAGTTTCAGAAATCCATCCTTGTAGGAGAGGCTTGATGCGTTCCACAATGATCTTGGATATCAGCTTGAAGCATGTGTTATTAAGCGAGATAGGATGGAGGTCACTGCAAGTTTGGGGTTGTCTGGTCTTCGGAATCAGACACATATAGGAGTCAGCAAGCCAGACTTCAATGGTACCCTATGTGAAGGTATCTTATACGGTGCAAATAAAGGAAGAGCCAACGTTGTCCCAGTGCTTTTGGACAAATGAGTTGTAGATGTCGTCGGGCCTGGGAGCTTTGTTAGGTGCCATCATGAACATGGTGTGCTTGATTTCAGCAGCAGAGGGGAGGGCGCTAAGGTTGCGCATGGTGGCCTTGCATGGCTGGTCGAAAGTGCCAACAAAGCTAGCAACAGTAGCAACACTGCGAACGCTGGGTAGAGGGGCATTCATCAAATCAAGGAAGAAGTTGTGCACATGCAACCTCAGGGAAGCTGGATCTTATACCCAGTTGTCAGTGTTGTCCTTGAGCCTTGTCATCTTGTTGAAGAGGCAGCGTGCCTTGATGTAGGTATGAAAGAATTTTGTGTTGGCATCGCCAAGGCGGAGCCAATTAATGTTAGCCCGCTGCCTCCAATCAGCTTCCTCTTGAAGGAGAATATTGATGTACTCATCTTGCAAATATTCCAAGGTGGAGTCAGAGGAAATATGAGACAAGTTGGTAGAGGATACCTAGATGTTATTTATCCGATGCATGATTTTGTTTTTGCATTTGCTGTTGGAATTTTGAAGCTTGGAGTCCCATGCAGATGCCGCCTCACAGAATGCGGGAAGAGCATCGAGGAAGTTCTTCGTCGGATCCCAAGATTGAAGAATGCCTTCTTTAAACCCAGGGGTCAGTGACCAAGACTCTTTAGTTCGGAAAGACTTAGTGCGAGCCTGGCGTTGTGTGGAATCGTGAATGAGCAACGGGTTGTGATCGCTATAAAGCCTAGGAAGGACAGTCACTGATGCAGAGGTTGCCATAGTTAGCCAATTGTCATTGGCGATGACTCGATCCAGCCTCTCTAAGAGTTGGAGTCACTTGAAGGAGTAGAAGGGGCCATTAGCCTTGATGTTTGCTAAGCCAGTATGCATGAGAAGAGAGTTGAACTTCCTACTCAAGTGGCAGTCAAAGGAACGCTCGTTGTGTTTTTTGAAGATGTCCAGCATGGTGTTGAAATCACCGATGACATCCCATGCACCATTAATGGAGTTGGAGATGCCATGTAAACGATTCCACAGAAGGTCTCTCCTACCCGGATTAGGAGCACCATAGACGAACGTTAGGCGCCAGGCCATTAATGCAACAGTGTATGAACTGTCTGTGGTTGAGGACAAACTTGATGGATCAGCAAGCATCATCCCATAACACCCAGATGCCACCCGAAAAGCCAACAACCTCGACCCGGTGAGAGGAAGGGAAACCCAATTGCTTTATGACGCCATCAGCCTTGGACCCACTTATATGTGGTTCAACAATAGCCATAATATGAAGCCTATGTATTCTTCTGAGATCCTTGAGAAGACGGATCTTCTTCTTGAAACAAGCACCTTGAATATTCCAGCAGAGGATGTTCAGCATTAAAACACTGAGAGAGAGAGGGGTGTGGGCAACTCAAGCAATTGTCGCACAGAGGTCGACGGATTGATCATCGTCGACCATAGCATCATCTAGAGATTTCGAGTCATTGTTGAAGTCAATAGCATGCTTAGCCTCCGGGCCTTGCTCAAGGTTGCCAACTAACTGGGCAAGCTTTCCTTTTTTCCTTTCTCTACCAGGACTGACGGTCTGATAGATGACTTTTCTGTTCCTAAGTAAGACGTCGCTGCCTCCACCTTTGTCCCCCCATTGGAACGAGCATTGGGAGACATCTTTGGCAATGTTGATGGTTGTGAATTGGAACGGCATGTCATCCCCCGTCGCCTATGTTTGACCCTCACAGGTGTCATCGTTAAGAAGGATGACGCTTGTGTTATTTGGGTTGGTTACACTATTCCTGACAGGCGGGCCCTTGGGCGGGAGATCTTGTCTTGTTCCGGAGTGTGTGTGCAGCTTCGACTTAGTCTTCTTCTTATGCTTCCTGGATTTGACAGTTTGCCACTCCTCTTCGGTTGCTTCATGGACTTCAGTTGTGGGTTGGGGCTGTTGTTCCTTAGTCGCGTCCACACTTTTAGCAGTGGGTGACTTCTCTGGTATCTTGCTATCAGACTGTGATGATCCTCCCTTCTTTTGAGAGGTTGCACGTTTCTCTGGCTTCTTAGCATGAATCTGAGGCGTGTACTGCACCTCCTTAAGGAGAGGAGGATCTGAGTATGAAGGTGCTTCAGTAGGGGAGAAGGGCTTACTGAAGGTCCAAGTCGCATCATCATGTCCCACTCTACCGCACTTCATGCAAATAGTGGGTAGATTCTCGTATTCCAAATGGAAGTACTCACCATTAAGGTAGACTGCCGCTAATAAGGGCTTGAGAGTATCGACTTCAACTACTAGCCTTGCAAATTTACCACGGTGGCTTGACAGTGTGGTGGTATCGACTTTGATCATTTTCCCAACAGCATCACCAATGCTTGCTAGGAGTTGGTATTGATACAAGTATACTGGAAGTTCTGGGATGCGTAGCCATACTACAAGTTTCTTGGGGATGTGATCGACTGGGCAGAAATCTGCCGACCAAGATTGAACAGAGAGATAATTCCCAAAGATCGTCCATGTCCCTTCGGTCAAGGCCCGCTCGAATGCCGCCTTGCTACTGAGTTGGAAGATGAAGTACCCCATCTCCAAGTCGATTACTCAAAATTGTTCAGTGAGTTTCCACAAGGCCATGACGCAATTGACTAGTGTTGTGAATCCAGCGTTGATTCCTATGACCTTCACCACTACCGTGAACCTCCATGGTTCCAACAACGGTGGCAGCGCGTTAGGGTTGATGCGGATATTAGGTAGGACCCCACTCTTGTCAATTTGTATATCTGATGCTTTTAGGGCATCGGGAGAAGCAGGCTTGATCACTGGCATCTTGACACCACCAGTGACAGCGTCGTGGAAGGAAACTCCATCCGAGTTGTGTCCCGCTGTCTGGTCTCCTTCATCCATGGCGCTCTTGCCTTCTTGGTTCCCCACACCGCCCAGTAGTGCCGACGGCTCAGCGACATCAGTATTAAGCCAGCCTTGATTCGCGCGGTGAGAATTGTGGAATGATCCTTGCCCAATGATGCGGCCTCCACGGCCGTCGGCGGCACCTCCACGCATGCAGACAGCAGTCGCCCGGAGCCCTAGAGACGGTGGCTATATTCCTTGGTGTATCCAAATTTCAGATAAGACTAAGATATGTCCTTAGTTATTATTCCTTTTTATTTTATCTTAATCTAGATCAGGGATTTCCCATATTTTAATTGAGTTTAGAGATATTATCAGGTCTGATCCATCATTAATTAGTTTGCTTAAAAGATAGCATTTAATTAATCAATTAGAAGATTTCCATAAACTAGGGTTTATAAGATGGTTGGATAAAGGGGAAAAGCAACCCTATACATATTAACCATTCATAACATCAGGGTTCGTTTTAAAGATTCAGACCAATCATAATCACTAATTATCATCTAGTGATATTAATTTTTTATAAAGATATATCTTTAATTCCATGTAGAAAGAGAAACTAGATCTAGGGTTTCTCCTAATCATTTGATCATTTATCATCTTAGAATAGGATTTCGAGTTATTTATAAATAGAGTTTTATCTAGGGTTAATTACACCTTAGAAGGTCAGATATCATCAAGGAAAACTATTATCAAAAATTAATTATAATTAAGGGGGTCATTAAGGCTTTAGGCAACTAGTTTTGAAATAGGAGATGGATCTAGGTCCTGATATCATTTTATTTGGATAGAGGGTATTTTTCTGATCAAAATAGTATATAAGTTCGATATTTTCTGATGATCCTAGCATTTTCTAGGATTTTTCTAAGATAATAATTTCTTAGGTAAAAGAGAAAAAAAAGTAGGGTTAAACCTTGATCAACGGTCGGATCCCTCTCGATCGATGGCTCTCGTTGATCCCAGGATTGGCAAGGAAGCCTGTGAAATGTTGAGTTGGAGTGTTGGCACGTGGCTTCTCTAGCTGATGTGGCAACAGCCTACTGGTCCAACTCGGCCTCTCCCCTCTTCCTCTATTCTTCTTACTCATTGCTAGCCCAAGTAGCTCGATCAACCTTGGCAATCTCCTTCTAGCTCCTGGGTGGCGTCGGTGTGGAGATGAAGGCTCCTTTACCTTCGCGAGGCTGCCCCGCTCAGAGGTGTGGGGTTTTCAGGTTGTTGCTCCCACTGGAACTCAGCACCGCCGCAGGAGAGGTGAGGTCGTCGATGTGAGAGGGTTTTAGGGTGGTGAGGAGTTCTGGGAGCCTGCCTTCTAGCCGCCCACACTCGCGGTGGGTTGGCAAAGGTTTTGGAGGGGTAGGATTTGAGCGAGGAGTGATGTGGTGGCCTGATGGTGAAGAGAGCCGAGGTTGAAGAAGGTGGGCTAGGGGAGCAGTGCTCGGGGTGTCAATGCTTGCAATTGAAGGTGTGAAGTGAGTAAAGGGAGCATGATGGAGCTAATGAAGGCCTTAAATAGGCGTGAGGGAAGCTAGGCAAGGAAGCCCTAAAGTCTACTGTCGCCGCCATAAGAAAGGGCGAGGGATCGGGAGTTCGTTCTCCCTATTCCGTGGATGAGGGAAGTCAAGTGTGGGCTCGTTGAACTCTTCTCGGTGAGACGAGCCTATTCTCCAAATATCTCATGCTGAGGTGACGAGATTCGGGCGCTAGCTATTTTGGAGAGGTTGTTGTGTTGTTGAGGGTGGAGACCGGGTCTTACGGGAGGTTAGGGACGATCCGAGGACCGTTGGATCTCACGCGATCCTTGATCAGCCGATCGAACGGTCGTGGCTGATCCCTGGTTCATAAAACCACCCCCAACCAAGAAAAAGGGGTGTGTGACATATATTTATCAAATGGGAATGGAAACTTAGGTCCTAGGGATTAATAGATGACATAAAACACATAAATTTCAATTGTGAATAACTCCTAATTGGTACATCCAATTGTAATGAAATTTTAGGGGTAGTTTTATAAGGTCGTTATGAAACTATAATGTAATTTTGAGATCCAAATTTCGAATATTTGATGTGTTCATTTACTAAATACATTAACATATGTATTTTATCATAATATCATACTAGGGTTCGCATATTTTTGCAAATTGTGACACTTATTTGTCCAATTGAGTGAGGTAAGTATATGAGGGTAATTTGTTCAACAAATTTGATAATAAACTTTTAAAAGATAGAAAAATATTATAAAAACTTACTTTATCACATTCCCCCCCCCCTTTTAAGAATTTTTTCCTCAAAATTCAAGCAGTCTGAAAGAGATGTGGATATTTCCGCTCGACTTTGGATTTGAGCTCCCATGTAGCATCGGTTTGATCATGGTGGCTCCAGAGAACTTTCACCATATCTATACGCTGATTATTGTGAAGCTCCTTTGTCATTAAATCGAGGATTTTGACTGGTGATTCAGCATAAGACAGATCATCTTTCAGCTCGAGAGGCTCATGATTCAGAATGTGACTGGGGTCTTTGACATAAGGATTCAGGTTAGATTCATGAAAGACATTATGCATGGCACTATACTGGGGTGGCAAAGCAAGACGATAGGCACATTCTCCAACCCTTTCAAGGATCTTGAAGGGTCCCACATAATGAGGACTGAGCTTTCCCTTATTCTTGGCCAAAGCTCGAATCGGTCGGATCTTCAGAAAGACATGATCACCTTCCTTGAAATGACGTTCCTGTCAGTGAGCATCTGCATATGATTTCTACTTGTCCTGTACTCGCTTCATTCTCTGCCTGATCAGTGCAACTTTATCTGCATACAGCTATATCTCCTCGGATTTCATCAAGGTGTATTCTCCGACATCGTCCCAATGTAATGGACATCTGCACGGTCGTCCATAGAGAGCTTCGTATGGTGGCATCCCAATACTTTCCTGATAGCTATTATTATAGGCGAACTCAGGTAAAGGTAGGTAATGGTCCCACGAACCTTCCCACTCAAGCACACAAGCTCATAGAAGATCCTCCAGAATCTGCACTGTTCGTTCTGACTGTCCATCTGTCTGCGGATGATAAGATGTACTAAAGTTCAACTTGGTGCCAAATTCTTCTTGAACCTATTTCCATATCTTTGAAGTGAACTTTGGGTCCCGGTCCGAGACAATGGACGCTGGAACTCCATGTAGACGTAAAATCTCCCGTATATAAAGGTCGGCCAACTCAGAAACGTTTGCAGTAGTCTTCACGGGTAGAAAATGAGATGACTTTGTTAGACGATCCACGATGACCCATGCAGCGTCGTACCCCTTCCTAGTCCTGGGTAATCCCACTACGAAGTCCATAGTGATATGTTCCCATTTCCATTCCGGGATCTCGAGGGGTTGCAGTAGACTACCTAGTCTTTGATGCTCGGCCTTGATCATCTGGCATGTCAGGCATCTGGACACGAAATCTGCAATGTCATGCTTCATGCCTCTCCACCAGAACTGACGTTGTAAGACTTTGTACATATTTGTCGTGCTGGGATGAACTGTGTACTTGGACCCATGTGCCTCACTAAGAATTGTTGTCTTTACAGCTGACTGCTCAGGGACCCACATACAGTTCTTGTATTGAAGACCACCATCAAGACCCACAAACAGGTGTGTATGAGGTTTAGCCAGGAGAGAGGAGAGCTCTGCAAGCTCGGGACTAGCTTTCTATGCCTCTAGAAGTTCAGAATGCAGGTTGGAAGTGATAGAGATGTTATTGACATGCATACGATTAGCTAGGAATTGTGGTCTCCAGCTTGCTAGGTCCTCCATGTTCCTCCATTCAGGTATGGATAGGGATGCACAAAAGGCTCTTTTCCTACTAAGAGCATCTGCAACTACATTGTCCTTACCTGGGTGGTAGCCAATAGTGAAGTCATAGTCCTTCAAGTGCTCGATCCATCGTCGTTGCCGCAGATTCAAGTCCTTTTGCGTCAGAATGTATTTGAGGCTTTTGTGGTCGGTGAAGATATCAAACGTTGCCCCGTACAAGTAGTGCCTCCAGATTTTGAGAGCATGGATGATAGCAGCTAACTCCAAATCATGCGTAGGGTAATTCAACTCATTGGGTTTCAGCTGTCTGGAAGCGAAGGCCACTACTTTCCCGTTCTGTTGTAGGATACACCCTAGTCCATGTCGAGAAGCATCGGTGAATATCACAAATCCTTCATTGCCATATGATAGAACAACGACAGGTGCTGATGTCAACTTCTGCTTGAGCTCTTGGAAACTAGACTCACAAGCAGCTGACCAAATGAAATGCTCATCCTTCTGAGTAAGAATAGTGAGAGGAAGTGCCACTTTGGAGAAATTCGAAATAAAATGACGATAATATCTGGCCAGACCTAAGAAACTCCATATTTCAGATGGATTACGAGGAGGTTGCCAATCAAGTACAGCAGATACTTTAGTAGGATCAACAGATATGTTACCCCCAGAAATGACATGACCAAGAAACATAACTTTGTCAATCCAGAATTCACATTTAGAAAGCTTGCCATAGAATTTCTGGGCTCGAAGAATTTCAAGGACAGACTTCAGATGTTCTCGGTGTTTCTCCATAGAGTCAGAATAGATCAGAATGTCATCAATGAAGACAACCATAAACTCATCAAGATAAGGTTGGAAGACTTTGTTCATTAAGTTCATGAATATGCCAGGTGCATTGGTCAACCCGAACGGCATTACCAGAAATTCATAGTGCCCATAACGAGTTCAGAAAGCGGTCTTAGATATGTCTATATCCTTGACCTTAAGTTGATGGTAGCCAGAACGAAGATCAATTTTTGAGAAAACTTTAGCAGTACGAAGTTCATCGAAGAGGTCATCAATACGAGGGAGAGGATACTTGTTTTTAATGGTAGCTTGGTGCAACATGCGATAGTCAATACACATCTGCATTGAACCATCTTTCTTTTTAACAAAAAGGACAGGTGCACCCCAAGGGGAAACACTAGGGCAGATAAAACCCTTATCAAGAAGTTCTTGTAATTGTTTCTTCAGCTCCATAAGCTCAGCAGGTGCCATCCTATACGGTGCCCTAGAAATCAGAGTGGTTCCAGGAAGAAGATCTATGGAGAACTCAATGTCTCTGTTTGGAGGTAGCCCAGGAAGCTCCTCCAGAAATACATCAAGGAAATCATGTACCACCTCCAGTCTTTCTACATGCCCGTTGTCAGGACTAGTCCCTGAGACGAATGCGAGGAAGACTTTACATCCTTTAGATATGAGCTTTTTAGCTTTAAGAGAGGAAATTATTACATTATTACAGAACTCGCTTCCCCGAGGGATCACTACAGGAGAGGAATGAGGTTGAGAGAGAACCACCATCTTGTTTCTACAGTCAATATGGGCATGGTATGTGTATAGCCAATCCATACCAAGAATAATATCAAAGTCTTCCATGGTTAAGAGAATGAATTCAAAAGGAATATCATGATTTTCAAATTTTAGAGGGAGGACATCAGTTTTCTATAATGTAGTGAATATTTTTCCACTAGGAGTTGACACATCCAGAATGTATCCCAAGTCCCTTATATGTAGGTGCAACATTGAGGCCAAATTTCGAGAGATAAAAGTATTTGTGAATCCAGAATCAAATAATGCTTTAACAGGATGTCCATTCAAGAAAACAATGCCTACACATGATAATTACATTTTTAAATAATTGATGGTATTGAACAAGATATTAGATATATGAAAAAGATTTAAGGTTACCTTCGACAAGCTGGTTCAGATTTGCCCTAGCCTCTTCTGCTGTTTCTGCGAACACCCTAGCATTGCGGTGTCCCTGAGGGGGTGGAGCACCCGCTGGAGGTTTGCCAAGGATAGACGCATTTGGGCACTTGGCAAGGAAATGTCCCTCCTTCTTGCAGTTGTAGCAGACCGGCTTGGTGTAGCGAAAAGGCCCATCATGTCCTCGTCCACAAGTCTTGCATTTGTTGCGGTAATCCATCAGCTTGCTATTCTTTTGTCCTTTCTTTCCTGAACCTCCTCCTTTTCCTGATCCTTTATTATGCCCGGGGTGGAACTTCTTAAACTTCTCTTCCTCAGTGGTGGTCAACCCTAAATATCCCATGCCTGAAGGCTTCTGCAATCCCTTCTCCCTTTCTTGCTTAAGGGCCATGTCTAGGGCTTCATCAATGCTTCGGGGACGAGAGGCTATAACTAGGGTTTTCAGGTGTGCGGAGAGACAGTCTACATAATGCTCAGTGAGGCAGTCCTCCGTCCGGATAGGGGCATAGCGTTCCAAAAGCCTAAACTTTTGGGTATAATCGACCACTGAGAGACTACCCTGCCTAAGCTCCATGTACATCTTCTCTTTCCTCTTCTTCTCAGTTATGGGCATGAAACGGTCGGTGAAGAGGGTCTTGAAAGCTTCCCACCCCAAGCTGTCTACTTCCTCTCCCTGATTCCCACCATAGTTCTCCCACCAGATCTTCGCCCCTCCCTTAAGCAAATGGGTGGAGAATTTAACCTTCTTTTCTTCAGGTACTTCTAGGGTACAGAAGGCATTCTCTATGGAAAGGACCCAGGCCTTAGCCTTGTTCATGACTTCGGGTTGGTCTTCCCCCCAAAATCTGTCATGGTTGATCTTAATGAAGTCTATCACCGTCACTTCCTTTTTCCTAGAGGAGCTAGGTTCAGGGGTTCCTTTGGTGGCGAGGGTTTCCATAAAGTCTAGAAGGATTTTCTTCTGTTCCTCCCATCTTTCCTTGGCCACGGCATCAGGATCAGGTACTTCAGAGGTTTCAGGTTCTTTTCTCTTTTTAGAGGATGATTCCTCTGAGGCCTTCGAGTTGCGAGTTTTAGGAGGCATCCTGAAATTAATTTGGACATATTAGATTTATTACTTCACCAATTATTCTCATCATTATCTTTATTATCATCACATGATATTTCATTATTCTCCTTTATCAATGATTAATGTTCTTAATGTTATGATTTAGTGAGGATATCCTAAAATCCTTATCAGTCGATCCTTAGGACTTTCTAAATAGAGAGACTCCTTCCTAACCTTATAACAGAGGTAAGAGGGGAGATTTATTTTAAAACATAGATGAGAGGGAAATTTTTCCTATAGAAGGTATGAGAGGGAAAATCTATAGATGAGAAGGTTCCTAAATTAAGGTAATCCCAAGAATAGGAGACACTTAGGGTATTGGCCAGGTAGACTTATACTGCCATAAAGGTAGCCTCGTGATTTCCAAGCTAAGTGGCTCAGAGACTTTAGTCAGACCCATGGTAGATGCTATCCTAGACACCTCCACCCTTCATATCCCTAACTCAAGGACTACCTTGGACTCAAATAGGGTGAATAAAGTTCATGTGACTTGATGTGTGAACTTGGCTCTGATACCAACTGTGACGGCCCCAATTTCTATATACTTTCCATAGTGACATTCACAGATATGCGTGCACTCATATCATTAGATGTCAAAAGGGAAAATATAAGAGATTAAGGTAGTCAACTAAAAATAGAGATTTAGCCAAGATCTAGTCCACATAATCATATAATGCCACACGAACATTCATTCATAGAGATAAAATAAAGTCATTACATATGGAGAGAAAATATTGTTCTAGAGAAAGTAAACTTTATTACATAGGATCTCAATCATCCTCAACATCAACTAGGAAATAAATAAACTAACATCTAGTAAGAAATAATATAAGTGGAATAAATCTATCTAATATATCCCCCATGCTTATTATTTGTGCCTTCAGGTACTTTGATCATGTGTTACATTTTAGTCATCAATTGTTCCTTGTACCTAGAAAATATGAGAAACAAAACATCAGCAGAGTTGGTATGTGGTAAAAGTTACACTAATAAGGTTGCATAAAGGAAAATATTTGAACAAGAAGAAAAGAGAGATAAAACCATTTCTTAAGACAAAAATCAGGTAAACATCCTTTTTATTATAATCATTTTGATGTGGTTGTACTACACATATTGCACTTGACTTACATCTAGTATGGGCAATATCATATCATCATACATCTAACATGGGCCAAGGAAACATACATCCATGTTAGGCAACATACATCCACACCAGGCTATGTGCTCTAGTAGCTACAACCCATCATAACCATTTATGTTACATTAGGTTTGGCGAAGTATAACTCATACTAGTCAACCCAGCAATCATATTCAATTACGAGCATTCAAGGTATACATATCGTAGGCAACCAGAAATCTAATCTTATACTTATAAGACCACGTACCTGCTTGTTCAAATCAGATATCCAAAGATTTAGAATCAATCAAGAATTTAGTCACCCTGCAAAGAAAGCAAGGGTACAACATTACTATTGGTCCATGTGACCAAGACTAAGATATGTCCTTAGTTAATATTCCTTTTTATGTTATCTTAATCCAGATCAGGGATTTCCCATATTTTAATTGAGTTTAGAGATATTATCAGGTCTGATCCATCATTAATTAGTTTTCTTAAAAGATAGCATTTAATTAATCAATTAGAAGATTTCCATAAACTAGGGTTTATAAGATGGTTGGATAAAAGGGAAAAGCAACCCTATACATATTAACCATTCATAACATCAGGGTTCATTTTAAAGATTCAGACCAATCATAATCACTAATTATCATCTAGTGATATTAATTTGGTTATAAAGATATATCTTTAATTCCATGTAGAAAGAGAAACTATATCTAGGGTTTCTCCTAATCCTTTGATCATTTATCATCTTAGAATAGGATTTCGAGTTATTTAGAAATAGAGTTTTATCTAGGGTTAATTACACCTTAGAAGGTCAGATATCATCAAGGAAAACTATTATCAAAAATTAATTATAATTAAGGGGGTCATTAAGGTTTTAGGCAACTATTTTTGAAATAGGAGATGGATCTAGGTCCTGATATCATTTTATTTGGATAGAGAGTATTTTTCTGATCAAAATAGTATATAGGTTCGATATTTTTTGATGATCCTAGCATTTTCTAGGATTTTTCTAAGATAATCATTTCTTAGGTAAAAGAGAAAAAAAAGGTAGGGTTATACCTTGATCAACGGTCGGATCCCTCTGGATCGATGGCTCTCGTTGATCCCAGGATTGGCAAGGAAGCCTGTGAAATGTTGAGTTGGAGTGTTGGCATGTGGCTTCTCTAGCTGATGTGGCAACAGCCTACTGGTCCAACTCGACCTCTCCCCTCTTGCTCTATTCTTCTTACTCGCTGCTAGCCCAGAAGCTCGATCAACCTTGGCAATCTCCTTCTATCTCCTGGGTGGCGTCGGTGTGGAGATGAAGGCTCCTTTACCTTCGCGAGGCTGCCCTGCTCAGAGGTGTGGGGTTTTAGGTTGTGGCTCCCACTGGAACTCAACGCCGCCACAGGAGAGGCGAGGTCGCCAATGTGAGAGGGGTTTAGGGTGGTGAAGAGTTCTGGGAGCCTGCCTTCTAGTCGCCCACACTTGCAGTGGGTTGGCGAAGGTGTTGGAGGGGTAGGATTTGAGCGAGGAGTGATTTGGTGGCCTGACGGTGAAGAGAGTCGAGGTTGAAGAAGGTGGGCTAGGGGAGCAGTGCTTGGGGTATCGATGCTTGCAATTGAAGGTGTGAAGTGAGTAAAGGGAGCATGGCGGAGCTAATGAAGGCCTTAAATAGGCATGAGGGAAGCTAGGCAAGGAAGCCCTAAAGTCTACTGCTGCCGCCAGAAGAAAGGGTGAGGGATCGGGAGTTCGTTCTCCCTATTCCGTGGATGAGGGAAGTCGAGTGTGGGCTCGTTGAACTCGTCTCGGTGAGATGAGCCTATCCTCCACATATCTCGTGCTGAGGTGACGAGATTCAGGCGCTATCTATTTTGGAGAGGTTGTTGCGTTGTTGAGGGTGGTGACCGGGTCTTGCGGGAGGTTAGGGACGATATGGGGACCGTTAGATGTCGCGCGATCCCTGATCAGTCGATCTGACGGTTGTGGCTGATCCCTGGTTCATAAAACTGCCCCCAACCAAGAAAAAGGGGTGTGTGACATATATTTATCAAATGGGAATGGAAACTTAGGTCCTAAGGATTAATAGATGACATAATACACATAAATTTCAATTGTGAATAACTCCTAATTGGTACATCCAATTGTAATGAAATTTTAGGGGCAATTTTATAAGGTCGTTATGAAATTATAATATAATTTTGAGATCCAAATTTCGAATATTTGATGTGTTCATTTACTAAATACATTAACATATGTATTTTCTCATAATAGCATACTAGGGTTCGCATATTTTTGCAATTTGTGATACTTATTTGTCCAATTGAGTGAGGGAAGTATATGAGGGTAATTTGGTCAAAACAATTGATAATAAACTTTTAAGAGAGAGAAAAATATTATAAAAACTCACTTTGTCACATATGCCTTAGATAAGGTGCATGAAATTTAGGTCTAAAGGTTCCCACCATTAATTGTACGTCACCTTTTCCAAGGAATTTATTGATTAATGTGATTATCATTTCTTTTCAATCATTAATTCTTCATCAAAAGCAATTAAAGGTATTGGATTATCACTATGGTGATCAAGAACAATGATATAATAGAGAAATTGATAGCATACCATGAATTTTAAAGACAATTTATGATAAACTATGTTGAAATTGTCATACAATGATCACCCAGGCTACTCCCGGTCCTAAAGACAAAGGGGATTAACCCTGCATGTTCATCTCAGTAGAAAACATGGTGAAGGAAAGAGGAATCATGGAGAGAATGTGGATAGATGTGAAGTAACCCCTGAATGGAGAATATATGGGCGTTCTTTGGCATGGGATGAGCGTTCTACAACCTTCCGGTGGTAGAAAACTCCTTCTACGGCCTCTTGAACAACCGGTGTGTAGCTCTGGCTCCGTTCTTCCTCCTTTCTTCTCCTCGAGACTTGTGTAGTGGCTAATGACGTGATCCCTGGCTTAGAGCCACTGTTTTTCGATATAAGCACCACTTTAGGCCGCCAAAACATCACCACCATATGATTAGACTAGAACTGTAGATTAACCTGATCTGATGGCATTGATACCATCGACGCGGGTCAATGGTATCGACCCACCCTGGAACTGGCGGTCCTTTCCTTTTCTGGGAGTTTTCTCTGACATGATCTTGATACCATCGACTTCTGGGTTGATTGTATCGACACCTTAGGCGTCACTTTTCTGTGGAATCCGACACTTAAGTTGATTCTGCTGAGACGGAGTCGATAGTATCGACTATTTAGTCGATAGTATCGACTTGTAGAAATCAGACTTGCTGAAGCTATCTCGCTACCATCGACTTCTGGGTCGATGATATCAACTCATTATGCTCTTTTGCGGCTACCTCCCTGTGGCCATGTCTATACTATCGACAGCTGTCGATACCATATCTATTTTGCCTGAAAATCAAAGATAAATAGCAATCAACTTTGATAACTTTGATAAATATGATCATTCATACCAAATGAGATAAAACAAGGTAAATTTGATGCATTATGAGATTATAGGTTGAAGGAACTGAATCATGCAATATTAACCATGAAAATGACCAATAATTGCATAAAACACATATGAAACTAGCCTATAAAAGCGACTCAAAATCCTCACATCATCACCCATGATGATTCCATTATCCATATTTCCACATATTTCCTATAATTTTATCATTATCTCAAATCTCCTTCTTAATAATGCATTATTTGATTTCTTGTTTTTCTTTTTATCATATTAGACTCATTAACATATTATGATCCATGAAATCACATGCAAAAAGGAAATATTACAAAGGGAATCCATTCAATACATATAATTCATACAATTCCCATAATCATACATTTATTGGGGAAATTATATTTCCAACCATATGAACCCAAAAATGGAGTTTTAACATGTAAGTTTTCTCTCTTTGAGTTCTCAATGCTGAACATTTTTAGCACTTTGTCAACATATATGATTTGTCTTAGGCCAAGAATCCTTCTATATCTATCTCTATAGATCTTGATTGGTAAGATATAGGATGCTTCTCTTAAGTTCTTCATAGAGAATGTATTTCCTAGCCTGGTTTTTACCATTTGTAAAGTAGTGATGTCATTCCCCATCAATAATACATCATCTACATACAATATGAGGAATACAATTGTGCCGCCACTAATATTCTTTGTGGTTCATCTACACTTTGACTAAAGCCAAACTCTTTGACTATTTCATCAAATTGAAGATTCCAGCTCAAAGGTGTTTGCTTGAATCCATAGATTGACCTTTGTAGCCTACCGACTTTATATGCATCCTTTGGATTTATAAAACCCTCAGGTCGTGGCATGTGTACATCCTCAAGAAGATTCCCATTAAGGAATGCAGTTTTAACATCCATCTACCAAATCTCATAGTCATAATAAGAAACAATGGAAGTCATAATCATGATGGACTAAATTGTGGAAACTTGAGAAAAGGTTTTGTTATAGTCAACACCTTGAACTTGTCTAAAATCCTTTGCAACCAATCGGCCTTTATAGGTTTGTACATTACCATCCATGCCAGTCTTCTTCTTGAAGACCCACTTGCACCCTATGGGTTTTACCCCTTCAGGTGGATCCACCAAGGTCCATACCTTATTAGTGTAAATGGATTCCATCTCATATCTCATGGCCTCAAGCCACTTCTCAGACTCTATTCCATTAACATCTTCTAGGTAGGTTTTTGGCTCATCATCAATGACCAACTCATCACCTTGTTGAGCCACAAGATAACCAAATCTTTTAGGATCAAGGTGTGTCCTACTAGATCTGAGGTTAATGTGTTACATGAGGAACTTGAGATTCCACAAAAATTTGTGACTCTTCATGTTCCTTTACTACCTCTATAGGTTCAATGTTTTCCTATTAGTCTTGAACCTCTTTGAGTTCTACTTTTCTCCCACTAATTCCTTTGGAAATAAATTCCTTTTCTAGGAATACAGCATTCCTAGAAACAAACACTTTGTTAACAGATGGAGTATAAAAGTAGTATCCTTTGGTTTTCTTAGTATATCCAACATAATAACATTTATCCAAGGGGGTCCAAGCTTTTCATGAAACTTCTTTCTCACATAAGTTTCACATCCCCAAATTTTCATAAAATACACATTGGGATGCCTCACGTACCATATCTCATTTGGTGTCTTTTGAACGGATTTAGATTGTACATTGTTTTGTGTGAACACTGCGCTTTCTAGATCATGTCCCCAGAAGGAACTTGTAAGACTAGCAAAATTCCTCATTTACTTCACCATATCTAGTAATGTATGATTCCTTCTTTCTGATACACCGTTAGCTTATGGTGTTCCATGTGGAGTCCATTGTGATATGATACCACGGTCTCACAGAAGGTCTTCAAACTCTTGGCTTAAGTACTCTCCACCGCAATTAAATAAAGTGTTTTAATACTTTTACCAAGTTGGTTTTGTACTTCATTCATGAAATCCTTGAACTTTTTAAGGGTTTCTAACTTATGTTTATCAAATACACATGGACATACTTATTGAAATCATTAGTAAAGGTAATGAAGTATTGGTAACAACCTCTAGCATTTGTTCTAAAAGATCCACATACATCATTATATATGAGTCCTAATAGATCACTCACTCTCTCACTATTACCAGTGAAATATGCTTCAGTCATCTTGCCCAACAAATAAGATATGTGTGTCTCTATTGATTCAAGGTCAAAAGAGTTTAGATATCCATCCTTATGGAGTCTAGAAATGTGTTTCTCATTGATGTTCCCTAGATGACAATGCCAAACATATGTTTTGTTTGAGTTATAGAGTTTTAATCTTTTGATATTCATGTTATAAACATTTGTCTCCAAATCTAATAAGTAAAGACATAGGACATTGGGGCACTTCCATAAAATATCTCATCTTTTGAAATAGAATATTGACCATTCTTTATATGAAATTTGAATCCATTCTTGTCCATACAAGATACATAAATAACGTTTTATTAGTGGTAGGTACAAAATAGCAGTTCTCAAACTCTATTATAGGCCCCATGGGCAGAGATAAATGATAGGTTCCAACTATAGTGGTATCAACTCTTGCTCCATTTGCAATATGCACTTTGACCTTGACCTTTCTTAAAGGCTTACTTCTTTTTAGATCATGCATATTCGAACATATGTGAGATCCACATTCGATATCTAGTACCCAAGATGAAGAAGTAGACATAATCATTTCAATAATGTATACGCCTAAAGTGGAGATCTCTATCCCTTCTTCTTCTTCTTCCTGAATCCTTTTAAGTGCAAATGATAGATATGTTTTGCACTTACTCTTCTCCTTATCTTGAGTGCAGAAGACTTGGACTTCATCTTAGACTCAGAAATATTCTTGTCCTTACCTTTATCTTTGAACTCCACTCTATTGATCATTGTCATGGATTTGTCCTTCTTTATGTGTGCTTCAGAATTTATCAACATGTCAAGAAATTCATGCAGTGGTTTAGCCAAGTTACTCAAGTAGTAACACTCGATAAACTAGCTATATGATTCAGGAAACAATTGTAGAATCATATCTGTGGCCAACTCACGGCTCAAAGGGAATCCCAGTCTCAATAGTTGTTCCACATGCTCATCATATTGAGCACATGGGGCTCTACTGGATCTCCTTCTACAATTTTGTACTCAAAGAGCACCTTGGAGACATTGCACCATTCCTATTTTGCATGATTCTAGTTCATTTTCTTAAGATGTGTTACCATCTCAAGAATGTCCATGTCTTCATGACGGAAATACAACTCATAATTGATACAGTATAGCATGAGGTGTTTCATATCTAAGGCATCATTGGCATTCTTCCAATAAGCATCCACCTCTGCCCTAGGGGCGTTAGAAGCAAGTTCCTATGGAATTGGTGTAGTTAGGACATAGAGCTTATGCTCATCATTTAGAATGATTCTCAAAGTCCCTAAACTAGTCATGGAATTTTATCCCATTTAGTTTGTCCTTCTTAAGGACTGGTCTCAGTGATGATTTGTTTTCCATTTGTTTCTACAAAAGAAATTTGCATTTTATAAAACACTTTTGATTTGATTTGGTCAAAAGGAAAATTTCTTGAAATTAATTAGGCATTTAATTGATTATTGCTCCCATTATTTTGTTCAAATTGATAGCCCTCACATATAAATTCATAATATTGCAGCGTACAACCTTCTAGTGAGCCAAGACCCCAAAAAATTACATTATTACCAAGCCAATGCCAGCATCCATAACCAAATATTAAGGTAGGCAACATTTGCCAATTGCATCTTATGTAATTCTTGGAAAGATGGTATGGACAAATCCTTATCATTTTTCATCTTTATGATTCTAGGCACTTAATCTCATTATGGTCACCTAGTTAAGCCTAACCAAAAATTCAACACGATAGTAATGCACCCTGCTTGGCAGACTCACAAAACTATCATCATACTTCTACTAGATAGATTTTGCACCATGCTTGGCATGTCTATGCTTATCCGATCAAGATTTTCATGTGTTCTATTTATGGGAAGCATCTAAGAATTAATATTTGATTGAGGGATTTTATTTATATATAAATACATAGGCATATTTGATCACCACATATTAATAATATGTATCATATACATACTATATCCACAATTGGAACATGCAATTATAAAATACGAGTGGGGTTTATGGCCACACTAATGCAATTCTTTGGAACCACAAATAACTATTACCTCCTAAGGTCCACATCATATGTAGCAATTTGTACTATAGAAAATATGTGTTGGAACCATCCTGGTCGGTCGACTCAACTCTTGAGTCGATCGCTTGGCCTCCTGGTCAGTTGACTGGTCTTCTTGGATCGATTGATTGGCTCCTAGCTCAAGCAGCATCTAGACTCCTCCAATCTATTTGTTGGGCCTCCAGTCGGTCGATTGTCTCCTCATGTCATCTGGCCTCCTCATTCTTCCAGTCGATTGATTTGACTTTTGAGTCGGTTGACTCGTCTGGTGCATAATGATTTCTCTTTGCCAAAATAGGAGATAAAAATATCTTATTACCATTTAACTTATTACATTGTAAAAGTGAAACCTCGAGTTACACTCGAGGGGAGCATAGGAAGGAAAACATAACGTACATATGAAAAAATAGAGAGAGGCTCGATATGCAAACTGAATTCAAAAGGTGTATGAATAAAATCATTCAACCATGCACACATATCCAGAGGGTATTTTCCATAACCATGCTTACATCCACCATCAAAACAATTTTAGGGTGACACGTAAAATTTTAATATCATATATATATGATTTGTGGGGCATTCCCTAGCGTATGTGGTATTTAATCAGATATGCACATTAATCATTCAGATACTCACATCGCATCTTAAAATAAATGATAAAACCAAAAATTGATCATATCGATTAAATTCCAAAACATAGTAAATTGATGTGACTCTAATACCGCTTTTGGAAAATATGCCAACAGATATGGCAGAGGACACAAAACTCTTCTTTCCATATTCCCCATGAACAGTGGATTGTGTCAACAAAATCATGGATCGGGAAGGAAGGTTGCAAGGAATATACTTGAACTTGGAGCAAGTCCAATGACTATCCTTGCAATAGTGTGCTTATTTCTAAAGCAACACTCCAATTTTTGTTAGTGGCGGCCTCCTAGTGTAGCACTATGGATGGCGGTTGATGACATCCTCCTAACAGGTGGCAACGTCCTCTACGCTTCTACTCTAGGTAGATCACCGAGAACTCCTTTCTTTCTTTTGGGACTGACAGGAAGAATTTGTCCCTTTGATGTCAACATGCTAGCGCTGACTCATTCTCGCTAGATATTTCTCCCTTTTACAAGTAAGACTTTCTTTGGGATCGCATGTTACCACAATGATGAGAGGACAACATTTTTCAATGTTAGTTGTGTCTTCTGAAAGACTACCCCTCTATATATAAGAGGGTTAGGGTCAGAATTTCCATAGGGTTAGGATCAGGATTTCCATATCAACTGGGAGTCGAAGATATGGATCTTCAAAAAATTTTGGCTATTGTGGATCATGTATCGGTCAGTTCACTTCTTAACCGGTCAGTTCACATGTGGATCGGTCGATTAAGTATTTGAATTGGCCATTCACTATCTTTCCTATTCGCAAACATGTTGGCTTTTAATGTGACAATTAATGCATAACATGACATCAGCATCAATCCTTTATCTTATCTTATTGATTATTGAATCAGGAAATTCACAAGATGAACCGGTCAATTCAGAATCTAAACTGGTCTACCATATTTTGGATTGGTCAATTCATTTTCCAAATCAGCTAGTTTTGAATCGATGTGTTTAAATTGACTTAGTGATTGAATTTTTCAACCAAAGACTTAAGTTGGTCAACTCGTGGTCCTAATTAGTTAATTTCCAGTCAATGTGGTTTAAATTAAATACCTAAACACTTTAGTAATCAAGTTAAACCTTATTCATGAGTAAACTCCAATTCCAGGTGCATCCTATACGCATGACCCTATAGGTCCTAATTACATTGGCAGTGAATGTTCATAACTATATTATGACATCACAAATAATGAGCGGTATCTAGCAACACATCATTGCTACCTAAGTAATTGGAATGTTGGAGAACAACTTCTACCTACAACTTGTGACCAGTGTTACAGTGATCATATAGTTCCTTTGTCTCTTATATCCAGACTGAACTTGAGGCATGGAATCATCATCCTCTCAATGTTCAATCTATGTTCCTTGAACTAGAGAATACTAACTAAGATGTATGTGAGCTCCTATATCATATATTGATTCACAACAGTATGGTCATACATTTCTCATTCTCACTTATCATGTGGTTAGCATCTCAACTCTAGTAGGAGGGACAAATCCCATCTACATCACTCATACTCATTCCCCATGTGTCACAAGACTCACAATGTATTCGAGCATCACCTTTATGGTAACCCTTAGTTGTGTTGGATAATGTCAAAATGCATCAAAAAACATGTGATGAGTGTAGTGACTTCAGGTATAAGAACCAAAATCACCACTATCATTATGAGAGTTGATTCTGAGTACCACTCAATGGTCTTATGTATCACTCTCAAGGTAGGTCTTTCAGTACATTATTCTCTAACAAGTACCTATATGTTGGGTTTGATATCACATATCATGACTAATGAGATTATGTCATCAACCAACACACACTCTAGTCTTATTTTTTATTATTGTCTATCAGCTTCCACAACAACATCTGACCTGGGACACAGAAAGAATGTATGTACTCTTATCATTTGTATGATCTCACTATTTAGGTCCTCAACCTGAAGACCAATGCCATCGAGTAACATCATTCTTTAGACATCTATCGTGTTATACCATACCTCATTATTGAACAAACATATAGACAAAAATTGGCTTTATTATTAATCAACTCACTTACAAGAAACACCATTAAAATCATCATATGATTAGCTCTCTGGGCATACATACCAACAGTCCCAACCATATAAGACCTTGAAGGCCTACAACAGAAGGTGGCAGAGAGCTTCTATGAGTTCATCGGTTGATGGTAAGAGTAGGCCCCCAGATAGAATTCAACCCTATAGATAAAGTGTCCTTTGACATGGTGATAAAAGCAGCTTTATTTGTGCTTACAGCATTGCTAGTTTTTCATAGGTACAACAGATTCTTAAAACTAATTCAAGTAGGGTTCTAAAAAAACATAGGTCTCATCCGTCATCCTCAATCCACAAAAACCAACTAGAATCAAAGTGGACAAAGACTAAGGTGTTTGACTCAACAGTGGGGGCAGTGTTGATTCCATGTGGCAACAACAAGTGAAAACAGCCAATCGTGCATATAGCATTAACTCAGGCACAACCACCTCAAGTTACCAACATCGCTATGGCTCTATAAAAACAACAAGTTCAAATGGAACCACCTAACACCCACTACTATAAACCTCAATATGTACCACCTCAATATCAATTCTAAACAAACCAGATATATGGTAAGCAGTACCACCATTTCAGCCACTCGTACAACAACCTATTGTAGGCAACGCACTGTAGTAAGTAGAACCACCAACAACAACTCATGTGTTATAAGATCCCTTTAAAACAAAAAGATAGTTCACTCCTTAAGGAGAGACTCTCATCTCTATACTTCCCACCATATAACATCTACTAAAGTCTCTTGTAATAAGGAAAAGGCCAAATCCCTTTATCTAATAATTATAATGCTAATACCTATTGTGATTATTGTCATGCCAAGAGGCACAAGACAGACTCGTGCCTCACACTCAAGCACTCTTTGCAAGACCTTATTGAGTCAGTTATGTCAATAAAGATACACCTAAAGAGACATTGTCCTCATTCAATGTTGTGGCTACCATATTGTCATCTAAAGATATATCTTTAGGGTCAATTGGGCCCTAGAAGCAAACTTCCAAGAAATCGTGTCAAAATTTCCATGTCTTCTCTACCATCCAAGAGAAGAAACTAAGCACTCAGAAGCTAGTCTTCATGCTAGAGGCATGTCTTTGACAAAATCTTTGCCCATTTTGGGTTCTATAAGCACCCATACCAACAAATGTCTAGATTCTTGTTGTGCCTTAGCTGAATATGGTCACAATAGCCACATCTACTGTAATGATTCAGTAAGACAAAGAATCAAAAGAATCTGAGTCAACAACTATTCAAGTAGTAGCTCAAGATACCTAAGTAGAGGTTTCTTTACCCCTTGATAAGAGGAAATTAGAAGTAACTATCTATGAATGAGTCCCGACCAAAACCCCTAAATAGAACATAGGAAAAGTTCTTTTCCTACAATCAACACTGATGATGTACCTCTTATCCCTAATCTCTATCAACCAATCCAAAAGGGTCATAGATAATTCAATTTCTTGATGAGCCTAAAGGAGAAGTATCACTAGTGTAGGTGATGCAGAGTTCCACCATACATAGGGAGGTCATAATGAATACCCTTGAACTAGCCTTTGTCTCCAAATATGTGAGACTAGAAGAGCTCACGGCTACAATGAGGTTAATCACGACTTAACATTTGATCTCTTTTTCTGGAGAAGAGATATATAAGGAAGGGAACCATAATAGACCCATGTTAGTCACTTCCATCTATAGAGGTCTCAAGATTCCTTCCTTCTTTATTGAAAATGGGTCATCCCTCAATGTATGTCCCCTCAAGACACTTATCAATTTGAGGAGGGATCCATTGGATCTACAATCGACAATCAAGAAAGCCACATCCTTCAACTACGCGTTGAAAGATGCTCTATGGGATATTGCCCGAAAGCTATAGATAGGATGCAAACCTTCTCAGTATTTTTCTTCATCATGGAGTTGAGCCCTTCTTTCTACCTTTTTTTAGTTAGGCCTTGGATAACTACATCAAAATATCAAGTACTAAATGGGGAATTTCATTGTCACAGTCCACGTCCATAGCTCAAGCACCACCATAGCCTGAATAGAAGAAGATGGCCTCCATCTCATGTTTGAGATGTTGCATGCCGATGCCATATACTATGTGCTCCTACAAATAAGACAACCAAGATATCTCCTCGAAATAGATGAAGATGGCCTCCATCTCAGGTTTGAGATGTTGCATGCCAATGTCATATACTATGTACTCCTACAAATAAGACAACCAAGATATCTCCCCTATAACCATGTGCAATTTGATTAATAGTTATGGTAAATAAATGTTCACCTAGTTTGACAGTTGGGGATAGACAACAAGGGTATAACTAAATTGTTTATATTTTGCCAAGGCAAAAAGGTTTGGGGCTTGGATTATATGGCCCGGCTTATGCTCACTCTCAAATCACCAAATCTAACACCATATTGAGGATAGTATTACTATGGATGAAGGTAGGTGATTTGACCAAGAAAGGTTACCTCAACTAACGACTTCCATCACAAAAATTGAGCAGGGGATCTTGACTAATCCACCTCAATGAACAGTGTTGGCTCAGGGTGTTGTACTAATGGGACCTAGGCCCTGAGTGCAAGGGTCGCCATCCCTACTTCCAATATATTATCTCAACATCAATATATGGATCACACTACCAAAGCCATCATATTGATGATGATGATACCATGTCTTGTGCAAGAGGTGGACAAAGACAACCAAGTGGCTACCCCAATATTGTTGACACCATAGAAGATATCACCCTCAATGTTGAAGATACCTAGGGCATCTAGACCGTTTAGAACAACCAACAATCCAAATACATGATCATTCCTTTGAATGAGGAAGCAAGAACTTTCACAATCAACCCCATGGGCAACCATCTAGGTTCAAAACACTCAAATAGAGGGAGCATGTAGGAAGACTATGGAGGTCCTTCTGATGATCTAGCCAATGGATTCATGGACAACTACATGTAAGAGGTTGTGGATCTAATACCTGAGGAAATGGTTGCCCAATTCGGTGTAGCCAATTTTACTACATCAACAATTGTCCATGACTCACCATTGCCCAAATGACTCTAATAAGTGGAATGATGAAGACATGGAAAGATATTATTGTGTCCCACATGACATGTTTAAAGGATAGTGGATCAACGCCATATTTGAATCAGAAGTGGAAGAATCGAAAAAATTAATATTCCCTATGAGAAGCATGAACAAGGTTCAGAATTCGCACATGGAGGATAATAATGTCTTCAAGATAAAGCCCCCTCTCCTTCCTTGAAAATCACATTAGAAGAACTACACCCTTATGTTGTGTAAATCCTAGAGTGGTAGAGTAGCCGCTCTTCACAACATATCCTCTTTCCACCGCAAAACACAAAAAGAGTATAAGACACTCTGGCTCTATAAGATTTTGTTGATTACTTCATAGAAGTACCAACGGTATACAATGATGAAAATGCAGATTTTGAAGACATGTCCTCATCCCAGACTATATGACAAAGGATCGTAAGCCATTTCACTATGGCATAGAGACTGTCAATCTTAGCTTGAGCCCCCAAGATACACAAAGTAAAAATGGGTTTGTGTCTACCTCAGATTATCAAAGACCAATTAATAGAGATCTTATACAAGTACATCGACATATTCGCATGGAGCTACTCAGGCATGCCCAGTTTGGATGAGAAGATCATGGTCCATCAACTCCCTATCATCCCAGGTGTCTACCCAGTCAAGTATAAGGCTAGATGACTATGATAAGAATGAAACCTCAAGATTAGAGAGGAAGTCTAAAATAACTACATTGTTGGTTTCTTAGAGATGGTTATCTATCCAACATGGCTATCCAACATTGTAAAAATACCAGAGAAATACAAGAAGGAATGAATGTGCATGGATTATTGTTGTCTCAAAAATGAGTCTCCTAAAGATGATCTTCCATTGTTGTATATTGACCCTCATGTAGACAACACTGTCGGGCGTGCACTCTTGAGATTCACATATGGTTTTGTTGGCTACAATTAAAAAAATTATCTAAGGAAGACAAGGATAAGAGTGCCTTCATGAGATAATGGGGATTGTTCTACTGTCAGGTCAGGTTGTTCGGTCTCAATAAAGTTGGGGCAACATATCAAAGAGTGATGGTTGCTATATTCCATGACATAATGAATAAAGAGGTAGAGATCTGCATGGAAGACGTGATAGCTAAATCCAAGGGTCCATAAGATTTTGTTGCCAATCTTGAGAAGATATTTCAACAACTACATCGATTCTCATTGTGTCTAAATCCAGCAAAGTACATCTTCATGGTTACATATAGTTAGCCAGTGAAGAACCAAAGTTGACCTAGGGAAAGCTTGAGTGATCAGAGAAATGTCTTCTCCAAGAATAGAAAAGGAGATATGAGGCATGCTTGTTCATCTCCAATAAACTATTCACATCATCACCAAGATCACGCCTATTTGTGAGCCCATCTTCAAGTTTCTCAAGAAGAATCCTCATTTGGGATGGAATGGATGGTGTGAGGAAGCACTTCAGAAACTCAAAGACTATCTTGCTAAACCTCCTATTCTAAAACCAGTGGTATCCAGATTCCCTCTCATGCTTCGATTGTCAATCTACAAAAAATTGATAGTAGAGGTATTGGTTCAATCAACAACCCATGGAGAGCATGCCATTTAATATTTTTCCAATAAGTTAAATGACATTGAGGACCCCTACACTATAATCAATAAGTATTGTCTGGCCTTGATACATGCAATGAGAAAATTATGCCACTATCTAATGATGTACTCTCTATAGATGATTATGAAGCATGAACCACTCTGATACTTGTGTGAACAACCTAATCTCACTAGACATTGTGCAAAGTGGTAGGTTATGCTATCAAAGTTTGATATCAAATACTTACTAATGAAGGCAGTCAAAGAACAAGCTTTAGCTAACCAATTGGAAAATTTCCCACTTCCTAAAGAACCAGCATAAGAACATGAGTTCAAGGATAAAGATATAGGAATGGTCATCTCACCTAATATCATTATCCCTCCAAACCCTGACTTATGGACAATCTTCTTTGATAGATCCATCAATTGCAAGGGAGTCAGGATAGTAGTCCTTCAAGATGCACATGGAAAATAGATACTTGTATCCAGACGATTGGAGTTCAGCACCAGAAACAACTCGGTGAAGAATGAATCATGCATTTTAGGACTTAATCTCACCAAATAGCAAGAGGTCTATCATCTCCAAGTCTATAGTGGTTCCCTCCTTGTAATCTCTCAAGTTCAAAATAATTGAAGGACTCATCATTAGAACCTAATTTTATACCAAGATTATTTGTGTTCCCTTGCTCAAGGCTTTTAAAAAAATTCCTTCAATTTTATGATAAGGGAACACAATGCATTTATCAACTCTTTGGCTACCCTCTCTATAAGGATTAACATGCAAGGGGACTAAAGTTTCATCTTGAATGTATGGATCATCTCTTAGTATGCCTACTATATGGTCATTGACAATGCAGTCAAAAGTGAAGAAAAAGCATGGTTCCACAACATAAAATCATATATGGATAACCATGTCACATCCAAGGGCCTCTCCCAAAGAGAATAGCAAGCGCTAAAATGACAAAAAAAACAATATGTCCTAGGGGAAGGGCATATATACGATAGATCCTACAACCAAACTCTTATCGCATGTGTCACAAATATTGAGGGAAAATCCCTCATGAAGGACGTCCATGAAGGATTATGTGGCATGTACATGAGTGGATTTATGCTCTTAAAGTAGATATAGCTTCTCAAATATTACTAGAGAACCATGGAGACATATTTCTAAGAACATGACTGCAATTGTGGAGTCTACCAAATCCATAGTGACTACATTCACTCACCTGCTAACCAATTATACAACATGATCATGCCTTAGACATTCTCTTCTTGGGGATTTGATATGGTTAGGAAGACAAATATTTAAGCTTCAAATGGAAATTACTTCATCTTGGTCATCGTTGGCTACTTAACCACATGGGTGGAAGACTTTTTTATCACCAACACTTTAGCTCAACAAATAATAAAGTTTATAAAAATTATCATTAAGTCAATATGGTATATTGTACAAGATCGTCTCTAAAAATTGTATGAATTTCATAGACAAGATTGTCAAAGAGTATTTGAGATCTTTAGGGATCAAGAATCTGAAAAACTACTAGAGGGGGGGTGAATAGAGTTTTTGAATAGTTTTAACAATTTATTGAATTCAAATAACCACAATTGAAATTTGAAGAGAGAGACAGGTGTTTAGAGTGGTTCCAACTATAGCAAATACTATAGTTGTCAGTCCACTACCCGGTTGCTTACCCAACCGGGATTTGAAAGTATTTATTTTATTACCTCTCGAGGATTTATACAAAATACAATACTTTCCTTTACACCCTTTGAACAACCTTCACTTGAAGTAGGTGCACCAACTTTGAGATAGCCTTCTATGAAGTAACTCCAAGCTCCCCCTTGAAGTAGCCTTCCTCTCTAGAAGTAATCTCCCGTTGCACCAGCCTTCCGAAGTAGCTCAAAGTCTCCTTCTTCACCAAGAAGATCTTCACCCTCTCCAATCCGCAGCCTCCAACCTAGGAGTAGCAAGGAGAATACAAACAATAATAGGGAACAAGAAAGAAAAAAGAAATTACAACTTATCCTGTATAGCCCAAGGCTTGATTTGCCTAGATCAAGCGTATAGATCTCCTAACCAAGTGTGTGGACTTGTGATTGCAGTGGATAGGAGATACTAGCCTATAGGACACGAATTATGAGCTAAAGATGGAAGTAGCCAATGTTCACAAAGCTCAATTTGCTCACAACAGATTTCTCAAGTATGCTCAAGTATTTCTCAAGTGTAACAAGTGTATTTGAGTGTCCTATGGCTTGTCCTATTTATAGGAATGGCCTAAGGATGCTTAAGGACGTTCTAGACAACTTCTAGGGGTTTCTAAGTGCTTAACTAGCCGTTAGGTACAAAGTTGTTGCTTTAACAACGGCTAATTAATTAATTCTGCAGTTGCTGTCAGAGACCGTCTCGGTCGAGGAATGGTCGACCGAGACACCTACTCGGTCGAACTTTTGTCGACCGACAGGCACTCTGGAACAAGTGATTTGCAACGTCTTTCTCCAACTGCCAACTAACTTGTCTGTTGTGTCTAACGGCTACTTTGGATCTTTTCTCGGTCGAGAAGATTGTCGACCGAGAGTGTCTCGGTCGAGGAGTTTGTCGACCGAGATTGATCATGTTTCAATGTTTCAATTTAGGCACTAATTATATGTATGAGTGTGCAAATGTGATCCTATATGAAGGGGATGACTTATCTAAATGTGGTGTTTAGCTAGGGAAGATCTAACGCTTGACTTACATGCAATCTAAGTACTTGTACATTATATATTTGTACAAGTTTTTACAAAGCGATTACATTGCATGAAAAACATAAATGTAAGCATATGGATTTCCCTAGTTGCTTTGTCATCCACCTTAATCCTGCACACTCAAGTAGCTCGTTAGATCAATAAGAATGAAATGTTTGTCATAATCAAAACAAAGGGATTTATAGATGTCCATTTAGCCAACAATCTCCCCCTTTTTGAAGATGACAAATATTTCCTAAATATAAAAATAAAGGAAATATAAACCATATGAGTTTCATACCTTTAGATTTACCTTTTGTAGCTTTTCCTCTTGTTTATAAAATGTGTGCTTATTATTCGACTTGAATTATGGAACATGAAATCCAATTCACTAGGGAATATAGCAACTTTCAATGTAAAGCCAAGAGTTTATTTATGAAACTCATTGATTGAGTTTTTCTAAGTTTTAGTTTTGTATTTATTTCTCCCCCTTTGTCATTTCAAAAAGATATCCGTTTAGGAATAAAAACTCCCCCTTAATGAGATGTTCCATCAAATCTAATGAAAAGGATGTCCATTTAGAAGCCAAAATATCATGATGTAATTAAGAGTTTTTGTTTAAGTAGCACAAATATCAAAGAAAACATCTTCCAAAGGAGTGATAAGTAATTGCTTCCTAATTTTGTTAAATTGATCTAGTGGAAGCGGTTTTGTAAAAATATCAGCCAATTGATCTTCCGTATCAACATGATGAAGGGAAACATGATTCTTGGAGATGTGATCCCTTAAAAAATGATGACGGATTTCAATATGTTTAGCTCGGCTGTGTAAAATAGGATTGTGTGCTAAGTTTATAGCGCTCGTGTTGTCACAAAAAATAGGCATAGATGAAAGAGTAAAACCATAATCGTTTAATACTTGTTGCATATAAAGTACTTGAGCACAACAAGATCCAGCTGCCATATATTCAGCTTCAGTTGTAGATAGGGCAACCGTATTTTGTTTCTTGCTAAACCAAGATACTAAAGCTCTTCCTAACAAGAAACAACCACCACTAGTACTCTTGCGATCAAGGCGACAACCAGCATAATCCGCATCAGTATAAGCTATAAAATCCAAGGATTGTCCTTTTGGATACCATAAACCAAAACAAGTAGTGCCGGCTAGATAACGAAGAATTCGTTTAACTGCTAGAAAATGAGAGTGCATAGGTTGCGATTGAAATCGAGCACAAAGACCAACTGGAAACATAATGTCCGGTCTAGAAGCAGTTAAGTAAAGCAAACTACCAATCATGGCTCTATATAAGGAATCATCAATAGGTTCCCCATTTTCATCCTTATCAATTTTAATAGAAGTAGCCATAGGAGTAGTAGCATGTTTGCACTGATCCATCCCAAAACGTGTTAAGAGTTCTTTAGTATATTTTTCTTGGCTTATGAATATTCCGGCAGGTGTTTGCTTAATTTGAAAACCAAGAAAGAAGGTTAGTTCACCCATGAGGCTCATTTCAAATTCTTTTTGCATAATATCACTAAATTGTGTGCACAATGAATTATTAGAAGCTCCAAAAATAATATCATCAACATATATTTGCACAACAAGGAAATCAGATGTATATGTTTTGAAAAATAAAGTAGAATCTGAATTTCCAATAGAAAAACCATTATCAAAAAGATATGTCTTGAGCCTTTCATACCAATTTCTAGGTGCTTGTTTTAAACCATAAAGTGCTTTCTTAAGTTTATAAACATAGTCGCCTTTTTCCGGTATTTCAAAACCAGGTGGTTGGGCAACATATACTTCTTCTTGAATGATGCCATTTAGAAATGCACTTTTTACATCCATTTGGTAGAGTTTGATGTTTTTATGTGCAGCAATAGCTAGTAACATTCTAATAGCTTCAAGTCTAGCTACCGCATACGTTTCATCAAAATCTATTCCTTCTTGTTGATTATATCCTTGTGCTACTAACCGAGCTTTATTCCTTATTACTTCTCCTGACTCATTTAGCTTGTTCCTAAAAACCCATTTAGTTCCTATTATGGTTTTATCTTGTGGTTTAGGAACTAAATCCCATACATCATTTTTAGTGAATTGATTCAATTCTTCTTGCATGGCTATTATCCAATAGTCATCTTTAAGAGCTTCAGATATCTTTTTAGGTTCAATGATAGAAACAAAAGCCATGTTTGCAACATCTTTAAAGGAAGAACAAGTTTTGACTTTATCATTAGGATCTCCAATAATTAATTCTTGAGGATGATCTTTAATAAGTCTAGGTGTAGGTTGTGGTTCATCTTGGTGATTATTTGTAGCACCTTTCTCACTATCGTTTGGTATGTTTAAATTTTCGAATTGATTAGTGAGATCTATGATTTCTAGATTTTCAGATTTGGATTCTTCATGAAATGAAACATGAATAGATTCCTCAACTTTTCTAGATATAGTGTTATATACTCTAAAAGCTTTGCTAGAAGTGGAATATCCCAAAAAGAATGCTTTGTGTGATTTGGAGTCAAACTTATCTCTATCATCTTTGGTATTTAAGATATAGCATGTGGAGCCAAAGGTATGAAAATAGTCAACTCTAGGTTTCTTAGAATGTATTAGTTCATATGGAGTTTTCTTTAAATGAGAGTGAACAGTTACTCTATTTAGCACATAGCATGCAGTGTTTACAGCTTCAGCCCAAAAGGTTTTGGGTGTGTTATGTTCAAGCATCATAGTTCTAGCCATTTCTTGCAGTGATCGATTTTTCCTTTCAACTATACCATTTTGTTGTGGGGTGCGTGGAGCAGAAAAATTATGAGTGTACCCTTGAGATGTACAAAACTCTTCAAATGTATGATTTTCAAATTCTCCACCATGATCACTTCTAATGGTACATATTTTTCTTTGTAATAGATTTTCAATTTTGGAACAAAATTGTGTAAAAACATGAATAGTATCATCTTTAGTTGCAATAAAGTGTACCCATGTGTATCTACTATAATCATCAACAATAACAAAACAATATCTTTTACCACCAATAGATTGTGTCCTCATGGGTCCAAATAAATCCATATGAATTAATTCTAAGGACCTACTGGTGCTAAGTACATGTTTTGGTTTAAAAGAGGTTTTGATTTGCTTTCCCATTATGCATGGTTCACAGTTTTCAACTTGATCAAAAGATAAAGTAGGCAATCCACGAACAAGATCATATTTCACTAACTTTTTAATAACATGTGAACTAGCATGTCCTAGCTTTTTATGCCATATTTGTAAGGTGTTTTCATTTGCAAGCAAGCATTTTCCCACTACTGATTTCATAGAGTTAGGTTTAAGAATATAAAGATTTCCAACTCTATTTCCTTCATAAACAACATTTGTAGTGTTTTCTATCAATAACTTGCAGCAAGTTTTGTTAAATAACACATCATAACCACTATCACATAATTGACTAACACTTATCAAATTATGGTGCAAACCATCAACGAGGAGAACATTCTTTATTTCGAGGTTTGTACCAACATTACCTATTCCAACGATTTTGCCCTTACCATTGTCTCCAAAGGTGACTGTTCCACTTTTCTTTTCTTCAAAGGTTTGGAATGCATCTTTGTTTCCGGTCATATGTTTGGAGCATCCACTGTCAACCACCCATTCCTGCATTAAAATGTAGATTTTGGTACCCATGTGATGGTCCGATATGGTTGGAATCATTTAATTACAAATTTGTATAAAAATTCTGAATCAGAAGTCCAGTCGGTCGACAATTGTTCGACCGACATATGTCTCGGTCGACAAATTGTCGATCGAGAATATTACTGTATTTCAAACTGGAAAACACAGAAATGTAGCTCGGTTGACCAATTTTCGACCGAAATAATTTCTGTAAATTTTGATATGTTACAGACATTCGGTCGGTCGACAATTGTTCGACCGATTAATGGTTCGGTCGACAATACTTCGACCGACAAAGTTTCTGTTTCAGTACAATAATGCAGAGAATTAACAATAAGCATGAAATCTTTTGTTTAGTTGAGATAAGACAATATAAATAGCAAGGTGAAACTTTTTGGTCATATATCAACTAAATTCTATCTGATTCTACTAAGTTTGAGGTTTTGGGACCCAAACTAACTCGGAATCCTTAGTTTTATAAGGGCATGAAAAGGAATAGTGTCCAAGGCGTAAACAAAAATGGCAAGTAATAGAATCAACTTCATTTCTCTTTCTAGCCGTTGTGTTCTTGGGTACAAACATAGTTTGAGTTCTTTTGGGTTGATTTTTCTTTGGAGCATATCCCAAACCTTTTCTTCCGTTGAAAACATTACCAATGCTTAGGATGTTATCAAGTATATCTTTTCTTCTTAACTCATAAATTTCTCTTTGCAGCTGAGCAATATCATTCGTTTTCTTGTGTAGATCTTTTCTTGCTTGATCTAATTCAGATAGCAATGAATCTTTTTCTTTTATAACATTATCATAGTCTAGATGGTTACACAAAATGGGTTGAGTCTGAAAATCTTTTAGTTTAGATAACAAGTCAGTCTTTTCTTTAGAAAGAAGATCAACATTTGTTTCTAAAGTGAGTAACTTTCTAGTGCAATCATCCAAGGATGTTTTTAAAGACAAATTTTCAAGATCAATGTTATTCTTGTCAGAAGAAAGAGTATCTAATTTAGCACTTAGCTCATCATTTGATTTGATAACCTTTTTTAGTTTCTTCTTGACATCAACATACTTATCATGAATTTCTTGTAGACTAGTAACTAACTCTTCTTTAGAAAGATCAAGTAGGCTTACCTCTTGAGAATCTTCATCATCTTCTCTTGCCATTAGACAATCCACCATTTCTTCTCCGCTTTCACTACTTGACTCGTCCCATGCAGCTTTATAGGCTTTTTCTCCCTTCTTCTTGAGTGAGCTTTTCTTTCCTTTCTTTGCTTTAGGACATTCATTTTTGAAATGCCCTTTCTTCCCACATTCAAAGCACCTAGGAGGGGTAGAAGAAGAGCTGGAAATTTTGGTAGATTTAAATCTTCTGTATTTCTTACCATTTACTATCAAGGCTTCTTCTCCCTCTTCTTCACTTGACTCCTCACTTTCTTGTGTGACAGCCTTTGAAGCTTTTCGAGCCACATCCTTCTTCTTTCCTTGTTGAAGTTCACGTGCTCTTCTTTCTTCCTCTTCTAGGGTTGCTTCATGAGCTTCTAAATTGCCAATAAGTTGCTCCATTTTCAGTCGAGTGAGGTCGTTCGCTTCTTCGATGGTTGTCACCTTTGGCTTGTATTTTGGAGGAAGTGAATGAAGGATCTTTGATACCTGATCTTCTTCAAGGATAGGTTTTCCTAGAGCACTTAAACCATTAACAATAGTAGAAAATTTTGCAAACATTTCACTAATAGATTCATCAGGATCCATACGAAAGTGTTCAAACTTTTGTTTAAACATGCTAATTTTGGAATTTTTGACTTGGATTGTTCCTTCATAGGTTATGGATAATCTATGCCAAATATCATAGGCTGTGTCACAATTAGATATTCTATTAAATTCTCCTACCGATATAGAACAATATAAAATGCTTACAGCTTTTGCATTCATCTGAGCTAGCTTTACTGTATTTGCATCCCATTCTGCAAATTGAATTTGAGGGAGCTCATATGGAGTTGACACCATTCTCCATAGGTCCCAATTGATGCCTTGGAAGTAGAACTACATCCTTCTCTTCCAATATTGGTAGTTTGTTCCATCGAACGCTGGAGGCCTAGCAACAAGTGTCCCTTTGAGATTAAGGTTGTTGAGTACTCCATCACCCATTTCTTCAAGACTTTCTTAGGGTTCCTTGAAGCCTGCTTTGATACCAATTGAAAAACTACTAGAGGGGGGGTGAATAGAGTTTTTGAATAGTTTTAACAATTTATTGAATTCAAATAACCACAATTGAAATTTGAAGAGAGAGACAGGTGTTTAGAGTGGTTCCAACTATAGCAAATACTATAGTTGTCAGTCCACTACCCGGTTGCTTACCCAACCGGGATTTGAAAGTATTTATTTTATTACCTCTCGAGGATTTATACAAAATACAATACTTTCCTTTACACCCTTTGAACAGCCTTCACTTGAAGTAGGTGCACCAACTTTGAGATAGCCTTCTATGAAGTAACTCCAAGCTCCCCGTTGAAGTAGCCTTCCTCTCTAGAAGTAATCTCCCATTGCACCAGCCTTCCGAAGTAGCTCAAAGTCTCCTTCTTCACCAAGAAGATCTTCACCCTCTCCAATCCGCAGCCTCCAACCTAGGAGTCGCAAAGAGAGTACAAACAATAATAGGGAACAAGAAAGAAAAAAGAAATTACAACTTATCCTGTATAGCCCAAGGCTTGATTTTCCTAGATCAAGCGTATAGATCTCCTAACCAAGTGTGTGGACTTGTGATTGCAGTGGATAGGAGATACTAGCCTATAGGACACGAATTATGAGCTAAAGAAGGAAGTAGCCAATGTTCACAAAGCTCAATTTGCTCACAACAGATTGCTCAAGTATGCTCAAGTATTTTTCAAGTGTAACAAGTGTATTTGAGTGTCCTATGGCTTGTCCTATTTATAGGAATGGCCTAAGGATGCTTAAGGACGTTCTAGACAACTTCTAGGGGTTTCTAAGTGCTTAACTAGCTGTTAGGTACAAAGTTGTTGCTTTAACAACGGCTAATTAATTAATTCTGCAGTTGCTGTCAGAGACCGTCTCGGTCGAGGAATGGTCGACCGAGACACCTACTCGGTCGAACTTTTGTCGACCGACAGGCACTCTGGAACAAGTGATTTGCAACGTCTTTCTCCAACTGCCAACTAACTTGTATGTTGTGTCTAACGGCTACTTTGGATCTTTTCTCGGTCGAGAAGATTGTCGACCGAGAGTGTCTCGGTCGAGGAGTTTGTCGACCGAGATTGATCTTGTTTCAATGTTTCAATTTAGGCACTAATTATATGTATGAGTGTGCAAATGTGATCCTATATGAAGGGGATGACTTATCTAAATATGGTGTTTAGCTAGGGAAGATCTAACGCTTGATTTACATGCAATCTAAGTACTTGTACATTATATATTTGTACAAGTTTTTACAAAGCGATTACATTGCATGAAAAACATAAATGTAAGCATATGGATTTCCCTAGTTGCTTTGTCATCCACCTTAATCCTGCACACTCAAGTAGCTCGTTAGATCAATAAGAATGAAATGTTTGTCATAATCAAAACAAAGGGATTTATAGATGTCCATTTAGCCAACAGAATCATTGAATGTCACAATATCATTCATAGATGATTGGAGCCTAGAGGCTACCAACAATAGTCTAATACTTCTACTAGAACTTCTGCAAGAGAAAGACCATATTCACTCATGTACATAATGGAGGTAATCTTACCAGTGGAGGTCCAAATATTATCCCTCTATATATTGCAAGAAGCAAAAATTCCTAAGGCAAAATGGGTTTAGTACCATATCTACTGCCTCAACATGGTGGAATAAAAGTGAATGAGAGCTCTACATCATTCATAGTGCTATCAAGATGAGTAGCTTGGGCATTCAATAAAAGGTTAGTCATTTTAGTTTCTAGAAAGGTGATATGGTTCTCTACATCATCCAGAATGATGATACTAGTGGCAAGTTCAATTCCCAAATGAGAAGGGTCTTACATCTTCCACGACATATATGATTGGGGAAGCTTGTGTCTGAGTGATATGGATGGGTATATTCATGTTGATCACACCAACACTAGTCTTGTCAAGTTCTAATACTATTGATAAGCAAGCTTCATCAACACCAAGCCTATAACAAAGACCCATGCATGTGAGTAAAACTCTTACCCTTTAAAATATGCCTAAAATATACATAAATACCTAATGTGTATCTGGTGTCCCTAAAATGGGAAGGTCGAATAGAACCATATGGCCAAAGACGGGGAGGATCATGGCCGTTATCTTAAGGCCCTAATGGTTTTCCAACCTAAACTAACCCCTTAAAAATAAAACACTCTTAATTAAAGTATAGAAAAATGCTCATGGTTGTGGTGGAGACATGGTGAAACCCCACAAGCACAATCATGACAATCTTGAGAAGTTTGTAAAACTATAAGTCCTCAGATGTGAGTTAGACCTGATTTATAAGGTCAAAATAACATGTCACTTATACCTTGGTGAAACTCACATAACACTCAAAGTGACATATGCTTAGATCAACCTAGTGTGGGAAAGATAGGAGGACTAGAGTGGAGGTCAAGACCCCTTGCATCTATCTACACCTCATCTCTTGGAATGAGGTAGGACTAAGTTATACATGGGTTAACCAGTGAGTAATAAGCTGGGAAACCCTTCACTAAGAAAATATCACTCATTCCTTAAGGAAACTAGGCTCCCATACTAAGTCATTGAGCGTCAATGTCCAAAACATCAATTAAAAGATCCACCATGTGTGGACACCTCTCGAAAGATCAATGTTAAATGCTAAAATGGTGCTTCAATAAACTAGAGATATGAGTGTGACTGACTACTACATTAAAGCATGTCGGGAGTAGAGCCCAATGGGGTGTCTCTAACACTTGAAACCTTGGCCAAACTGGGTAGGATGTTGCCGCTTGTTCACCTTAACATGGCATGACTTTAGTCAAGTGAGATCTAGGGTCAATAGATCCCCCAATCCATCATCTCCCCCGGAATGAATGTGTAATATCCCTGACCTGGGTTATGCCCTAACCTTGGAAGTTTTTGTTTAAGCAAGTTAATTATACCCTTTATTTTATCTTGTGGATAGTAATTAAGGCTCAAGAGGAACTTATGTTTCAATTTTGGTCCTATTTGAATAATGTTGAAGCAATGTTTGCTTATTTTGGACTAAAGTGCAAATCACCCAAGTTGAGGGTTAAATTGCAAATGTTACATGATAAAATGTTCCTAAAAGTGTTTTAGCATCATGAGAATTTTAATGATGCATAGGTGTGGCTTTTGGAAGCTGAGCACCAAGAAAGATCTTATTAAGCAATGTTTGTACATTAAAACCTAGTTTTGGTGTAATGTGTAGTTTACCCAAAATCTAGGGTTCAATATGCAAAATACCACTTCTATAGAAGTCCCTAATGTTTCTTGGAATCATTTACAGTAAATAAAATGAGAGGGGCGTCTCATTTGTATCTCTTTGAAGGAGAGAGAATCTTGATATCAAAATCATCAAGATTTAAGCATAATTGAAACCCTAATTCAATTTAATGCAAAAATAATTATATTAATGGAAGTGACCTTCAACCAAAAATGTGTTGGTTGAAATGCTTATATGTGGACGTCCTTGTTCCTTGAAAAGGCAATGAAATATCTAAAGGAAGTGGATAACTCACTCACATTATTAAAAGAAAAAGAAATATCCACTAACTTATGGATATTATTATTAAATGTTTTAAGGTGCTTAATTTGCTTTTCTTTATTTCATGGATAATTGAGAGTAATAAGAGTCAAGGAAGATATACTAGTATGCAAGGAATAGTAGAGGTAAAGTGGCAAGGAAATGGAGTAGTTATTTCCTACTTTCTCTCTCTTAAAATGAATTTTAATAAAAATGCATATAAGCTCATTTATCCATAGCTTGAAAGGGGAATTTCGAATCCACTTTCACTCTTTGCTTGAAAAATGACCAAGGGAGATTAGTAGCAACAGGAGGACGACCCCCAACATGTAGGTAAGCTCCATGACCTTCTTTCACCTTAATGTTATGGTGGAAATCACAAATCAATGCTTGATTTTCTTCTTTTATTCACTCAAATCTTCAACCCTAGCCATTCGTCTCACTCAAAGACTTGAGGACGAGCTTGGGATAGTTTAAGGAGTTGCTTTCACCATTGAAAACGTGGATCTTGAAGCTTTGAAGCTTCTTTGGAGGTGGGTTTTATAACTTGAACCCTTATTTATTGTTATTGAATTCAATTCCTCAATCCATTTTGTTCAAATTACTCTTCTTGAATTTCTTTTGAATAATTGATGGAACTACCATGGGAATGGCAGTAGATTTCGAAGGTCTAATACTTGATGATGATGACATCATCATAAGAACATATCTCAACATAATTTAGTTGCAAACGGTTTCATGAATTTTGGTCCAATCGGTTTCACCAAACCGTTTGGAGACCAAACGGTTTGCAAACTGTTTGGAGGTTGGGGTTCCAAACCGTTTGGACATGGTTGACCAAATGGAAGTGTTGACCAGGAGTAGAACATGTTGGATGATGATCCAACGGATCCAATTGATTGATCCTATGAATGGACAATCCACCAATTACAACCCTAAATCGATTTGTTGAAGAATCCCTAATTAGTAATCCTTTCGGTTTCAAGATGTTGGACCAAACAGTCTTGAGACCGTTTGAGTCCAAACGGTCTTGAAACTGTTTGGGATAAAATGGTCTCAGGATCGTTTGGAGGTCAATGGTGGATTTTGATTGATGGATGAAGATCCAATGGAGTTAGATTGAATTGAACATTCGATAAGTTCAATTGGTGGTCAATTCAACAAGCAAACCCTATTCAATTTGGTTGAAGAATACCTCAATTGATCCAATTAGTTTTCAAGCTGGTTTGGCCAAACGGTCTTGAGACTATTTGAGTCCAAACGGTCTTGAAACAGTTTGGGGTCAAACGGTCTCAGGACCGTTTGGAATCAAACGGTTTCAAAACCATTTGGTGTTGAAATGCCAAAACTGAATGGAGGTCTAAAGTGATCAAATCGTTTGGAGATTTAAGGTGATGATTGATCCATTGATCCAATGGTTGATAATAATGATTATTAATGATAGGTACAAAGGTTGAAACCCAAAAGTACCTAGATGATCAGTACCTTTAGAATGGTTAACCCTAAAAGCTTATGAAAGCAATGTCTCAATACACTATGTCAACCATAGTTGTATATATTTGATTGAAAGGTTGATGTAACCTAATCAAGTTGAGAGGATGATAGAAAGGAATTCATACATGAGTATTAATGATGAAGAATGTGTGATTAGGGTATGATCCTTAGTAAAGAGATCATGAAACCCTAATCGAGTGGGTTAATAAGCCATAATCCTAAAATTAGGGCAATCCTGAGTGAAACCCTAATCTAGGGTAATGATGTAACCCTAATTAAGGGTGATGATATAAGAAACCCTAATTATGGGTAATGGAAGATGAAACCCTAATTGGGATAAATAGTAAACCCTAATTATGGGTAATTGAATGGAAACCCTAATTAGGATGAATAGCAAACCCTAATTGTGGATAATTGAATTTAAACCCTAATTGAGGGTGATGCCATGTGAAACCCAAATTGAGGGTGATGCCATGTGAAACCCTAATTGAGGGTATGATGAGGAGCCCTAATACAGGGTGAAGGTATGTGAAACTCTAATTTTGAGTTATAATACATGAAGCCCTAATCTTGGGCAATATGATGATAAACCATAATCCTAATTAATGGGTAATGGTATGAGAGAACCCTAATGATAAAATAGTGGGTAATGCCTTATAAAGGTGAAATATCTCAAATGGTTGATCATAGGCAACCTTATAGTAAGCAATGCCTTAACCTGAAATGAGTCCATATCATTGAAGATAGTTGGACCATTCTTGTGTGTGACCTATGCACTTCATGGTAAAAGTGATAGGTTAGTGGATGAAAGTATTAAGATGGGAAATACCTTAATCCAAGATAAGTTGATAACTCAAGAAGTTGGAAGTGATGAGGAAAGTGATACATCAAGATATGATAGATAACACTTTTAGCATTCTAAGGTTGATATACCTTGATGCACCTCAAATCGAATATACTTGGATAAGAAACACATGAAGTGTGTTATGTAAATTGTTACAATGAAATGTAATGAGTTTGATATACTTTGATAGGTATAGGCTAATATACCTTGAGAATGGGGTTAAGCCAAACTAATGAGTATGATGTAATCATACCATGATAAGGATGAGAAATGAACTCATACCTTGTATTGGTAATCATTTAATGATAAATGTTAAGAGTAATAAACATGATTGAATACTCGAGATGTTAATGTATGCTCCTAGAGGTGTGGAGCAATATATTAAGGTTGATTTGATAAATATGAAATCCTAATTAATGTGAGATGGGAAACCCTAACCCTAAATTGGGTAATGGGACATGAGAAACCCTAATGTGACGTGAATAGTAAGCCCTAACCCTATTGAGGGAATAGTGGTGTTACTATTGTATTACATGAGGTAATCTGTTATTGTTGCCTAGTGAGAGGTGACAAGATGTGTAATGGCCTTGTGAGCCATATGATTAGATGTTGCCTAGTGATAGGTGACAAGATGTTTAATGGCCTTGTGAGCCATATGGTTAGATGTTGCCTAGTGAGAGGTGACAAGATGCTTTATGAGCCTTATGAGCCATGAGAATAATTGTGGCATAGTGAGAGGTACCAAGATGATTATAAAAGTTTATTGTAAGAAATGATAATGTTTTAATAAACTTAATAAAAGGAACAATTGTATTCAATAAATAATGTGAAAAGCTATGAAGGCTAATCTCAGGATTGGTTAAAGTCCAATGTCTGGTTGTGTAATCAGGGTTGGTTAAAGTCCAATGTCTGGTTGTGTAATCAGGGTTGGTTAAAGTCCAATGTTTGGCCATGTAATCAGGATTGGTTAGAGTCCAATGCCTGGCTATGTAATCAGGGTTGGTTAAAGTCCAATGCATGGCTGTGTAATTAGGGTTGGTTAAAGTCCAATGCCTGACTGTGTAATCAAGATTGGTTAAAGTCCAATGTCTGGTTGTGTAATCAGGATTAGTTAAAGTCCAATGCTTGGCTATGTAATTAGGATTGGTTAGAGTCCAATGCCTGGCTGTGTAATCAGGGTTGGTTAAAGTCCAATGCATGGTTGTGTAATCAGGGTTGGTTAAAGTCTAATGCATGGCTATGAAATCAGGATTGGTAGTGTCCAATGCCTGGCGGTGTAATCAGGTTTGGAAGAGTCCAATACCTGGCAGAGGCTCAATGCCTGTAATGATGACACAGGATTGGTAATAACCCAATGCATGTATTAATGATATATGAGTACATGGTAGATATAATCCCATATCTGTTTAGCAGATTGGCTAAGGCCAACAGATTGAAACAAGAATGTATCATGGGTGACATATCAAGATAATGAGTGTCACAAGAGAAGTTTGACATGATGGTATAATTTGATGGATAAATGATATACATGTTCTTCCTATTCCTTATTAAGAAAATAGATGATTTTTTGTTCTATCATAAATAGTTGCAATGCTTTAAAAGATATGAATGCCTTAAACTTCTTATCCTCTGCCCAGTTTTATATCATTAAACTGTAATAATAATGTTTTTTGTAGAGAGTTATATCTCTCGCTGGGGCAATTACAATTGTCTCACCCCCGTGGGATCCAACATTTTTAGGTGGACAAGCACGGAGGAGACTGAGAATATCTTACAGAGGAAGAACATCAGCAGTAGCAGTGACAGCTCAGGTGTCGTGTCTTGTAGATAGAAGTCCTATGTGTCGTCTCTGTACTCTCAGGTCCTCGGAGTTAGTAACTGGTGTTTTTAATAAATCAATCTGAGATTTTGGCTTGATGCCTTGAGGTTCTTATGCTATTTGTGTTTAGTTGTTAACAGAGCAGATGATGCTTGTAATCCTGAAGAAGGAATGGTATAGAATATGTACTCATGAACCAGGATGTAAATGAAATACATTGGTTCTTAATAAAAGATTTTTCCTGTGTATGGATCTCTTTGCAAAAGGTTTAAATTTTTAGTGATTTTTAGTAATCCGTTGTTAATGATTGCTTCCGCTTAATTAGTAATGATTTGTTTGAACGAAGTGTTTCAGAATGTTCCTCTTTTGGCAGAATAGGTTATGAACATCTGAAAGGAGGAACCACTAATGAGTAGAAAGATAAAATGTAGGAAAGGCTAAAAAATCTTAGCATCTCAAGTCTCTTAACTCTAGTAATAGAACTAGATAGAAAGGAGGTAACATGGGCAGATTTCATTCTTCAAAATACTTATAACCATCATTGGTATGCCAAACACATATGGATGAAATCTACATCAATGTAGGTCACCTAATTCACTAAAAGGAGCTTATTGCAACAAGGACCTCAAGAGTGATTGAGGCATGATGAACATCATGGACGGAGTGTCCAAATCCAGTCTCACATACCATGAACAAAAAGAAACATTTTTATTACTTTCAAAGTGAATCTCTTATAAAGCTTTATAAACTAAACTGCACCTCAACATTCAAAATATGAAAAGATAATAGAAACACTAAAATAGAGGAAATGACAAAATCAATAAAGTTATCTCGATGGATCACAAGTCACTATAGTCAGGAAGGACAATGTGAACCACTCCAAGTATTTTGGGGAACAGTCTATGCCAATAGGAAATGCATTAGGTTTCATCTTCTTCTGATTCTACCACACCTTCACTGCCATTTCTCAAACTTTTTCAGAATTAGTCATCAGTTCACTAAAGAAGGACCAAATTTCTTCAATAACATACACACACTAGCAACATTTGAATTGCATCAACACTGACACTAGGTAGTACACAACACATGTGTTGACTCAAGGTCAATTAGGTCAATGTTGACTCACGTCTAAATTGACTAAACCCGTGTTTTGATGATGACTAACCATTCCACATATTGGTGTCTAATGCTTCTACTTGAGAAATTTCAGATTAGGTATAGACACACTCCAATTTCCCTAACTTGCGCATCTCAAATTGGAGAAAAGACAAGTCAAAGTCATACAAGTGCACATTTTTGTAATATGATGTATATCCATTAGAATCATGTTGTAAATCACTTGTAATGATTGTATGACTTGTAATTAAGCTTAGAAAAATATCAGGAACACTTAGATCAAATATTAGAGCACTTTAGATGCAACTTTGAAAATCATTTACAGGCACTTGATCGGTCCAGTTTCCCACCCTAAAACTCGACCGATCCACCTGGACTGATTTTTTGAAGATTGAATCGGTCCAGTTTCCCACCCTGAAACTCGACCGATCCACCTTGGCTGATTTTCTAAAGATTGCATCGGTCGAGTTGTGCACTCACAGAACTCGACCGATTGGGTAGTGGACTACTTGATCGGTCCAGTTACACCCATTGAAACTCGACCGAATGCACTGTACGGAAAAGTGCAGAAAAGTGTTTCTAGCCGTTGTGGAGTTGCAACAAGTCAAAATAGATCCGTTGCAAGCCACAAAACGGCTAGTTTTCATTCACAAGTGTTCCCAAAGGCTAAGAGGCATCCCCAGCTATAAATAGGACCCCTTGGGCTTCATTCCAAGGTTGAGCATTCACTATGAAGGTTCCTATTCTATAGTTGAGTGATCCTACAGCCTCCTCTCTCTCTCTCTCAGCTTAATCACTTGCTACATCCATTAGAGTGAGTAGGAAATCTGTAAGAGAGCTAGTCCTACATGTATATCTTGTGAGGCTCTCACTTCCACCACCTCCTTTCTATCTTTTCAATCATGAAGATGAAGGTTCTCTCTCTTGTCCAAGAGAGGTGAAGAAGAACAAGGGAAGGAGTCCCTTGGTGAAGATCAAGGTTGAAGACTTGGAGCTAGAGTGGGTAAGTCCTTGGAGAAGGTAGAAGACTCAAGCTCAAGTGGGTAAGACCTTGGTGGAAGCTTCTCCGAGTGAAGGTGAAGTCAAAGGCGGAAGATCCAAGAAGAGTGGGTAATTCCTACAAGGCCGAAGACTTGTGCAAGAGTGGGTAAGTCCTTGGAGAAGGCTGAAGACTCTTGCAAAGTGGGTAAGTCCTTGGTAAGGTTGAAGACTCTTTGTATTGGATAGGTAAGTCCTTTGTTGGTCATGTATTGTAAGTCTTATAAGTGAATATAAGAGTGCAATTGTTGGAAATCCTAGAGGTTGACCTCTCTAGGCAAGTGGACTGACACACTTCTAGTTTGAAGTGTGGAACCACTCTAAATAGCTTGTCTAATTGGTGCATGTTCAATTCCTCTCTCCCTTGCTATGCATGATTTAGTTGCACTCAAATTGCCTATTTAGCAACCTTATCTTGTCATATATTTTGAAGGTTTAATGAATTTTGTTTAAGTACTTTCAGCTCTATTCACCCCCCCTCTAGAGCATCCAATCACCCATCTAGGATCCAACAAGTGGTATCAGAGCGGGTCTTCTCCAAGAATACTTCCACAAGTATGAGAATATGGGTGATTATGAAGATGGGCAACCTTCAAAGAGAACAATAGAAGGAAACAAGAGTGAAAAAGGGATCACAAAGGCTCCATCAACAAATGAAAGCACTAGTGGAAGATCTAGTGAATTTGAAGATGGAAGATGTCATTGCACCCTCTTGACAAGCTCAATTAAAAATTTAAATGAGGTAAATCCGAGTGTTGAGATTCTAACCAATTATTATCTTAGTCAACTAAATGCTTCTAAATTTGCAAATTCTAGCTTGCTTGATAAGATTAAATTTTTAGAATCTCAACCTTCTATGACTACATCATTTATAGAGCTTGCTACTACTATTGTTTCTCTCTCTATTGTTTCTTATGCTCTTAAATGTGCTTATGAGAGTCAAGAGCTTACTTTGCAAGGAATAGAATGTGTAGATAAAGTTTATCCTTCAAAGATTACTTGTCTTGTATATGAACTTGCTTCCTTGCATAGTAGTGTAATTGCTCTTGACCCTCATACTATCTTTTCTTATTTTGATGCTCTATCTTGTGATAAAGATTCTTATATGACTAAAGATGTTTGCTTAGAAATATATCTTGTGCATGCTAGAGATGATATGAATCAATTGTGTTTTACCTTTACTTCTCTTATGCATGACAATCATAGTTTGAGATCTTCTTTGCAAAGATTCTTTGGTGATAAAAAGAATCTTAATCAAATCCTAGACCATACTACCAAACAAATGGGTAGAGATAGCATTGGACTTGACTGTAGTCAAGGGAACAACAAAGATAAAGGACCTCCAATATTCCATGGAGAATCCTCTAGTTCCAAGACTATGTGCACATGCATCTATTGCAATGAAATTGGTCATTATTCTACTTGTTGTCCTTTTAGGAAAGCACCCAAAAGCAATAGGACTTGGGTTGCTAAACTAACCCCTCCGGACCCAAAAACATGATCGGGGACCATTTCATATTTCTTCTTGTAGGTACTTGCAAATGGATTGACTTGAGCTATTGAATTGTAAATTGACTTGTCAATCCACACAAAAAAGAAGAAAGGTGAGATGTGTAGAGGGTGACAACAAGTGGAAAAAGTAACGGTAAGCACAAAGGTAAAGTTTTCTTGCTTATAACCTATCCTAACTTGTTTTTGTCAAGTTAGTGTGCACTACACATATGGTTTTTGAGTCAAAAGTGGTATTTTGTGTTTCCCTTCACACTCTTGCTCAAAAACTGTTTCTAATGCTTCTATAGTGCATTACTAACTTGCTTAGACATGTTTGGATATGGTTTGTATTTTTAGCATGCCGTTAAATATGTTTTTATGAAATATATGTGCTTTTTGACAGCTGCTCTGTCGGTCGAGTTTGCCCTAGTAAACCTCGACCGATGGGCACCAATAGGTGTTGCAACAGCTGTCATCGGTCGAGTTGTCCATGCACAGAACTCGACCGATAACACTGTGCACAGAATATACATTTGTCTTATTGAATGAGAATTTCCCTCTCAACTAGATTTTCTCAACCAATAGCCTTATTCTTTGGCACTCTCTTTTGGTATCTTTATATATGCATATTTCCATGTTCTATATTGCCTATCTTGCTTACAACTCTATCTTTCTAATTGCTCTAATTTGGTATATCTATATCTTGCAATTACTTGCTTTGAGTTGTCTTGCAGGTTTTGATGATGATCTCTTTGGATCTCTTGGTTGTGTCTAAAATCGCTTCTGTTGTACTCTAGCTTGCTACATCTCTATAGGTGTATATCTTGTTTTGATACAACCTTGAGGTTCATAGGGGTAATCATCTTATGGTAAGGATGCATATCTAGTGAGTTATATCCTTTCATGCTTCTAAAATTGCATATCTCTTTGTTTGGATATATCTCTATATCTACTCATAGCTTGCTTTATCTTGTGTTTCTTTGGGTATCTCTTTCTATGATCTAGATCCTACTAGTAGTCCTAACTTGTGATATCATCTACTAGTAGTTCATATACATGTAGTTCTAACCCTATTTATAATTGGCTTCTTTGCTCATCTATATGCTATGCTTATTTCTTGTCTCATACATGCTCAAGATTATTTCTTAAAATTGCATATCTACTATCTTGAGTTGCTTGCATAACATTGTGATGCAGGGTACATAGATCTACATGATATGTAGAAATTGGAGTATTTTTGGATTTTATGCAGCTTTTGCTCCAGTTTCAGTTTTTGGTGCAAGACTAGTGTTTTTCATGCAGAAACGACCTTCTAAGCAAGACTCATCGCTTTGCCATGATCTCTGTTGGTTTTTGTCAAATTCCTTCATCTTGAGGGTCAATATTGCAACTTACTATTTTTCTACAGCACTTTATCTTGCATTTTGGGGTGTTCAAGTATATGCTTTAACTTGCTTTTCTTTCTATGCTTGGACAAGCCCCTATCTGTGCTCTTCTACTCTCCTCATATATATTTTGTGTTATCTCCTTTCTCTTTAACAAGTGATGTTTCTTTTTTCTTCATAACCCCCACCTTTTTGAAATGACAAAGGGGGAGAAAGGTAATGTCTTCTTTTAAAAAGAGGAAGAAGGCATGTCTTACATGAAGAGGAGAAGAATGTCCATGTAAAGGGGAGAAGGTAAAGGGGAGGAGACATATATGTGTAGACATATATGAGTAGAAGACATAGTTTCTATAAATGTTATGAAAGCTAACCATGCAGGAGAAATAGCATCAATTGAGGGGGAGTATGAAAACTCCATGCGCATCAATTGAGGGGGAGCATATGATCTTAGTCCTATTGAAACCCCTAGGTTTCTCCAAAGGTATAAATTTACTTAAATGCTTTCAATACATTTATGGAATGGTTTCTCATCTTCAAAAAGGGGGAGAATGTTGACTCAAGGTCAATTAGGTCAATGTTGACTCACGTCTAAATTGACTAAACTCGTGTTTTGATGATGACTAACCATTCCACATATTGGTGTCTAATGCTTCTACTTGAGTGATTTCATATTAGGTATAGACACACTCCAATTTCCCTAACTTGCGCATCTCAAATTGGAGAAAAGACAAGTCAAAGTCATACAAGTGCACATTTTTGTAATATGATGTATATCCATTAGAATCATGTTGTAAATCACTTGTAATGATTGTATGACTTGTAATTAAGCTTAGAAAAATATCAGGAACACTTAGATCGAATATTAGAGCACTTTAGATAAAACTTTGAAAATCATTTACAGGCACTTGATCGGTCCAGTTTCCCACCCTAAAACTCGACCGATCCACCTGGACTGATTTTCTGAAGATTGAATCGGTCCAGTTTCCCACCCTAAAACTCGATCGATCCACCTTGGCTGATTTTCTGAAGATTGCATCGGTCGAGTTGTGCACTCACAGAACTCGACCGATTGGGTAGTGGACTACTTGATCGGTCCAGTTACACCCATTGAAACTCGACCGAATGCACTGTACAGAGAAGTGCAGAAAAGTGTTTCTAGCCGTTGTGGAGTTGCAACAAGTCAAAATAGATCCGTTGCAAGCCACAAAATGGCTAGTTTTCGTTCACAAGTGTTCCCAAAGGCTAAGTGGCATCCCCAGCTATAAATAGGACCCCTTGGGCTTCATTCCAAGGTTGAGCATTCACTATGAAGGTTCCTATTCTATAGTTGAGTGATCCTACAGCCTCCTCTCTCTCTCTAAGCTTAATCACTTGCTACATCCATTAGAGTGGGTAGGAAATCTGTAAGAGAGCTAGTCCTACATGTATATCTTGTGAGGCTCTCACTTCCACCACCTCCTTTCTATCTTTTCAATCATGAAGATGAAGGTTCTCTCTCTTGTCCAAGAGAGGTGAAGAAGAACAAGGGAAGGAGTCCCTTGGTGAAGATCAAGGTTGAAGACTTGGAGCTAGAGTGGGTAAGTCCTTGGAGAAGGCAGAAGACTCAAGCTCAAGTGGGTAAGACCTTGGTGGAAGCTTCTCCGAGTGAAGGTGAAGTCAAAGGCGGAAGATCCAAGAAGAGTGGGTAATTCCTACAAGGCCGAAGACTTGTGCAAGAGTGGGTAAGTCCTTGGAGAAGGTCGAAGACTCTTGCAAAGTGGGTAAGTCCTTGGTAAGGTTGAAGACTCTTTGTATTGGATAGGTAAGTCCTTTGTTGGTCATGTATTGTAAGTCTTATAAGTGAATATAAGAGTGTAATTGTTGAAAGTCCTAGAGGTTGACCTCTCTAGGCAAGTGGACTGACACACTTCTAGTTTGAAGTGTGGAACCACTCTAAATAGCTTATCTAATTGGTGCATGTTCAATTCCTCTCTCCCTTGCTATGCATGATTTAGTTGCACTCAAATTGCCTATTTAGCAACCTTATCTTGTCATATATTTTGAAGGTTTAATGAATTTTGTTTAAGTGCTTTCAGCTCTATTCACCCCCCCCTCTAGAGCATCCAATCACCCATCTAGGATCCAACAACATGCTCCGTCCCAGAATAATGATCAACCCATTGGAAGACAAACATTGCAATTCCAAATTCTAAAGTGTCAAGAAGGAATTTCATCCAACCCCAGTGAACTTCTTCATTTCTCGAACCTAAAAGACATTGTTCCAGACAGCCATATTGCAGGAGAGGCTCACCAAATTGGATATGATTTGATAAGTACTCGTGTACAAGAAAGTAATGAGGATTGGAGGACTCTTGGAATCTAATGGGGCCGATGTGCATTCCAAGATAAATCTACAAAACCTTGGAAGGTCTTTGCATCTTTCCTATCAAGTATGCTTCATGTAGGCACTAATATAGATTGCCTAATATCTAAGTCACGATAGTCTCTTTTCACTAAATTGTCTCTATGACGCCAGCAGCTGATATTGTCACCTAACTGAAAGTTTCTCCAAAGAACAACTCAGTTAGGATGGCCAAGGTATATGCTCATAGACGTGGCCTATTCAAAAATACAACATCATGGTGTGCATTGCTGTTTAACAGTTGCCACTGAGAAGCCAACTTATTGAAGTTACCATCTTAAGTCAGCTATTGAGTAGCTCAATGTTTCTTCACACCTAAAAAATCAACCAAGTTTGTAATCTAGCTCAATTTCTTTGGGACAATGAGCCAGTAGTAATGTATATGGAGCCGATAAATCTTAGCCACAAACTTATGAGTGGGATTCATCATGACATCCCCAAAATTAAATGTTTGACTAAGAGGATCCAGAAGGGGATCACCACCCACATAAATTCCCTTGTGATGGGAACATAAGACAGATTGTGTAGGTGTTGAGTCAAGCCAAATCTTGCCAACTTGATCTCCTCCATTTCAAATATATATGTGCTCCATTTCCATACTGAAGACAAATTGATGAGATGGCACCTTGAGAATGGAACTTCATTAACCACCAGTTGCACCATTGTTCTAAATCTCAATAATCAATAGATGTTGAATTAGCACAACAATCCCATTATATTTATATACTTCTAAAAAATCTATCGAGATTGGCCCATTTCTTGAGGAAATTAGGACTCCCAATCCTTCTCACCCATAGAATGGATCATTCTGTAGGATAGTTAGGACTTGTGGAATGTAGGAATCTACTAGTTGAGCATGGGCCTTCTACAAGTATGACCCTGTAAGAGATAATCAAACTCTAAAATAGAGAATTCTAAATCACACAATAGGATTTGACTCTAAAGCTCAAACTTTAAACTCAAATTATTAAATGTTAAACATTACGAAATCATGATGAAAGTTAAAATAATACATAGGTTTCTTGCAAAAATAAAATACAAAGATACATTTTCATAAAATTAAAATACTTCTTTAGATTCTTCTTCAAACATCATGCCAAGTGTTTGGTCAAAGTCCAATGATCATAAGAAGAAGATCTTGATGACCCGTTCTCTCGGCTCTTATTAGGATAAACAATGTTGGAAAATGAAAAATGACCCAAAGAGGAGCTGCTAGATTGCACCTCCACACCCAAAGAAGCATCATGGCGATGAGCTAAATCTTACCCAACACTTGTTGAAGATGGTTCCACAGTAACTACATGTCCTTGTGGGTCCATAAACAAGACTAGATCCTTCATAGAAAGATCACTCATACTCGTACTAATATGATGGTATCCCTAAGCTCCCTAGAAGTGTTAAGTCTTATTATATCCTAGTGAGATACTCGATCTGAGGAATCCTTCAAATGCACTTGTAGAAGTACAAAGTTCAACCAAAATCTCCAATAAAGTGACACAAGCCTTCAACACCAAAATCATGATGAGGTTGCATCCCTAGAAAGTCGTCGAAGCCTTGAGTAGTCATAGGTTCAAAAGGTAGAGTCTCTATATGAATATGATTCTCATGATCAGGTGAACATAATAGCTCATAAAGAAAGTCATCTTGATCCTCAAATGATTCATGATTAAATCCACAAAAAGAAACATTATTCATGCTACTTCAATTAAGAAAACAAATCAAAATAAAAGATAAACTCTTACTAGAGTAGTAGATGCTAGATGATCATATGATTTGAATGAGAATGGTGGAGGTTGACCAACTAAGTAATATGACCCAAGATACACATTGTAATCCACTTGAGCTCACATCATCTCTCATGCAGATTGATTGATCCTAATGATAGAGGGGAACAATCTAGGAAGAGGATCAAGTGGAATATGCTAGCCACCAGCCCTATAACAATCAGCATGCTAACCCATGTATAAGACACTCCTTGATGGCGGCTCAAACTAAATCATTTGTGCTTCCAAGGTTAAGGAATCAAAGTGGGAAGCACATAGTGTACTCTCCTTACTAAGATGAAACTTGAAGAAGATATTAAATCTGACATTGGAAACACAAGACAAACAAGGAGGGGGCTAAAGCACCTGCATACAAATCAGACAATATTAAAGAAAAGTGCTACATGTACCTCTCCAGACGGCATCCTCTCTAGCTCGTCTCTCTATTGGTTGTAGGACACTCAATTTTAGTATCCAATCTAAGGGAAACATGTGGATAAGAATAGCGCAGATAGCCCCGAGGACCAATCAAAGTGACTGGCATATTGAGATAGAAATTCTTATAGCCCCAAAGTTGCAAGGTAAATATTAGTGAAATGAATCTCAATAAACAGCTCAAGCTAAGAATAAATTAAATATACAAATCTATACCTTAATCAGGCCCATAAAGCCGCCATAGCTCTTAGTTGCTCTAACAATTCCCTTCTAGAAGAATCACCTTTAGATGTAGTGATTCATTGGCATTTTCTCTCTTTTCCTATATTGCTATAGCTCTTAGATTAGATACTAGCTCCTCGTCGTTGACACCACCCAAAATGAGTAGAACAAAGATGATGCTCAATCTTCCCTCATTTCCTCCTGTTAATAGAATTTTCTACAAAATTGCAAACATGTTCCTAATCTTTTTAGTAAAATTCCCAAATCTTATAAAATCATAGAGAAAATCATAATAAATTCAAAATTATGAATAAAATATGGAAATTTTGTAAAAATTGAAGACTACAAATCTTTCTTAATGGGATGAAATAATTTACTACTCTAAGGAATACAAAAGTATGTTGACTATCATGAGACTAGATCTTCACTTGAAAGTATGAATCCTCAAACCAAGATACATGCTTGCATGCTTTCAACTTTTGATCTGACTCTGAGTCATGCAAAGTCCTATTGCAAATAGGCATGTTTTTCTTCTTTCAAAGGGTCCTAGATCATGACCTCAAACTGTATTATTTGTATACCTAAAATCCCATACAAAATTAATAATGCTTTTATTTCTACATAAAAACCACACAAAGTAGGCAAATCTTAGATTTTCATTCATCATGTTTCAATTTTGCATGAAATCCCTGCCCAAAAACCATATTGAATTTAAATCAAGTGAGAAGTAGAGAGTCCAAGATAATGATTTTGAAAGTCATAATGAGTTGTCTAGATCATTTAAATGTCTCATCGACACTATAGGGGATAGACAATTAAATAGTATAGTCACAAGCCATGGAAGCTACCTTGTCTCTAAAAACTTGTCTGGTACCTAATCTTATATTTTTTTATAACTCTGCCCATGAATGTTCTCCTATAGAATTGGAAATGATCTAGTGGACAGATGATTAACAAATAAAATCACTAGTTGTGGTAGCTACCTTATCATTAGAAACTTGTTGGGTGCCCAACCATATCTATTTCCAAAACTTACTTTTGAAGGTCCTAATGAGCAACCTAGAACTATTCTAATAGATGGCCAACACTCTAATGGTTAGATGGTTAATCGGTACAATGTCCATGGAGGTCACCTTATCATTGGGAAATCACCTGATGCCTTGTAACAAACTGAATTCTGGAAATTTTATCCTTTAATCCTCTTTCCCATCTTTTCCTTTCATTTATATCCTCTTTGTCCTTTCTATTTAATTTTTGGAGATTATGATGGTTTAATGAACATTTGTTCACCTTTTTCACCAATATTTGGGTTTATGCACAAATACCTCAGTGAAAGGTTAAGAATGGGTTTAATATGTAAAATGTCCACTTCAGTGATAAAAAGAATAAAGAAATTCATGCTAGAACTTTATAGGACTTTGTAAAATATGAAAAAGAAAGGAAATCTTGAAATATATATAAAGGAGATGATAAATATAATAATTGGGGATAATATGGGGTATTTTGGATAAAAGAAGATATTGAGGAATATATTGTTCCAAAAATCCTAATTAGAAACCAACGAAGATAATTTGGGTCACAATCTCTTTTTCTTGACCTAAAAGAAACTTAAGGGCCAAGTATCACCTAATTTGGAAGATAAATGCATATATTAAAGTCTTTATTAAAAGAAAATAGGAGATAAGCCAATAAGGTGAAATAAAATATCTAACATCCTCAAATTGTAAAACTAAATCCAAATTCGTAATCTACATATCAAAATGAGTCTATGCATGAATTTGCATCCAATTTGGTCAATGTTAAATATTTTATTTTATTCAGGAGAGAGAAAATTCTTTAAAGACCACAAATAATAAATATATGTTGAAAAAAATTAATTAATGTCAAAATCATGTTCCTCACATTTAGTATTGCTTATAGGACAAGTTTTATATTTTTAGAAAGTTTCTAGATGCCTTTAATAAAATAAAAGGATAAATAAGTGATAAACTCTAAATGAATTAAATAAAATAATAAAATACTTCAAAAAAAATACCAAATTCGTGTTCTATATGTTAACATATATCTTTGTATGAATTTTGACTCAATTTGGAAAATATTTGATAAGAAGGTGAATTTAGGAGAGAGAAAGTGTGTAAAACATTAAAATCATTAATTAAAATAATAAACAACACCAAAAAATAGAAATAATGGAAATTTCGTATCCAACATACTTAATATGATTTATGTATGAGGTTTCATTATTTTTAGAGGATTTTATAGTCATTAATGAGAGAGGAAAGAGAAAATAGTAATTAACTTAATTGACTAATATAACTTTCTGAAAAGGAAAATATAATTTTATATTCGGATTGCGCACCCCAAAATCAGTTAACCTACCAAATTTGAGTTTATTTGGACTTTGTTTGTACCCTAAAATAATTGTAGAAAGTTTTATACATTAAATGCATCAAAAGAACAAAGTTGGAAAGTTGTATTAAATGTCCGAGTCAAACCCTACCTCTATCTGCGTGAACAGTAATTTTCGAATTTTTTTGATTTTTGAATAGCCATATCTCCCTCGTTTCTCAATGAAATCAAGTGATTTTTGTCTCGTTGGGTTCCTCTTCAAAATCCGCTCCAGATTATCCAATATGTTTTATGTTTTTGTGATTATCCAGAGAATCCCCAATTCTCTCGAAGCTTCTCTCTCACCTCGCGCATCTAAACCCTAACCGAGATCCCCATGCCTATAAATACATCTACCCCTACGTGCACCGGAACCTTTGCAACCCGTTCCACCTTTCAATCGCAAGTTTAGTTACCATTTTGACCCCATCGAGTGGCAGAAGGCGCAGAACTTGTGGCGGCTTTCCTCCCTCATCTCTTCACCTCCGGTGAAATACAAGGTATGGTTGGATTCGTCTTGTCTTTGGCTTTCATTTGCATGTCTAAACTCCAAGTTCTGTGTAGATTTGCAATTTCACCCAATTTTGGCCAAAGCTTCTCCGTCGGCCATGGCTTGCGTGCAAGTGGGGAAGATGCCCCCTCGACGTATTACGCGTTTACCCCTGCGATATCCATGCTTCTCGTCTCTGCCTTCCCTGAGGACAAGATCGTCTTTCTCTTTTGTTTTGACTGAAGTTGACCGGTATCAGGACCCGACTCTGAACCGTGCTAGTGGGGTGCCAGTGAGGCGCGGGTTCCGCCCACCTCCGCTCTCTCTCACTCTCTTGCTTTCAAACGTTGAAGCCTACCTGGCAATTGTTCATTGGCCAGTTTTCAAAAATTGATATCTTTTGATTCGTTGGTCCAAAAATAGAATTAAAAAAAGTTTTGAAATCGGGAAAAGATTATCTATCCATTAAAAATATTTTCGGTGCTTGATTCTGAGATTTTCAACAATATGTTTTATGGTGATTTAAATTACCTAATAATCATGAAAAATAACCCTAAAAGTCAATATCTTAAAAATATATCATATTATATGTTATTTTGATCATAAAACCCTAACTAAGACAATGGTGATGTTTTCAGAGTCTAATTCAAAGGTTTGTGAAAAAAATAGTAACTTTAGGGTTTTAGGTGTTTAAATAATGAATATAGTTCTAATACATAAACATGGTGTTGATATTAGGAAAAGGGGAACATGGAATCGATTAAGTGGTGCAAGTTGATAATTGGAATCAATATTAAAGGTATGTGCATTTACACCTTAAGTTGGGAAATATGTGTGCCTTGTCCTACTTTTTCCACAATGAGGTTTATTTGAACCTTATATCCTATGATCATGATTCTTTTACTATACCTACCTCATAATTGGTTTTGGAATATTGTTCTTGGGTCTTGGTACCCCACTGTTATGCTCTATTTGGTTGATTCTATTAGTTTCCATTGATTCTAGCATGATGATTTTATTAGACTAACTAGTTATAGTGGTGGTACTTATGTACAACAATCCATAGTTGGGGAATGTGTTATTTCTCCCTTGGGGAACGTGTTACTCTCCCCCACACATGAAATATGTGTAGGTGACTAGGAATGTGTTACTCTCCCCTCATCCTTTGGTTGAAGGTCTGATAGGTGTCTCAACCCTACTTAGTTAAGGTAGTAAATATTAATCATGCATGAAATTCTTTTATTATACTTTGTTTAAGGCAAGAATCTATTGAAAGCTTCTTTTATATATGGCCTCATTCTCTTATTATCTTCATCTTATGATGAACCATAGCCCATTTTTATTACTTTTCTTATCTTGTTATCCTAGAATAGTTTTGTGATACATACTTATTTTTCCTTTCCCATTTGTTGGGTGCCTTCCCAACCACCCAAGTGGTGAGCAATTTGATGGATAAGACCAAAAGATCTTAGCTTTGGCATGGATTTAGTTGATGGAGTTGTTGCTTAGAGACAAGATTGTGTTAGTTATACTTCCCTCTATCTAGATCCTAGTTTATGTATGTTGATGTAACCCTAAAAGGGAGATATTTGATGTATTTTTGTAAAATCTTATATGAAATTGATTTAGTCAAAAAAAATTATTCTGTTGCTTTTCAATGTGTTTTGTTTACCATATTTTAGTAAGGAGGTGATCTTGACTTTCTTACAACATGGTATCAAAGCCCATGGTAGTTAGAATCTGACTATTTTAGTTTTGTCTCCCTAATTAGAACCTTAGATTTGCATAGTTTCCCTTAAGTTACATGTTTGCCCTAGATTTGATCTATGCTGATGATAGGTTCATTTAGGACCCTATAGTTTCACCTTAGAGTCTTGATGAATAAAACTATAATATGCTCATAATTAAAATATGCATAATTTGATGTTGTTTAGGTTTGCCTTTAGGAAACTATTTGGGCATGAAGTTGAAGTAAAGGTGTCTAGAAAGGATCACGATTTCGAGGGATGGCAATATTTTCCTTCATGCCACTAGCTTGGTTTACGATGACTCTCATGCCCATATGATACTGGTCTGGCCTGAGCTAATACGAATTGCCCAAAATAGTTTGCTTTTAAGCAATAGTAACCTTAGACTTCTATGTTGTATATCTTTGGGAACCCTAAGTTAATTTGTTTGAGGATGGATACCAAGATAGTTTCCTTATGTCCCTCAGGACCTCATGCTTGAATAGTTTATCCGTAGAACCTAGACCTTGGAGTTTGGTGTTTGGGAAGATATCAGAGTGTACAGTGGAAGCATGATGGACCTTGAGTATGGTTTAGTTAGACTCATCCCTTAACCCTAATGTAGTTTGGCTTGATGGGTCGAACCCTTTTAAGGGGTGGAGTATGGTTAGTTGATGATGTTTGAGTGGTTAGATTTCGTGGATGAAATCCTCTTTAGGGGGGATGGAACCCTATAATATCTTGCAATCTATCTACTCTATCTTTAGAAACCCTAACTCCATGAATAGGAGGTTAGTATGTTTGGATCCTTAGTCTTAACCAAACATGTAATAATGGCAACCCTAACATGCTTGTTCATATATTAATGAACATATAATGATCATCTGAGGAATAATTTATATGTTCAAACGCTGATGAATATCCAATGCACACAATAAGAGTAACTCACATATTAATACTAATTATGTATAAGCATGATGCTAATAATGTCAAGAACTGATAGACCTTAATGATATGATGAGAAAGAAAAGTGTAACCTAATCTTGGCGTTAATGCATGCTATAATGAAATATAATGATCAAGTTGATCCTAAACCATAAGTTGTAATCATATAACCTTAATATTTACATCCTTAATGATATTCATGTTAAATTAGTGGCATTAGGTGTAATAATCAGATAACATGCCTTGATGCACATAAATGATATATATTCACCTAATCATAGATTACTCGAGTCATGAATATGAAATGCATATCACTTAACGTAAACCAATTCACTAATATGTAATATGTTTCACCTTGATCATTGAAATACATGTAATGGCTTCAATGTGAATATGAAGTGATTGGATTCACATAAACGTGAAAAATGATTAATATAAATGAATAATGATTAACGATGACATTAATGTGAGCAATAAAGATAATGTGACATTGTGACAACATTAATATGAATATAAGTGACTAATGTGACACTAATTGGAATAATGCTTAACCACAAAATTGGATAGAATGTCTTATTTCATGTAAAATATTTTGTTAAAAATTAATACGGTGATAATATAAGTATGATGAAGTCTAAGCTCAAAATATTAATGATAATGATAAAATATAATATTGAATATTGAGATAACTGAGTAACCCTTGATTGTGCTAAAATTCCTAGTAAGGTAAATGAGAAATATACATATGTATATATAATGTTACATAGATGATAATGAAATATAACCCTTTTGGCAATAAAGTATATATGGCATGATGTAATTAATATAATGTTGATAATGTGATATCATAAAGAGTATAATGTTAATGAGCCAAAAATGTAAATAATGTTAAATCTCATAAAAAGAATATCTTAATAATGAAACCCTAGGTGGTCCTTGAGAACCTGACCTAATAGAAGATGCTTGTGAAGTTTTTGGACTCTCAAGTTAAGTAGTTAATGTATAAGTTTCGGTGGGAGTTTTATGGTTGGCGGAACAACCTGATGTTTAGTGATGAGAGGTTGCACACTCACCCTTCCCTTCTTACTTGTGATTTCGGGGATGAAATCCTCTTTAAGGGGTGGAGTGTTGTAACATACCAAATTATGGACATTTTATCCTTTAATCATCTTTCCCATCTTTTTCTTTCATTTCTATCCTCTTTGCCCTTTTTGTTTCATTTGTGGAGATTGTGATGGTTTAATGAACATTTGTTCACCTTTTTCACCAAGATTTGGGTTTAAGCACAAATACCTCAGTAAAAGCTTAGCAATGGGTTTAATATGTAAAATTTTCAGTGATAAAAAGAATAAATAAATTCATGCTAGAACTTTTTAGAATATCAAAATAAAGGAAATCTTAAAATATATATAAAGGAGATGATAAATACAATAATTGGGGATAATATGGGATATTTTGGATAAAGGAAGATAATGAGAAATATATTGTTCCAAAAATCCTAATTAGAAACCCACAAAGATAATTTGGATCACAATCTCGTTTTCTTGACCTAAAAGAAACCTAAGGGCCAAGTATCACCTAATTTGGAAGATAAATGCATATATTAAAGTCTTTATTAAAAGAAAATAGGAGATAAGCCAATAAGGTGAAATAAAATATCTAACATCCTCAAATTATAAAACTAACTCCAAATTCTTAATATAGATATCAAAATGAGTCTATATGTGAATTTTCATCTAATTTGGTCGATGTTAAATATTTTATTTTATTCAGGAGAGAGAAAATGCTTTAAAGACCAAAAATATTAAATATATGTTGAAAAAATAATTAATGTCAAAATCATGTTCCTCGCATTTAGTATTGCTTATAGGACAAGTTTTATATTTTTTAGAAAGTTTCTAGGTGCCTCTAATAAATTAAAAGGATAAATAAGTGATAAAATTTAAATTAATTAAATAAAATAATAAAAGTCTTCAAAAAAATAAAAAAAATACAAAATTCGTATTCTATATGTTAAAATATAGATTTTTATGAATTTTGATTCAATTTGGAAAATATTTGATAAGAAGGTGAATTTAGGAGAGAGAAAGTGTGTAAAACATTAAAATCATTAATTCTAATAATAAACAACACCAAAAAATGGAAATGATGGAAAATTCGTATCCAACATACTTAATATAATTTATGGGTGAAGTTTCATTATTTTTGGAGGATTTTATAGTCATTAATGAGAGAGGAAAGAGAAAATAGTAATTAGCCTAATTGACTAATCTAACTATCTCAAAAGGCAAATCTAATTTTATATTCTGATTTCTCACCCCAAAATCAGTTAATTTGAATTTATTTGGACTTTTTTTGCACCCTCAAATAATTGTAGAAAGTTTTATACATTAAATGCATCAAAAGAATAAAGTTGGAAAGCTGTATTAAATGTCTGAGTCATCCCCTAACTCTAGCCGCGTGAACAGTAATTTCTGAATTTTTATGATTTTCAGATGGCCATATCTCCCTCGTTTCTCAATGAAATCAAGTGATTTTTGTCTTGTTGGACTCCTCTTCCAAATCCGCTCTATATTATCCTATATTTTTGCTATTTTTGCATTTATTTGGAGAATCCCCAATTCTCCCCAAGCTTCTCTCTCACCTTGCACATCTAAACCCTAACCTAGACCCCCCATGCCTATAAATACCTCTACCCCTACGTGCATTGGCACCTTTGCAACTTGTTCCACCTTTCAATCGCAAGTTTAGTCGCCGTTTTGACCCCCTTCGAGTGGTCGAAGGCGTTGAACTTGCGGCGGCTTTTCCTTCCTCATCTATTCACCTCCGGCGAAATACAAGGTATGGTTGGATTCATCTTGTCTTTGGCTTTCATTTGCATGTCTAAACTCCAAGTTCCGTGTAGATTTGTGATTTTTCCCAATTTTGGCCAAAGCTTCTCCGTCGACCATGGCTTGTGTGCAAGTGGAGAAGATGACCCCTCGACGTATTACACTTTTACCCCCGTGATTTCCATGCTTCTCGTCTCTGCCTTCCGTGAGGACAAGATCATTTTTTGCTTTTGTTTTGACCAAAGTTGACCGGTCTCAGGACCCGGCTTTGAACTGTGCCAGCGAGGCACAAGCCCGGCCCACCTCCACTCTCTCTCGCTCTCTTGCTTTCAAACGTTGAAGCCTACGTGGCAATTGTTCATTGGTCAGTTTTCAAAATTCTATATCTTTTGATTCTTTGGTCCAAAAATAAAAATAAAATATGTTTTGAAATCAAGAAAAGATTATCTATCCATTAAAAATATTTTCATCACTTGATTCTGAGTTTTTTGACAAGATGTTTTGTGGTGATTTAAATTACCTAATAATCATGAAAAATAACCCTAAAAGTCAATATCTTCAAAATACATCATATTATATGCTATTTTGATCAAAAACCCTAACTAAGACAATGGTGATGCTTTCATAGTCTAATTTGAAGGTTTGTACAAAAATTTAGTAACTTTAGGGTTTTAGGTGTTTAATGTATGAATATAGTTCTAATACATAAACATGGTGTTGATATTAGGAAAAGGGGAACATGGAATTGATTAAGTGGTGCAAATTGATAATTGGAATCAATATTAAAGGTATGTGCATTTGCACCTTAAGTTGGGAAATATTTGTGCCTTGTCCTACTTTTTCCACAATGAGGTTTATTTGAACCCTATATCCTATGCTCATGATTCTTTTGCTATACCTGCCTCATAATTGGTTTTGCAATATTGTTGTTGGGTCTTGGTACCCCACTGCTATGCTCTATTTGGTTGATGTTATTACTTTCCATTGATTCTAGCATGATGATTTTATTAGACTAAGTATCTATAGTAGCGGTACTTATGTACAACCACCCATAGTTGGGGAATGTGTTATTTCTTTCTTTGGGAACGTGTTACTCTCCCACACACATGAAATATGTGTAGGTGACTGGGAATGTGTTACTCTCCCCTCACCCTTCGGTTGAAAGTCTGGTAGGTGCCTCAACCCTACTTAGTTAAGGTAGTCAATATTAATCATGCATGTAATTCTTTTATTATACTTTATTTATGGCAAGCATCTACTGAAAGCTTCTTTTATATATGGCCTCATTCTCTTGTTATCTTCATTTTATGATGAACCACAACCCATTTTTATTACTTTTCTTATCTTGTTATCCTAGAATAGTTTTGTGACACATACTTATTTTTCCTTTCCCTTTTGTTGGGTGTCTTTCCAACCACCCAGGTGATGAGGAAGTTGATGGATAAGACCAGAAGATCTTAGTTTTGGCATGGATTTAGTTGATGGAGTTGTTGCTTGGAGACAAGAATGTGGTAGTTAGACTTCCCTCTTTCTAGATCCTAGTTTATGTATGTTGATGTAACCTAAAAGGGAGATTGTTGATGTATTTTTGTACAATCTTTTATGAAATTGATTTAGTCAGAAATTTTTATTCTGGTGCTTTCCAATGTGTTTTGTTTACCATATTTTAGTAAGGAGGTGATCTTCACTTTCTTACATGCCCAATCTTATTTATCTAGAGAAATTAAAGCCTATCTTAGATATGAAAACTCATCATATTTTACCTCTCTAGGGTTGTGATCGTGACCCTAAATTGGTTTACCCACTAGGTTTTGCAATTGACATAACTCACTCAAGAATCCAATTACAAAAAGAGAATGAGATGATAACTTTTGAAGATCTTTCAAAATCAATCACTTTTCATGATCTTTCATGATTATAGACACTTGATTCAATGACTTTTGATAAACCATATCATATCCTCTTTCACAGCCATCTCCTTCCATATAAGGCAAGAGATAGTGAGAATATTATACATGAACTTAGTTAGAACTAGAACAATGATGGGAGACTCTTTTACAATCCTAGAAAATTCAAATGACTCATCATCACTCTACAAAAATAAGTGATTAGTTCGACACATGTATATGCCTCCATTTTAGGCTAGCTTTACGTTGAAGAAATCATTTACACATAAACTAATTCCTTTTATGGACGGTTGTTTCACTAATTCACCTTAGGATGAAAAGAAATCTTTTATACTTTTGACTCCAATTATTTTTTCTTTAACTTTTCACCTTTTCTCCTGAAAAGGAAATGATATCATCTATGCTTTTGACCCTCCATGAGGTTCAACAAAACATCCTTGATGAGTATAACCTTTTGTCCTTTGTGACCAAAAAGGGGGTCAGACTTGGCTCAAGCATGTGGTTCTCACTCTTATCTGGAACCATGTCTTGAGAGAGGCATAATTTTGACACCTCATTTTCACTTATGTAGATGAAGTTCATGATAATTTTCATTCTTTGCTTATTATTGAGTTCATTGCATTTTTTTCACAGTTTGTTCTGTTTAATTAACTCATTTTGCCCATTTTCCACAGTTCAGTGTTCTAGTACAAAAGGTGTTTTTCTCTAGACTTAAGTGCAATTTGTCCTTTAACTCTACTATTTATAAGCCTCTTTCGATAGGTTGTCATGTTGAATTATCCAAGATAAATATTAATTTTGAAATATGCAACCTAAAATATTAAAAATCCACATCCTTTTTAATAATAAAGAAGCATAATCTAAAATTAATATTCTATTATCTTCCTTCGTTATTTTATTCAGTTTTACCCCACATAAAACCCAATCTAGCAATCATAAATGTTTTAATCTAATTTTTATCTAAAAACCTCCCAAAATATCTTGAGAAAGAGATAAATGGAATTAGCATTTTTTATTGAGGGGACACCCGGCTAGTCACGGTCATCCACCGAGTACCACGTGGTGGATTGGTGTGATCCACAGATGTGTCCATCATGGCACATCATCACTATCCACCACCTCTCCTGATATTCCATCAGGAACCCCGAAATAATAATTTTGTCCTATAAATATCCACCATACCCACCATTTTCAGGGCCCCTTTTGATTCTCTTGAAGCTAGAGAATCAACTATCCCTCTCTTTTACTTTCTGTCTTGCTCATGATTAGAGGATCCTTCCTCCAAGACTACTATTTCTGAATAATTTTAGGTTGAGTAATGCTAATTTAATTACCTAAATCTATATATTTAATTGATTATAACTAATCTAAAATCCTTATAATTGTCATGGTCTATCCATAATTAGTGATATCCATCTTTTTGAATTGATATGCCCTGATATGATTTGCTTGTGCTACCCAAACTTTTTATTTCACTAGGATCCAATCTTGCTCCTAATTGATCGTTTTCATATGTTGTATTCTCTCTTTTTTTTCCTTTGTGTTGGTCCTAACTTCTCGATAGGGATATCCTTTATGGGAGATTTTGTGATGACTAAGACTACACACCTAAAAAATAGGATCTTTAGGGAAATGACACAAAAGCCACGACCGTCTCCAACCCCAAAGATCTATAAACATAAAAATCTTTTAAAAAATATTCCATTTTGCTTTCTTTAATTCAACCTACACCATCATAACTTGAGATATTAATGAAAAGGTTCAATACCAATTGATCATGAGATATAGGGTGTTAACACCTTTCCCACTCCTAATGAGATTGTTAGATCCAATTTTTGGCTACACTTTCCATATTTTTCCTGAGTCGTCGTTAGGTGGAGTCAAAAAATGGTTTTTGTGTTTGACTATTTATTCAAAGTTATCTTTTTTTCTTATTTTACAAATAAAATGCAGTGGAAACTCTAATAGTATCCTTGTCTGCTTTTTTCAAGCATTTTAGTGATTTTGGAACTATCTTCCTTAAAAGATTTTTTTGTGGGGTAGAATGAAATGCAAGATACCAACTGAAGTGTGCAGTCCTTGATAATATACCAATAGACTAGACTATGGGAGAAGAGGGGAGCAACTAGACAAGATGGTATGCCATGTTGTGGACATATACATTGCTGCAATTAAAAATTAAAGGTATCAAATAGGTATGGATAAGTATAAACTATAAGAAATAAAAACTATGTATATGCACACTTAGTCTATATAGAAGAAAAACAATCTTTAGTATTTTAACGTAGAGTATCCACTTCCCCAGCATCGGTGCAAAAATATTGATAGTCCAAAATTGAGTGATGATAACAAATATAAACACCAGGCTCAACGAATTCTAGGTTTCAATATTCACAACTTGATACTTAACGGATGCCCTCAAGTGAATGGGATTGATGTAGGTAGTGGGGTCAAACATAGGGATGTGGATGTTAAGTTTCCTACTTTAATGATGTTCATACCTTATCTAAGAAAAAAAGTCAATATATAGGTAGGAATAAAACTAAGATTAAGGTGAGAAACAAAATAAAGAAAGAAAAAAAAAGTGAAGTGTTCCAACAGCTACAATAAATAAGAAGGATATCCAAACTATATCAACCATGAATTGGATTGTCTATGGCCTCATCCTTGGGCATAGACAGCCCTCAGAATCCCTAGCTATTAATCAAATTTTAAAACCTAGCATGTAACATGGTACCTAATCCTATGAAGTTATCATGCTCTCTCTCGAATATTGTAACTAGAACCCCAACAACTGCCTAACACTTATCTCAAAGATCAATAAATAACCCAAACTATCCTAGATTCCCTCTTGAGTCCAAAGAAAAATAGAGCATTAGGAGCAGAAATGATCTATCAAGAGACAAAATAGATCTATGTTTGGTTGAATATTCACTTGCAACTCAAATCTAATCTACTTTCTCTACCTATCTCAACCACTACTCGCTTGAGGTTTGTTCATGCAAAGAACAGATCAACAAACCATGCAATCATAATCAAAAGAGAAGGAAAGACACTAAAAATGATAAATCGAAATGTTAACTACTTCCGTTGAGTCAAAGTACATATATAAGTCCAAAAATGGGCTACATATTCTAGAAGATGCTCAATTAGAAAAGGACAAACATTGTTGGCACCAAACAAAGATGTAAGGATATTGTTGTACAAATACAAAGAATAAATTATAATGAAGTAAATGAGAAAGGAAGATCTTATCTTGTAGAGGAGAGGTGATCTTGATCCTTATCCCCAGGAAGGTATAGATATGGTCCTTTGTGTCTCCCTTATTCTACACTATATACCTTTTTTTCCTTTCTTGAGTCAATCCTAAGAAGAAGTCTTGATGGTTGGCAATGGTGTATATGTGGATGAGAGAAGCTAGAAAAAGCTATGACAATGGATGGATATGTGGTGGAGATCACCAAGTTTTAATGGATGGGATGAACACTAATCCTTGGAGATGTGGGATATGGGTGGAGATTGTTGAAAGAGATGGTTAGTAGGGCACTGTGTCAGGGAGCCTAGTCACCTTCCTCTATCCATTAGCCTTGGATAAAAGTGTGTCCTTGCATTTGAAGTCGAGGTAGTGTTTATATAACTAGGAAGTATAAACATCAAAGTACAATTGGAAATTAATATTTGGGTCCCAACATTAAGTGAGAGTATCTAGGTATATTATGTGTCAAGTTTTGGCATTGAGAGGATGATCAATGACCAATGTGTAGGGTCTCACTATGTAATGGAACTCAATAGTTTTGGGTTGTTGAGGCCTCTATCTATCCTAGTGAACGATCTTGAGGATGGTGTTGTCTAGAAAAAGTGTTTGAGTCTTGATACCTTATTATCTAGAGTAGAGTGTATAGGTGGTGATTCATGTGGACCTTGATATCTTGGGCCTGACATGTCGAGGCTTGAGTGTGTGTGGAGGATATTGTGTTGTTGATGTATGTCACCTTGATTGATTGATGTACGTGAGACCCTTAATGGCTTTGCTTGTGGGTCAAGATAGTTCTTGTTGCAGGCATAGGGAGTTGATGGTTGTCTAGTGATGTTATGGTTTTGAGAGAGAATATGGTAGGGGTCAATGGCCAATGGTGTCTATTATCGAGGTGTTGCAATCAAGTTCTAAAAGACCCTAATAGGTGTTGGTTGTCAATCTATCAATGGTGATACCTTCTAGTTGTTATTGTTGGAGAAGTAGGGACTTAATGTTTTGATAGATAGGGTTGTCATAGGTTGTTGATGGTGTTGGGGTGATCGAGGTAGAGTGTTGGCTATAGAATAAATAGACTTGACGCGGCCAGTGGTCTCAATATGTTATGCGAATGTAGGATCTTGATAAACATATTGAGAGTCAGTGTTTTGATAGAATAGGTAGTATGAGACATGATTAGATAAATTAGATATGTGTAGGGGGCACTTGTTTGCCTCGATATGCTATATATTAACAAGTCTCAATAGATAGGAAATTACTAGGACTCAATTGGAAAATTTAGAAGGCACTTCAATAAATTGTTTTTTGTTGTTGACTATAAGTCCAAATTGTAAATTTTAATCATGTACACTTAGAAAAATGGGAAAACTAAGGAAATACGAAAAATGAAACTAGTAGTGGCATATTATGTCTAATATCGGCACAAAAACAAAGGTAAGACACCTAGAAATATCACATGAATTTGGGTTTTATTAGTAATAAGGCGAGGCAGGAACACTATACTCTCCCCCTTTTTCTTAAGATTGCATAGTCTTTCTTTTTTTATTTCATCTTGAAAATGATTGAAAATATCTTATAGTTGTTGAAAAATCTCATTAGAATTATTTATACCTAATGGTAGACCTGATCTTTTTTATGTTTTACCACTAGTGGGGTAAATACTTGGACAATTTTGATCCCATACTCAAGATGATTTTCAACACTTTTAGACCTAGCTATAAATTTTCCATTCTATTTTATTAATACACTTACTTCTATGAGAACATAAGTTAGCACAATTTATTTTTCCAACTATGAATGATCATATATTTAGACTAGTCTCCCCTTAAGACGCTATATCTATTTCAATGTGACATGAAACCCTAAAGGTGGTATCATCTATGAAGAGGATCTTAACCTTAGATAGAAATTAGTTATGATATTCCATAGTCCATGTCCTCTATGAGGAAAAATCTAATCCATCTCCCACCTTCACATAAACCCTAAAACCCTAAATAAAAGAGGGTATAAAAGCACATAATGAACAAAGCCATGAGATTTGTGCCATGTTTAGGATCTGAGTATATTTATAGGTGGGTATATTTCTACACTCATAAATGCAAACATTCTATGATCTATAGTAATGCATATAAGATAATTAATAAATTATCTTGGTATTCAATGGTTCTCATTAAATCTATAGCAATTTGGGGTGCAGTATATATCATGTAAAATCACCTCTCTAAAATACATACGGCTTGAATTGTAGGGACCACTTGCCCTTTAAGTGGTCCTACGGTTGAATGACCTGAAGAAGTAAAATATACCCCCATTAGTCACATCCTATCATACACAATCCACCATCTTGAAAGTAGAAAGATGGGATGTAAGCTACCTTTGAAGGGGATTTGCATTTGAAGTTGGTGTGTGAATTTTGAATTTAATGTCACCATAGAATTTTGAAATGAAACTAGTTGAAAAGTGATATCAATGCACTCCAAATTCTTAATGATCCCTACAAGAGGACGACCATCTTAATAGATGTATATAATGGTCACTTTTGATAGGAGGTTCGAATAAGTGCATGATCATTTATCATTTTTTCTTAAACTCTTGACTTGTTTGGCTATGTACTTTGACTCCAACTTTAGCTTGAGGACAATCTAGATTCTAAGTTTAGGGGTGATAATATCCAAATTTTTTTATTTTTATGCCTCTTTCACCCTCGCATTTGTCATGATTTAGTCTTATAACATACATATATTTATACAATTTTTCCAATCTGCTAAGCGCTCCTCTAATTAAATACTCTTTATCTGTTAAGAAATCAAGTTTTTATTGGAGTCAAGGAAATATGTACCTTATTAGGTTGTGACCAAAGTATGAGGGCCATTGATATTTAACAATCATTCTACCTATGGCAGAAAAACATTGAGGCATAGACATAAGAAGGCTATTGAGGAATTTAGACCACCATCCACTGGAGAGTTATTGATATCACTTCTAGATGGTCTGGCGTTGAATCTATAAAGAGGTATTAATACAATCCTTGATAGGCTATCTATCGAGCTCAACCTCGATTATGGGCAGGTTTTGTTGAGCATAAAAAGAAGAGTTATTAAGGATATTCATATAAGCCTTGATAATTTGCCTATGGAGATCATTCGCAATGCCAATCAGGGAGTTGTTGAAGGTGTCTAAATGATCCTAGATAGATCATCCAGCATAGAGTCTACATGAACCCTTGATATGCCATCTATTGAGATAGTTCATGACCTTGATAGTTATATAATTGAGGATCCATACCCATCAAAAAAAAACTCCCTCCATAGAATCCCATGCTAAGCCATCAAGTCCAACCAAACCTCTATTGACCCACGTACGTGAATTTAGATGTGGTTGTTATGAACTATGTAGTGCTTTAGATTTGTTTTCTAGGTTATAAATAGACACCCTAGGGCACACTGTGGAGATATCTTGGATTTTGGGAAGTGGCAGAGACACTGACTCTTGAACCTTGAGTAGTAGTTGATCATTGTTTCCCTCTGTCCTGTTAAGGACGATGGGGAACTATCAAGGATCATCATTGAAAAGGTTGGTCATGAATCTACTAAACCTTTACTTCAGTCATCCATAGTCTCTCATCCCCAACCAATCAACGACTACCTTAGAGAGAGGAAGATTAATCTAGATCCAAAGAAGGGAATTCTAGGCCAAAGGTGGGTACATCTGAGATGGCCTACCTTGTATTTGATCTTTTTATCCTTCCTTTCTATTGATTCAACTTTTTCATTTACTGTCTTTTTTAACCAAGAAATAGTTTTATCAAGTTGTAAACAAGTGATGTTTATTAAAACATGAGTGTCTAGTCAATAGAATTGGGTTGGTTGTACCCATCAAGCCCTCCCAACCATGTCAACATTCTCATTCCATTTAATATGTGTTATTGGAAAGTTTTGTTTCCTTATTTATGTTATATTGTGCCACTTGTAAGATTAGCTATCCTCTTGTAAAGTTTGAAGCTATACAGTCTCATGAGAGAGTGTTCAGGCAAATCTTGAGTAATGAACAGTATGAATTCATGAGAGTGAGGGATCAGTAAAGTGAGAATCATAAAATTGTGTCATTATGTTAAACATTTGACATCTTGAGATAGAGACATTCCCTTAACTAAAGATCTACATGTTCTCGAGCGAGACAAAGGAATTAGATACTTATAATGACTGCTTGCAAGACGTTATGTTAAGAATATGGAACATGAGAGAGAATTACATGATTAGGGTGTGTGTTTCACTTACTGCATCTTGGCCCAAGTTTTTTTTAATTATATAAAATAGAAAAGAGATATCAATCCTTATTTTTATGTAATAGTCTAGATTTTTTTCTTTCTCTTTTTTTGTTCATTTTGGAACACTCAAACCTGACTTAACTAAGCTAATACTTAAGGTTTTGGTATTCGTACCACCCTTATCCATGTGTTTGTCCATGTTTGCTATAATATTCATGTATATTGTTGTGGGTGTCTCTTGGAGTCAGGTATAAACTTGAAGTATGATCCATTTTAAATCGTACCATTTTACTTCCACTTTTGACATGTTCTGAGTTGATAAACTCCAAACTCAAATATTTCTAACCCTTAATCCATTTTTGTACTATTACTTATATATTGTTGCTATTATACTCTTAATGTTTCTCTTTTTTAACTATAGATTTTTGTTTTCTTTTCATGATTACCCATTTTAATTTGTAATATCATAGATTAAACAGACTGCCAGAGATTAACCATGAAATGCTTTTATCTACCAAACAATGTCCACAAAAATTTCTTCTTGCCTGACAATAAGCACTTTAGCTAGATTTTTTGGAAAATTTTGATGAATTAAATCATCATAATATCACACTGTATCATTCTTCTAGAAAGAGGGTATTGCTTTATGCTTAATAAATTTATACACAAGTAAAACTCCATTCTTGTATGGTAAGCATAGTGATGGGGAACTACAACTATTGAAACAACTTACTATGTTGTATTTCTACAAGTATTTTTCCTGATGAATTAATGGGATGTTGATTTTGAGGAAGATAATGTTGGAAGAGATCCAACCGAACTAGATTTTCACCCAAATTTTCATTGAATCCTATCAATATAATAGCAAAATTAATACAAAGAAAACAATGAATGAGGTCGAAGTATAGCTTAATAGACCATTTTACAGTGATCGACTTTACTAAGGTGAGTTCCAACACCTCAAACACCACTATCAGATATGACAAACCTCTAAAATATAAAAATGTTATGTGACGTGATTTGTGATATTACCTCACTTATCAATTAGTTTGGGAAGAAATTATTTTTTAACCCTTAAACGGTCAAGATTTCTCATCTCCATATATATGATATACCCAAGTAATTAGAGATATTGATGACTATTGTTTACTTGCATTGTAAAAAGTTTCAATATTTATTAAAGATATTTTTGGTCCTTCTAAGATCAAATTTGAGATTTGACAACCTTTGATACGATAAATTGAGCTTACCTGAATGAACTTATGTATGATTGAGAAATATATGCATACATGAGAAATCCCTATTGAAATTAGATTTTCTAGAAAGAGAATGAATATTTCCTCAGGTTCAAATTAGCTAAGATACTAATTTAGTACTCCTCTTCTAGGACCTCAGCTTTTTATGAACTAAAGGCCTTACAACAAAAAACTTTCTTAATTTTAATTGATTGATATACTTGAGGACAATCCAATATTTATTGTGGATTGGTTGATAACATCTATTTTTTTATTCCAGTTGCTATAAATAGTCCCATTTTGCCTCCGAAAAAGGAGAAATATTTGTTTAGTTTGCTTAAATCTTGGTATTTTTTACGCCTATGCAGATTGCACAAGGAAATCACTGTTTGGTGTGAGTTCAATTGTATTTGTGACTTATTCTACTACTCTTCCAAAGACATCCTGAAGTCCTCACTTGGCATGTGAAAAACACATGATGCCAATAGACGAGGTCCCGCTACAGCTAAAGAATTTTCCATCACCCATCAATGTTATATTATTATTCAACTAGTTGGGTTCCTCCATAGTGATATAGAAAATTGGCGTACTCCACCACACCAAGTCAAGTGAACCTAGATTAATCAAAGATTAGTTTACAAGTTCCTAATCTTGAAATCAGGTTCGACCAGTCCAAGACCATGTAGCCAAATATAAGAAGGGATTTGGTGTCAAAAAATTGAGTCCATGTCAGTTATGGGTCAGAAAAAGTTAACTTGATCTTTTGACGTCAAAGTAAACCAAAACTAGACCTAAAATTTATTCAGATCTGAATTGAAAAAAACTAAACCTAGAACCAAACTCTAACCTAAATCTGAAAATGATCTTTATAACTAAAAAATATTTTTTTGTACAAAATTATCAAAGTGATTGTAATGTATTTCATTATATATAAAAAATCTTAAAGTACCAATTATAATGGAAATACAAATCAATTACATAGTCATAATAATATTTATTTTTAAACATATTAGAGAAAGTTATAATACCAAAAAACACATTGATACCACCTAAACACAACCAAATTTCAAACTATCTACAACATCACATAGATCATACCAATAAACATATGTGTCACACCAAAATGTGTTGCAATGTCACTGCTATCATACCAAAATAGAACATATATCATATCAAAATACAGCCTTAACATCAACATCAACTATACGTAACTATACCATACCAAAACAACATTTTTACCACACTATAATAACATCTATGAAACAACAAAAAATCATGGTTGTCATGTAATACATAAGTCAATTCTATAAGAACTAAAATATCATAATGTCATTCCATAACAACATGTATATCATACCAAATTACTAAATTTTGCTACAACATCACCTATATTGTACCAAACATCACATGTATCACATCAAAACATATCACGCTTCTTATTAGTATAAGTATATAAGTAAGTATCTAGAACCCATATGGTTTATATACTCGAACCAGAAATGGTTATATTTGAATATGTAATCTTAGAACCAAAATCTATTTGAAATGTCAAAACTAAAACCTAGACCCATTCAATTTTAGGTCATAGTGAATTGGATCCATAAGTTTGGACAAATTGATAGACATAGCAATTTGTCAAGCCATCAAAGGTTCAATCAGATAACTTCTTTATTGAAATCCACATTTTGTAAGATTTGACCAGTTGAATGCAAACAAAATTACATATACTCTTCTTCCAGACCATGCACCTATAAATAAAACCCCTCTTCCAACTTCCCGTAGGTTTGAATCACCACCCACATTGGTACCAATCCACCAAAGAATATGTAAGTTGTCCATCTTCTTCCTGTGACAACATGCCATTTCCATAAACATCTTCAACTTAAACCACATACTCCATTCCACTACGCAACTTCCATCTACCCTCAATGGATATATACTAATCGGATTGTCTTGTAGACACACCACAATGTTGTAGAAGTCATACGTGCTCAGTATCATCTTTGCCTTTATGAAGTTTGACTCATATCTCCCCAACTCCTTGTAACTAGTCATGGAACTAAGCTACATCTTAGAGCATTATATAGTTATCTTATATATGAATGGATAATTTTTATCTCTAGATCGTAGTTTGTGTTTATTGATCTCACTTCCTATTCGTTTGTGATCATCATATAATGCAAATATCGATTGAGTTCTCCTACCAACTATTTTTCTATATCAAATGCCTCTTTAAGATGTTTGTTATGGTTGCAGTCTATTGGCAATACCTAGAAGATGAGAAAATCCTTTTTGACCCTAAAAGTGGAGTGTGCATTATCTTGAAGATTAGTGTCATAACATGTAGGTATTGATATTTATCTTCAAGAAAAGCAAGGTTCACTATATATGCATGCCCTACTAGAATTCAAGAGGATTCTAGATATATGTATCTTCACAATTGACTCAATAGAAATCAATATATATGTGTTTGATAGTTTTTGTGTGGATAAAGTAGTTTGGTCAAGAGGTGTATGACCATGATCTAGATGTTTATGTCTGATATATTAACCACACACAACTATTTTCAACATACTTTTATCTAGATCAGCTTTCACTATTTTTTTATATGAGTTCTAGTCACAAAATATAACAAACTCTTCTATATCTCAAAATCAAAGTACATAATACAAATTTGGTGGTACTTTGTGGTTCCTATCCATATCTTTTGAACGATATTGACTTCATTGTATTTGATCACATAAATGTGTGAGTATCAAGTGTTGTGCAATTGATCTATGAATGTAAAACTCCATGCCTTATTTCCAAAAGCAGCATGTCCAATTTAGACAAGATACAATCTTAATCCTTGATTTGTATCACATATGCATCAACGAACAATGTTTTTCCTTGATCCATTGTGAGTATGATTCATGTTGTCTCTTTCTCAACTTATTATTTGATTTCCATGGGTAGTGAGTATTCTACTATCGGGGTACTATGTGTAGCCTTGTTATCTGAATGTGCTTGTCTTGTAATTTGCATCCATATTCTTATGTAAACTATTGTTTATCTATATCTCCCGTTATTTTCCTTCATGCATCATTTTACATATTTAATGAATGTCTATTGGGTTTATAAATATCATGAACTAGTGAGATTAACTGATAATATTGGGTTTTCCATGTTGACACCCTAATGTGAACCAACAATGATTATCTTTGAGGAGATGGGTATATGACCTCTTAAAGTCACAACCCATGTGGGAGGAGAGACCTTTCTCCACATATGATTGTTTGGACAAAATCAAATCACATAATGACCTCAAAAAATAATTTTATCGTTGATTGAATGTGGTGAGAGAGGAAAATTATTAGATTGAGTTTGTGAAATTTGTTTCCCTAGTTCATTCATCATTTGTTAATCTTATTATCAATATTGCTCTTTAATCTTGCAATTGGTTAATAAATCAATCAATTGATTTTACTATTAAGTGCCTAGTTATAGAATAATTAATTGATCAATAAAATTTCTTAATAGGTTGTCCTTTGGGATTTGACTCTATGGTAAGATCCATACACTTGTGAGTAACTTTTATATCATGTGTTTAGGTGAATCTATTTGTTTCATGTTCATAGTATATTTGATGTAAGATAATAGTCACCTCATCATGGTGGTACTATATTTAATTATAGAGCCATTATAAATACGCAATAAGGTATTCCATATTACATGCATTCCAAGTATTGGCAACAACTATTTGGTGTGCTTTACAAGATTATAAAGATTTTCAAGTTCAAGATTTCAAGATTTAAAATAATGTCAAATGTTCAATCACATCAAGTTTAAAGATGGCAACTTGCAAGATTGTTCAAAATATAACAAGATGTCAACTATTCAAGATCATTAAATTTGACAAGTTTCAAGGTAGTTAACAATTACAACATGTCAACCATTCAAGATTATCATATTTCCAAATATCAAAATTATCAAGTTTGTTAGGTTTGGCACCTTCATATTATATCTTTTAAGGGCTAAGTGTCGTGTGTTCTCACACTTTAGCAGAGAACAACACTAGCATCCATATATCTAGTATTAGTTGACCAGATGAAATTGATCCATCATCTATTGTGCAAGGTTGTGCTTAATGGCCCACTCAAGGAGCCAAATCTTCAAATAAGGAGAAAAATCTCATAATAGGGAGTGAAATATTAAAATATATCAATTCTAGTTCCAAGTCAAATATTTCTTAGTATTCATGATTTTAGAACATCATTGGGTCCCTTCAAAGAGGAAATATAGTTTTTGATAATAATTTAGGGTTCACCACTTCTGAGGATTCCTACATGCTTTGAGGTAAACTATAAGTATGATAATTTAAATAGAGAAACTACTACCTTAATCCAACAAGATCTCTCAAGAGTGTACACACTATGATTTAATACCTCCAAAGTCTTAAGAATCTAGCAAGGAAGTATGTACTAGAGTCACTACATTTCATTGGCTTGGAAATCACTTATTAGATTTTTAATTAGGTGAAGTTACCATTTCCCCCCATCATTAGTAGCCATAGTATGTATATTTGATTGTTATAACACCTCATTAGAAATCAATATATTCATCTTATTTTGGTAAATTCGTGATCAATCTTCTCATAATAACATATAGGACATTCATTATCATGTAACAAACATGTATATTCATATTTACATATATACCATCCTATTGTTACCATATACATTTAATGACGTGATAGTCTTATTTTGTTAGTCTTTCAATTTCCAAGATCCCAAGGTAGTAAATAATACAATTTCCTAGATCCTAATATAGAAAATCATAAGAGGCTCAACAAAGAAAATCACAAATATTTTGTAATTCCTTTTTTTCAAAATTTTAGTATAAACATTATTTTTATTTAATAAGTACATAGATCCAAAACATTGTTAAATATAGGAAAGGAGGTCATAACGGGTTAAATTCATTTGAATATAAGTTAAAGCAGTATTTCTAGTCATGTAGAAACTTTCATGATTTTTTTCTTAATTTAATACCACTTATTCCATTTTCTATATCAATTACTAATAAAAAAAATGGATAACTAGCATTACTAAAGCATAGAAAAATTAGTCATATAGTTCATTAATTTCATTTCCAAGGTTACTAATTAAATACATTATCATTGTTTTTTTATTTATTGTTATTATTGTTGTTATTATTATTACTATTATTGTTATTATTCATATCATTATTATTATCATCATTGTTGTTGTTATTTTTATTATTATCAATGATGTTGTTGTTATTATTATTGAATTTTTGAAAAATAGACTAGAAGTAGAAGAGGAGGAACTAAGTTGAAGGAAGACCAAGGGAGGTTGTCAGAGAGTAGGTTGTCGATCCTAAATCTCACTAGGCAGTAGGTAAGTGGTCATCAAGGTCCTCTAGATCAAGCAAGAGCAAACAATGGTACCGTTGATGTTTGAATTTTCTCAATGCATTTAATAGCAAACATGGCATTGGGTATTGAAGCTCATTCTATGAGCTAGGTACCAAGGTGGTAGGGTTCATGGAGTTGGAGATGTTGTTGGGTGAAGAGAAATCCAATGGTGGTGGTGGTGGTGGCAGGGCTCAACGATGCCTTAAGATTGATGTAGTGGATGAAGTGGTCAAGAATGAAGGATGAGTTGTTCACATAGGCTTAGGCTAATCTACGGCCAACCAAAGGGATTGGGAGGTCTTCTGGAATGTGGTGAAGCTGATGATGGAATTTGATTGCTCTAGGTAAAATCAGGTAATGGTTCGAGGTCATTGTAGTTGTAGGTGGCGTGGCACGTTGCAGGGATAGATAGGCTATTTATAGGGGTCGCTTGAGTTAAATTTTCGGTTCTTGGAATATCAATAGCTATAGAGATATTGGTTTGAGGTGGGGGTAGGACATTTGGTTCACAATCGTCAGCCTTTTTTATCCTAGGCTACTAGATTAAAAAAAATAGTGTTACGCAAAATGGCATGGGTCACATTAGTGTTTTTGGGGTAGATGAGGATATGGAAAGGCCATTCAGGAGACAAAGGGGATATGAGGTGGCATGAGATGCTAGCAATTTTTTGTTGAAGCTCTGCATGAGTCTTTGGGTTTGAGGAAGATGGTTCACAACCATGTTACCAATAGTTTGTATCCAAGGACCATCAAATAAATAGTGCACAGTCAAAATTACCTATTAATTTAGATATTATATCTAGGCATGCCTAAAATACAATTAATATCATATTTTAACCAAGACTTAATATTCATGTATATTAAATTCCAAAAGTATAGTATCCCATCTTTATCATTTTCATAACCCACGATTAATTATCTCTTAAAATACTTTTATATTGAGTATATTGCAATCCAAAATACATTTTAAAGTGATTCTTATGCCAATGATCAACAATGAAGCTTTCATTACCATGCACAACATTTAAGAGTATCTAAATATTTATCAAATAATAATTAGGAAATTTGCAATTCATATTTTCAAGTGGTGAATTTATGAATTGTATATCAATGATTAATTTACTATCAGAATTTAGTATGTTACAATTCATATAAAGGTTCACTCAAAAAACAAAATGGTATTCTTGTGTGTCAATTGTGGCAATGATAGATATTTTGATGTATCTCATGAAACACACATTGTGTTTGATGTCAGCAAGTTAAGCAGATACATAAGTTGTCCTGATAAAACCCACTAGAAAGCTCTTGACATAGTGTTGAGGTACATCAAGAGAGCTCATTTCCTTAGTTAACATTATGGCAAAATGTCACTATATAATTCATGGATTTAATGATGTTGGATTCATTTCTACAAATTCTAGGAGTAATGAGGTCTTAGGATATGTATTCCAATTGGGAGGAGGTGTTTTCGTCTAAAGATCCAAAAAGAAAACTCTATTGTCGTGGTACACCTTTGAAGCTCGGTTGTGCACTTCATATGAAATTGGATTGGAAGTTGAATATCTACATAGAATTATTTGTAGTTTAACTATGGTATAAGTCGCTTCCAATTATCTTGGTTCATTGTGATAGAACAACAACTATAGGTAAGACAGGAAGTACCAAATATAATCAAAATAGTGTAGCTACATCCAAGTCTGACTCAAGTACTTAAGGAGTTAGTCTCTAGTTGGGTTGTGGTTGTAAAGTACACCGGTACCAAAAATAATATTGATAATCATTTGACTAAATGTCATTCTTTGGCCTCATCTATAAATCCAAGTTGGGGATGTCATGGGAAGCCCTTAATAGATTAAATAGTAGCAACTAAACCTTTATAACAAGATGTTGTGTGCATTGTATGATATTATGTAACATTCTTGATGTTATTGCATTTGTGTCTGTCGCCTAGAATCGTGTAATTAGTGTCATGATGACAAGTTAGTAACAGAACTTTCTTTGAAAGGGATCAAGTTCTAGGATAGGATGCTAGCAGTAACATCCTTAGAGACTCAAACGAAGTGGGTGATATTTTGTGGGCACAACATGGGAGTTAGGGTATTCCCTAGCATCAATCATGACACTCGTTGTAGAAGAACGGCCTTTAGTTCGTAAAAATAGTCTTCTACTTCCATAGTATTTATTGTGTTGTTAATGGCAGACACTCTTTCACCTAATGTTCTCCTATAGGAGATGTCGAACAACTTAGGTATGGCTCAAGCTGAATGACCATTACTAAATGAACAACTAGAGGAGTAATTGATAGAGCACCACTGCAATATGGACTTTCTTGGAGATTGTAATCTTTATGGCTTTATCCATATTGCAAAAGCTAGTATGTGTTAAGACCAGAAAAGGTACAACTAGTACATGGTAGCAGGAAAAGTTGGTTTTGTCATTTTCACACATGGAATTGGAATTTGATCCAAAATGTCTCAATTCTAAGCTGAGAAATGTCTTTTATATGGAAGTCAAGGTGACTATGTTGTGTACAAGAACTAGAGTGTGTATAGATACCATGAGGTGGGTGTGGTGATCAAAAAACATGTAAATATATGTGTCATGCCACACCACAACTCACCTCGCTAGGCTGAGCCAAGCACCGGCTTGTGGCTTGTGACTCATGAGAAATGTTTTTTTTTATATCTTTTTTGCACAAGAGGACGATTACTAATAACAGCTCGATTAGAATTGTAATACTTTACTAAACAGCTTTACAAATTAAATAGGAAAATGACGCTTGCACTCCATTTATATGTACAAGAGAGAGTGTGTGATTGTGATTATTTGAAAGTTGTTTATGTGAGAGTGAGACTCTTTGGTGCTACGGATAAGGCCCCTTGGGTGCTTAGTGAATTAAACTCCTTTCTCTCTTGCAATTAACCTAGTTGACTCTAGCCTTCTGCCAGCAGATGCTACCTATCATGTTGCTCCTTGAGGATATTTCTTATCATGTGCGAGCAAACTCCTAACGCCTACGCTTACTTCAGAGATCATAATTTGTAGGATGGCCGTAATTGACTTTCGCTGAGTCACGATAGTAATGCGGTTGTCCATCGTCTTCTCGTGCGATAGATGACTTCCATCAGCAGGTTTGTGATCAGGTCTACCTGAAAGTGTGCTTCATATTCTATATCAGAGAGTTGATTTCTCCAAGTTATGTTCATTTTGGACTACCTAGTCAGTATATCTAACTCATTATTTTTTTATATTCTGGCACTATGTTTGATCTTGCGGTTTCCGTTTGATTTTGTAACTTGACAAAGATATCAGCATGTCAGTCAAAATTGCAATTGCCTATTTATTGCATGTACGACTTCTATTTACAACACTCTTTCTACAAGGATCAATTGACTATAAAGCGTATATGCAATTTGGATGGCATTGTATTCCAATTTTATGTTTTTTTCATGCGGACAGCTATAGACATTGGTTTTTTGTTGATTCGGCCGTGATCGTTGTGAACTTCTTTTAGGTCTTTATCTATGTGTATGCATCCATCTTGATATTCACTTATCCAGATTGTTCTTTGCACCCTACAAGCAATGCTTTCTAGTAGTGGAAGAGAGATTGCTTACAAAACAAACCTAAACGGTTGCTTTCTTCTACATATCATCTAGTAACAGGAAGAATATTCCCAGTATTGCACGAGCGGGTAGGTTGCAGGCACAGGTTGTGAGCCGTCGATCATGGTTTTCAATTTATTGTTGAAAAAGTAGAAATATTAACTGAGATCAAAAAAGAAGACCAACTTGCAAGTACCTGAATTCACAATCAATAACCTAAGGTGAATGTGTACTTCCACGGCTCCAGCAAGGGAACCACGGTTGTGTTTGTGACAATGATTAAAGGGGGGTTGCCGTTGGTGGTAACTTTCGGTTTTTGACGAACTCGTTTGCCAAACAATTGTTCTTCAACAATTGACGCCAAATGACAAGTAATAGCAGCTTCACTTGCTGTGATTTCCCTACGGCTCTATTAGGTATGTAGACTGTGATAGGGAGGGCAGGAGAAATTGTAAAAGTTGTTTTGTTAGCGAGATGATGGGGAAGAAAAAAATCTTCGTGGGAAATTTTGATCCTTCTCCCTACTTAAAGGTTGTGAATTGAAGAGGAAGTCTCTACCTCTTAATACTTTCTCTCTTCCTTCGCCTTTCCCTTTCCCTTGCCCACGACCATGTGAAAACTACTTACTTTATATACACGATGATTCTTTATACATGACCTAAATTTTTCTTTTCCATCTCTCTTCCTTCAAAGACATTTATTGTTTCTCTTTGGAATTATAGTTTTATGGTGTTGGTTAATCCAATCCCATCAACAAAGCGGTAGGTGGATTCATGTCAATCCAGCTTTCATGACCTTTAAACATAATCACACATGGGTTTGATGTGCCATAGATGAACTCAAGCCTTAGCTTGGTGAGCATAATCTATTGTTGAGTAGGATCTCCATCACTAGGGACAAGCTTATTGTCTCGCCTTTGATCAACTCGTGAGAGTGGGCTAAGGTACATGTACAATGCCAATTTTTCATGATCATTCCCTCCACTCTTGCTACACATACACTACTTTTTAAAATCTTTTCTTATTCTTTTTCTACCCATATTTGTGAAGCAGCTCTAAAAAACTTTCGAACTGTATATTGGATAACGACTAGCGGTTATAATATGTTTACACAATAGGTAGCAATTAAAGCAACAAAAATCTCATTCGTGTAGAGAGTTATAATCAAATTTAGGGCCACAAACACCAAAGTTTGCATTCATAAGATTGTAATACCATTAGTTAAAAAAGAGAACTGGTACGATGGTTGTTGGTAAATTTACTACTTGACATGATTACCAACATAGCCAAATTCTTCACATTCAAGTTCTCTTTGAACCTTAACAAAGTATGTAGTTCTAAATGTTGAATCTCTCTCGAAAGATGTTGCCAATTCATCATCTCGTAATGTTCTTTCGTCTTCTTTTAAAAACTTTATCAAACATTGTGCAACCAGATAATCCAGATTAATAAAATCGTAACACTTAGTCAAAACAATTATGACATATGACCAAAAGATATTTAACATTGTCATGAATTCATCATGACGCCTAGCATTAGTTCATTACAAGCATGACACGTACCTCACCCCAAAAGGTCACCTTCAAGCGTGTTTGTTTCTTAACTATGACAACTATATGTTTTCAAATTTGGGCTTGTTTCATTAGGCCGAAACCAAACAAGTGAGAATTTAAGTCACTACGTTTTTTAGTTCGATGTGTTTGGTTTGTAGTTAAAATACAACCTGATATGGAACTATTAGTTGGTTTTCAGATTGATGTGAGGAAAGCAACAGTGTCTGAATTGAACCCAGTTCCATTCCTGCGGCCTCTCAATCCAGCAGCTTTATCTCCATCCGCTGAGTTTGTACGTGACGGGCAAGCTGCTGTGTACAGGGGTAATGTTACTGTTCATATATTTGCAACCTAACGGGAAAGGTGAAAAGAACCCCCATCGGGGGGAACAAGAGAGAACGGTTTTGAAGCCCAGCCTTTCCAGGAGCATTATGTCATTCCTACAAGACCCCCCCCCCCCAACTTCTGACTTCTCCTTAGTCACCCCGTTATTGCAGTTTTAGAGGGGAGTTGCCGGGGTACGGCGGACAAGTGTCGTCGCTTTAGGTTAACTCATAACTCCTAAAACTCAGCTAACTCGCAGCAGTGGAGAATCTTAGACAATTACCGAGTTGGCATCCTCAGGACGCCTATACTTCGACGGAAGTTGGATCGGAAGTCAAAGACAGTATTCCGAGCAAAACAGAATGTGCAGGCTCTGATGAACTTCAGGCAGGTACCATTACGGGTCATGCCTCGGCGAAGCCAGTAAGTGATAATGGAAGGCAATTCCGGAAATCCGCAAAAGATTCGAGAGTCAAGGCGGCACTGTCCCTTGCTTCGCTCGTCTGCTTCGACGGAAGTCGAAGGGGGTTGGTTAAAGCTTAAAAGCTCAAGTTTTGTTTACGATATTTCATGATTGGTTATAGTTAAGGATGGGCATTAAAAAATTGTACACTGAGCCAGTGCTGCGTCTATTTTAGACAGAATTGGGTTCCCATCCTTTCCCATATGATGCGGCTGGCTTTCACACGGGCTCAGCTTTACACAGCCAGACAACGAAAATAAAACATAATGAACCAAACACAGGGAAATCACCTTTGCTGCCCCAAAATCAATGGACTGATCAAACGTAAATGGGCCAGATTATTTGCAATACCGCACCAAGTGAAACCAAGTCTGCTCGACATGGAAAGTCAATAGATGATAAAATCACAGCTGCCATTAAGCTTGAAATAAACATGTACAAACGCATTTTTGACCAAATATTACTAAATAAACTTCATTAAAGATATTATTTGAAGTATGTATCTGATTAAATATGGAAGTTAAATCTAGAATCAAGTGGCTACCTACCATGCAACATCTGAGTGTCTAATCAGACATAAAGAAGACAAGAGGTTGTACAATTAGAAAACACTTGAGAAATATCTCAGGTATAGGAATACCACTGAAGCAGACCCAACTAAAATGGGAAAAAATGATATACTTCTCCACTTGAGTCGTCCAAGAAGTTTGCATGGACAAAAATAAGCTTTAGGGAAGCAGCAAATAGTAGTGTCACAACAGATTGTACCGGCAGAGTGAAGGCACAAAAATTATATCTCATAATTCCAAGTACTTTCTGCAATAAGTTTGGGGACCTTAGCCTGTTCTGCCAAATTCACCGATGCTGATATCTGGGGCAAGAAGTATGAATAAGTAAATAAGGAAAACAATATGTATCCTCAAAACAACCAAAATATTGCAGCCATGACACAAGTGATATGAACTGGAAGAAACGAGTACAAGGAATAATATATATCAAAAATCAAATGGCAAACTAAGAACCTAACCTAACACGGTCGATGGTGAAGCTTTTCATAGTTTTGCTTCATTCTAGTAAGTCCAAATTCCCTTGAGACAAGTCTCAGTTTATACCAATCTTTCAAAAATAGGCCGATGCAAGAGCATGCATGTTTTCTTCCTAAGGTTCAGAATTACAAATCCATAAAAGACGCATTAACTAAAGGTGTGCATGCCCAGTCTCAAAGTCAGTTTGATTGGCTCGAAGTATATATAAACCAAGACCAGGCCTAAACATTAGATGAACTACATAGATGAACTGAACCGATACTGGCATATAGGGAAATATTATGTGAATTTCAAGCCAAAAGTTATATGGCATATCACGAGTCATTTAGAAAAATAAAAAAGAAATACACCAATAATTATTTAAAATTGAAGATAGATCTATACACAAAAGATATAAATTAGAAAGTAATACCACTGCAGGGCTGTCCTACCTTATATAAGAATCAAGCAGACTGGACAGAGCCATTCAATCCTCCCTGCGGGATCAGCAAGCCACCCAACATACGACCCTTGCCATACTGCAGGGTTGTATCTCTTACTTGCTTTGTATTTATGCGGGCATGTTTCCTCTTTGCTACTGCCTGTCTATTGATGTTGCTAGTGTATATAGTGACGACTTGGTAACTGGCTGAGAAACTGGCCCGCCTGACTATCAAGCCTACCTGGCTACTTTTTGTCTGCTTGCCAAATATACTGTTGTTTGCCTTCTCTTTGGATGACAATTGCCATGAATTCTACTGTCACAATATTAGTACTAGAATTTAGTGATCCTAGCTCAGTAGATCCCTTACTTCATGATGAGGCTGTTGGCACTAGTCCTACATTTTTCTTTGGGGGATAGGAGAGCCATGTTTCTTCTTTGGTACTGGACGTGTATTGATGTTGCTACTGTATACAGTGACTACTCAAAAAATACCTGAGAAACCACCTGAATGACTATCAAATTCGCCAGCTTACTTGTTAGCCTGCTAGTCGAGAGACGGATGTCTGCCTTCTCTTTGAATGACAACAGTCATGAATTTTGCTGTCATTATATTAGAATTGATGGCCCCCACTAGCTGAGCCCGTTCTTCGGAGCTGTTGGCCTCAGTCCTACATATTCTTTGGACTTACGAGAAAGGGCACTCAAAAACAAGGTTGTATCATGAAAGAAAAAAGGACGTTAATCTATCTCTTGGCAAACATTAGTTTGACTGTTTGACTGTCATGTCAATCTAAGTCCATCTTTCTGCTGAGTTCAAACTTTACCCACAAGGAGAGAGTGTACAACATGAAGCAGAACAATCAAGGAACAAGGGATTCAAAATTGTACACAACATGCAGTCTTGGTTCTATACATAATTCATAAAAGGTGACCTTTCACTACTTCACTAAATGGAACTAAAATTACAGTACTTACGTACAGAAGGATGTACTTACAACACGTTTAGGACCAGATTTTCACTAGAGAGATGGATTTTCAGTCCTTAGCTCTGCCAAAAGAAGTATTATGATTCCCTACAGTTTTTTGTACAAATTACTCTAAAGTTGTAGGACTCGCACGTATGCACTATTATCTTTTGATGATTTATAAACCAAAGAACTGTCGGTTCATGTTTAACGAAGAAAATTTCATCAGTACCCAGTGAAATTTCGACCGAAATGCTGATTTCGGTAGGGTTAGATACGAAATCAAGTTAATATACCATCGGCCTTGCAAAATTTTGGCATTTCGGTCGGTGCTTCACTAATACTGCCAAGTTTTGAGGGTTTAGATGCAAAATGCACCACTTACCAACTGAAACAGGTCGGTACTGGTGGTATACCGCAAGGCGCAAGTTTTACTGACATTTTTGTGTCTAGCTTACAGCTTGGGAAGGAAAAAGAAGGGGATCTCAGTGATTTTCAGCCGAAATCAAGGTAAGTTTATATAATTTCTTTTATTTCCAACCCCCCACCTCAATTTTCTTCTAATTACACCTAATAATTAATGTTAAGTGCACCAAATAGTAGTGACAAAGTCGGGATTCGGCAAGTTTGCTGCTTGCTTGAAGAACTCATAATTTGAGAAAGGAAAATTCAAGAAAAAATCATAAAATTTCAGTCAACTATTCAGGGAGGAAATTGAGAACAAGTCGGATATGTATAGATTATGGTAGGTATCCATGCATGTTTACACACAGACATATGCATTGCATGTACATGATATTTATGTAAGCATCTGTACATATCGACATGTAGATCTGCGTACAACGTGGAGAATCCCAGAAATATGGAAATACCTATTGTTTTGCAAGAGGGAGAGAGGAAGCGTTTACGGTTGTAGTGTACAAGAGGGAGAGGGGGAAGGCATAATCTTGGAATCAGTTAGGATACATCAGAAGAGGGCCAGCAAACTTGTTGAAAACACTTATGGGATTTAATTTCGAAAAACATTTTGTATACAAATTGTGAACATTGTGAAAGTTCATTAAAATCGCAAAATTTTACTTAAAAGAGTAATATGAGCATATGTGAAAGAGAATATAGACACGTTTTAAAATTATGAGAATTGTTGTTTACTTAAATTTTGTTTTTTTACTCTATATGCTAGTATTTTCATTGTATGTTTGTTTTACTGTAATATAAGCATACTTGTCAAGGCGCGCGCCTAGGCGGCTGCCTAAGCGGCAAGGCGTCCCAAGGCTGCGCCTAGGCGAGGACGCTTTATTTATAATGCTACAGTGACCTAGTTTTGTGGGTCTGGTTGTATATTCACTTATTTTAATGTTTGATATGGCTACACCAATGTTCAAAATTAATAGTGTTGCCTATTTTATGAGCCAAATATCACTTTTAATTAGATCTAATATTCTTTTTTGTGTTTGACTGGATCTAATACTCTTTTTTTGTTTGACTGGATCTAATACTCTTAGTACACATTTGATTTTTTTCTTAGTTTGCACCTTCAATTCAAATTGTACTAAGTAGTTATGCTATGAAGGATAGTGATTACATTGCTTAATACTTGTAGTTATGTATGACAATAAATATATATTTATTTGTTGATCACTCTCTTACATTCTTTACAATAATTCTTTTTGTGTCCTTGACATTATTGTCAATGATAATATATTACAAATGTAATTGGTTATTTTTTCATACAATAAAATATATATATATATGGGGAGATCGACTATAAATATGTAGATAACTACATATATAACTTTACAATGTGTGTATATGAGTGGGGGGAAACCATGACACATGTATATATACATAAATTATTTTTTTTAAAGGTCGCTTAGGCGACGCCTAGGTGCGCCTAGTCGCGCCTTGGCGCAAGGCGTCCAGCCCCATCGCCATGTCGCCTTGCCGCCTTAACAAGTATGAATATAAGTTATAGTTATTATTTGGTAAGGTTTCAGATGTACTATTAATCATTAAATGATATCTTTATTTGTGAAGAAGTGTATACGATAATGTTGTGTTGTTCTATTGATATGTACACCTCTGTCCTATATATAGGACAGGAGGTTATTACAAGGAAGCACAAAGGAAGCGGACTAACCTTAATGGGACATGGGCGACATGCCCATGTAGACAATAGACTAATAACCTATTAACTAAATAGGCTATATTCTAACACTCCCCCTCAAGCTGGAGCATGGGCGAACGCATGTCCAAGCTTGGAGTTACATGATTTGATTGAACGATAAGAAATAAACGATAAATGAGATAGATATGTCACTCCCCATACAAAAAATTATTACTCCCCCTGAAACAATACTTTTGAACTGAAAAGATATGATGATGACGCCTCTTTGAGATGTGTTCAGCAGGATGGAGATGCTCGAACTTTGAAGGTCTTTCTCTTCAAGTGCATCTGGAATGAACATATGAAGCAAACAATCATAAATACCACGATTACGCCATCTCTACTAGAGAGGAATGTGGAGTGGAATAAAAGCACTCAACACATCCAATGTACATAACGCGGCACAAATGCGGGGGCACAATGTCGATGTAGTAGTGGAGATGTCTCTGAATTGTCTGAGAAGTGTAGTCAACTGAATTAGCGCAGATGACCACCGACGTGCATAATGTGGCACGAACACGCTGGGCGAGGTGCTGAGGTGTCATCTCAACACATAAAAGAAGCAGATGCAACTTGGAGAAGACGTGATGAAGTAGCTCGATGAAGCCACTCTGGATAAATCCTTGTCGATGCAATTTTGGCACATGCTCAGAGATGACGAGCTTCAGAGATGAAGAAGCAACCATTTGGAACACCATCAAAGCAGCATGAATGATCAACTGGAACGTCATCAACACCAAAGGGACTAGAGGTCGGAATATGTGCAACAAGCTCTTGTCCTGACATACATAATGTGGTACGAATGCGGGAGTCTTGGTGTCAATGATGCAACTGTAAGATCCTTCAATGCCGTCTGAAAAGTAATGTGATGCTAAGTGGGAATGACGCGCCACAAAGACATCAACCTGATTAAGATCCGGATAGTGAAAATAAATGGATCTTTTCTTGACCCGAAAAGGACATTTGTCCGGACCTTAGGCCCAAAAAATGGGGGCGAAGCCCCCCCGCAAAATTTTTTGCTGGGTCAAAAATAATAACGGGATCTGATTATCATCAAGTATTGGAGGAGAGATAGACCTTTGGAGGACGTCAAACTGGAACTAGAAGTGTGTTGACTGCTTCTGGCACGCCATGTCTATGATTCGACACGCCGTGTAACTTGTCAGGGGTGAGATGCAAACTCCTGATGACACATCGTGTGGGTTGCTGACACGCTGTGTAACTCCGTTCAAAATTGACCGACTCCTTGCAACACGCCGTGTGAAAATGTGATACGTCGTGTCGGATGTCAGAGGCGTGAACTGGATCTCCGTCGACACGCCGTGTTCCAAGTGGACACGTCGTGTCTAAAGTCGAAGGCATAACTATGTTGTACGCCAACACACCGTGTTCGAGGAAGACACGTCGTGTATGTTGTCGTCAGAAAGAGTTTTGGAATCGAACACGTCGTGTTGTTTGAGCAACATGCCGTGTCTTTTGCGTTCTGGACGAAAACTCCACGCCGCCAAGGTGATTTCTGGAGCGTGACACGTCGTGTTGTTTGGACAACACGTCATGGCGACAGCGGCTGATGCACAATCTCGACGGGAATTGGCGCCATCAAGGAGACAAGTACCCCCGGGAATGAGCACCATGGGTTGACAGGAATTAGCACCACCTTGTATACTCCTTTGATCATGAACAAAGGTGACTCCTTGCTTGACCACAATCGAATCTGACAGGAATTAGCGCCGTCTAGGGTCCTGAGAGATGGTGTATCGGTGGAGTGATGGAGCGGCTAGACGCGGAGATGATGGATGGGCGGCGGCTCGATGCGGAGACAGTAAGGCAACAAGGCAGTAAAGACAATGGCGACGATTGCTAGAGCGGAAGGCGGATCTGCTTTGGCATGTCTGCTCCAATGGCGGCGGCTGGAGCTGCTTGATGAACTGATCTTGGGAAAGATGTCGATTGACAGTTAGATCTGGACAGGAAGAATGGCGCCGTCCAAAGACTCAAACAAAATGAAAAGGATAGATGGTTGCTAGGAAGGATGGCGTTGGCGCAAAGATGTAGCTCTACGTAAAAGGGGAAGAAGATGCTACCATGGAGGTCGGGATGTGCCTGGCGGGCAGGCGGCCTAACCCAAGGAAGGAGGTGGCAGCCGCCCGCAGAAGGGCGCTCCCCCAGTTGTCCTCTCTAGGAGAGAGGGCGGCCAACGGCTAGGGCAGGAACATGGGAGGCCGAGAGGAGAGGGAAGGAGGGGTGGCGGCTAGGGTTGTCTCCTCAAGGCTTTTGCTCCCCCAGTTGTCCTTTCTAGGAGAGAGGGCGGCCAACGGCTAGGGCAGGAACATGGGAGGCCGAGAGATGAGGGAAGGAGGGGTGGCGGCTAGGGTTGTCTCCTCAAGGCTTTTGCTCTGATACCATGTGAAGAAGTGTATACAATAATGTTGTGTTGTTCTATATATAGGAGAGGAGGCTATTACAAGGAAGCACAAAGGAAGCGGACTAACCCTAATAGGCCATGGGCAACAAGCCCATGTAGACAATAGACTAATAACCTATTAACTAAATAGGTTGTATTCTAACATTATTATTTTAAAGAAACTTCAAACTTTAATTTTCAAGAAAAAAAATAAAAAACAAAGAAGAAAAAAAGTGTCACAAGCCTCGTATCTCCGTTGCGACCATTCGGGCTTTGAGGTTGTCCCAAACCAAATCTATTATAGTATCACCGATGCTAGATCAATGTCATTAATCATTGTGTCACACAGGTGTCTCCTCACCTTCTCCTACCACGCCATCTATGTGGATATTGATCTATGTAATGTGTCATGTGACCTAGCACATTTCTGAGATGGCCATGGCAGTACAATCGATGTGCATAGTATGGCATACATTCCAAATAGTCACTTTAGAGGGCACGAATTTGGCATGTTCTACTGCACAGATACCACTTGTTGCAACTTGATAAGGTGTAATAGAGCTACCACCCGACTTGCCAGACACTCATCTACTTCAATAGGTGGAGCCGATTTTGAGAGAACTTAAACATCTGGCACACATCCAGGTCCATCACCCACCAAGAGAGACTGACTACCTCTTACTTTTTTTGTTTTAAATAATTCTAAAGTGATATTTACAAGCTTTTTATGTTTTAGACTTTTATTATGTTTTGCTTTGGTGATCTTTTAAAATTGTCCAACAACATTTTCAAGTCATTACTGATATACACTTGCCATTGGTAGAGTTGAACATTAAATTAAGTGATGGATTAGGTTTTATTGTTCCTCATAACACACTTCCCCATCATCTCCTCTTTTTCTCAATCCCTTCCTCCTATTTCCTCTCCCTCCTCCCTTTTGCTTCTTAGCCAAAAAGTATGCTACAATTAGCCTCCCCCCTCTTTTTCTATTTCTTGTTCCAATTCCTCTACTTCCACCACCTCATTCCACTCTTCCCATGTCCTTAATCATCCTCCCACATTGTACTCTCAATATTCTTCTACCTTCTTCCACAAACCCCTCTCCCAATTACAAAGTTGATTACTAGTATTAACTGTTATTTTTTATTGATGATAAATTGTCCTTATATATCTTAGTTATCAAGGCACCCGCCTAGGTGTTAGACAAGGTGCCTCAAACTAGGTGCTTATTCTATTAAGTGTATCAAGCGGGCGTGCAAGGCCTTTTAGGTCCAAATTAAGCCGTTATAAGCCTAAATGAGCATGAATAGGGTCTGGATTTGGTCAATTAAGTCCCATTGAGTCAATTTATGGTTGAAATAGGTCTTGACTTGGGCCAAAACAGGTCAAATTTTGGCAAATTAGGTTTGATTTGGGGAAAACATGTCTGATTTGGGGGAAATACATAGGATTTGGGGAAATTAGATTTGACGTAGCCAAATTGGGTCTCATTTAAGTCCATACAGGGTAAATTAGAGGAAATAAGGTCTGATCAGGTCATGTTATGCAATATTAGGTCTAATTTGGGCCAAATCATGTCAAAATTGAAAGAATTAGGTCTAATTTGGTCAAAACAAGTCAGGTTTGGGGGGAATACATTTATTATGGGGAAATCGGGTAATATTTGGCCAAACTTGGGTCTCATTTAGGTCAATATAGGATAGATTAGGGGAAGTAAGGTTTGTTCAGGTCATGTTATACAAAATTAGGTATGATTTAGGGAACTCATGACTGATTTGGGGAAATAGGTCTGCGTTGCGAAAATTTGGTTTGATTTAGACACATTAGGTCTCCTTAAGGTAAATATAGGGTAAATTAGGGAAAGTTTGGGTCAAAGAAGTTAGTGATATGCAAAACTAGGTTAGATTTAGGTCATATTAGGTCCAATTTAGATCAAGAAAGGTCAAATTAGGGCCAAACGGGTTTAATTTTGTCATGTTAGGTGCAAGGAATGAGGTATCTGATTTCGATGTCGTTTCAACATTGTGAACGTGATAATTTATCAAAATTTCGACATAAATTTTGATAAATGCAACCATGCCCCTTTTTTATGCCAAAATGACGGATTAAGCGATGAAATTTCACATGCATGATCTCTACACATAAATGCATCATTTTATGCAATAAAACTTGATATGGGTATAGGTGGGGAGCCTTCATGTGGGAGGAAAGGAAACTTTCATGTTCCCTGGGGAAATTTTGAAATTTGGGCAAAAGATACGTCGGCACAGTGGCAGCAAGGTTTCGTAGCAGTTGCTGTTGAAATCGAAACTTTCGACAAAATTTGGACGATTTCAATGAATCTTCATTCCTTGGTTAGGTGTAATTTAGATCAAAATTGTTACAACTTAGATAATATCCATTAGCAATATA